>JACEFZ010020020.1:105000-431978 GCA_014155875.1 Cepaea nemoralis
GTTGGTGGCCCTCCTCTGAGGAGGGCAAAGGATAATATCCGTGGTATGGGCCTATTCCCTCGCGCCACTCACATCGGCCTACACCTACACACACACACCCACAGACACACGCACGCACGCACGCACACTCGCCCCCATAGACTGGGACTCGAACACAGGTGCCTGGCGACTAGTTGGTCTACTTATGTATATAGGTATTCCACATTCCCGGGGCTTGCCTCGTTGTCTTTGAATGGTCTCCGGACTAGTCGGGGGAAGCCGAGGTGGCCGGCGGAGGCATCTTGGGTACCGAGGGCCGGTACCCATGGACCGGAAAATAGTCAATTGGAAGTGACAATACTTAGCCATATAAGTATTCCACATGCCCGGGGCTTGCCTCGTTATCTTTGAATGGTCTCAGGAGCGGTTGGGGGAAGTCGAGGCGGTCGGCGGAGGTACTTGTGGGCGGGGCGGTTGGTAGGGGGTACCCAGGTTACCGGAAGTAGTCATCAGGACAACCGGAAGTGACAATCAGACCCAAGAAAATAACCGCCAAAATTTCAAAAATGAGGTTCGCTTTTATGACTGAAACAAGTTGGCGGGATAACCCCGTATAGAGATTTATTTGAGGTTGCAAACATCATTTCCTACCTGATTTGCGTCTCCCCTACTACTTACATGTCAGTTTGGTTGCATCAGCTATCTGGCAATGCTGTTTCATATATTATAATGTTGTAATATGGCCAAGTTTCTTTTTTCGCTCACTGTGTACTCGAGTGTACTCCACTCTCGACTGATTTTAACGTGTGGATTAGCTTTCCCTTTTACCAGTATCCCTCGCCATCAGGCTAACCAACTCCGACTTTAGAGGTGCTTGTAATTTACGTCCCCAAGTCAATGACGAGAAGTCAACATTTTAGTCCAACTGACCGGTGTAGGGGTTAAACCCGCAACCTCGGCATCAGCATATCGTATGTTTAAGAAAGAGCGATGTTTTCCATTCCGCCACGATGACCTCCGTAAGCCCAATGTTGTTTTTCTCGGCAGTTTTACGTTCAGCAGTTTGCTATTACCGGCTAGGTGACTAAAATGTCACGGACGCAGTTCCCGCATACCCACGCTGGAAACACAGCTTGCGTTGGTTTTTTTTATGAAATGGTATAGGTGCCAGTCGTTCGGAAAGTAATGGCAAAGTACTGAACGTAAACTTGCCCAGGAATCTCGAATAGCCAAAAAATTCTGGTGTTGACAGCCTCGTCCGTAAAGAATATGCAACAACTTTAGTTTGCCATTGCTTTCTGAACAACTACCACGTCGAATTCTTTTTACATTATATTAGGTACCATGTGAATACTCTTTACAATATATTAGGCACTAGGTGAAATATCTTTACAATATATTAGGAGGCACTAGGAGTATTCAGACAGATAACTTGTGGCTAACAGGCGAAGCAACACTAATACGATGAAACCCTTTAAAGGGTGCTAGAAATTACAATAACCATGACATTGTCTTGTCACCTGTCAATATTGTTGTTCAAGATGCCAGGAGTGTTAAGCGCATGACATCGCAGTGCAGAAGGACACCGTGGCGTCATCAGGGCGGTTTAAAGATGGTCGTACTTCTTTTCACATGCACCAAAGAAGAGTAGCGTTCTGCTATCCGTTTTATGATTAATGAAGGAGTGCAACCTATAGGAATTCATCGGCGAATGAAGGTCCAGTATGGTGGTGCATGCCTGTCAGTCCAGCAAGTGTATGAGTGGAGTGGAAGTTTCAAAACTTTTCGGTCGTGTGAAGAGGTACAGCAGGTGGTGCATGAGTTGATACACACGCGACCAAGATAATTTTTTTCTTTATTAAGAATCTGAGCACTTTATCGGGGCTGGAGGACTTGCATTGAACGCAGTGGCTACTACATCGAAAAATTTCAGAATATATTCACACATACACACACACACACACAAACACACAAACACACACACACACACACACACACACACACACACAAACAAACAAACACACACACACACACACACACACACAAACATACACACATTTTAAATTTGCATTTGAAGTCCCCTTGCACAATCGCTAACTATTGATTTCCTGCCTCAAAAGAACCTACACAAAGTAAAGGTAATTAAAACGGTGTCCGTAATTAATTCAACGTAGCTGTTTATGACTGAGTGGTTCTTTCCAGAACGCTGGGGGTTTATGTCGGATTATTGATTTTCTGTAGCTAAGTCACATTTGGTGGTAGCGGGAGAGCAGCAGATGTACAGACATTCTGCTAAACTACGATACAGCATCGACGTTGTTTCTCGCAGGAGAAGGGTGTTAGTACTCGGTCCCTTCTGGCTGAAGTTGAAGGGTGCCCGTGCCAATTGTTCCTTTTACATGATCGTCATATAGAGTGTTTGTAAAGTCTCACTACACTTTGTATGTAGAATAGCTGTTTGTTGGAGAGTATGTTCGTCACTCAATCAATCAATCATGTGTCATGCCAGAAAGCGTGGGCGGTCATGACTCGCCATTTCACTCGATCACCAGAGTCGTGGATCAGCTCAGTGTTCCTGACTCGTCCATGCCACGTGGCCAAGCCATCCAGGTATTTTCCTCTCGGTCTTCCTCTTGGTCTGTTCCCTTCGATCTTGCCAGTTGTCACTAATGTCTCCAGTCCATTTCTTCTCTTGACATGTCCAAACAATTTTGACTGTCTACGTCTAATTTCTCTGATCAATCTAAGATTTTCATTTGTCTCCTGTAGTACTTGGTCATTGGTTGGTATTCTTTGCATTTTCTTCAGAAACCACATTTCTGCAGCCATCAGATGTTTTTCAGCTTGACTGCACATTGTCCAAGTTTCACATCCATACAAAAGAACAGGCTCTATGTATCCCCTCAACACTATTTTTCTCGTTTCAATTGACATCTTTTTATTGGTCAGAATGTTTTTCATCTTGCTAAAAGCTACTTTCGCCATGGCGATTCTTGTTCTAATCTCTTCAAGGCATCTCCCATCAGATGTTATGACTGTTCCGAGATAATTGTACCGATTCACTTGTTGAAGAATATTCCCATTTACTTGTATATTACATTGTGGTACTTCGTTCTTCCTAGTGACGACCATAACCTGTGTCTTCTTACAATTTAATTCCAACCCCAGCTGCTCACTGTGGACAACAACCGCGTCTACTAATTGTTGCAGATCCTGTGCATTGTCTGCAATCAATACTGTATCATCTGCATATCTAATGTTATTTATGTTTCGTCCTCCAATGCTGATTCCATTTATGTCTTCTACATTTCTGAAAATATTTTCACTGTATAGGGAAAAAAGATCTGGAGACATTACACATCCCTGCCTAACACCTCTTTTAATAGGTTGATATTGTCCCACTTCATTATCAATCCTTATGGCAGCTTGTTGTTTCCAATATATGTTTTTTATAAGTCTAATGTCTTTCCCATCAATTTGTAGATCTGCAAGCATATCCACCATGTTGACATGTCTAACTCTATCAAAAGCCTTTGTGTAGTCAATAAAGCAAAGATGTATATCCTTGTTTACTTCTATAGCACGTTCAATAACTGTTCGCAGCATATACACAGCATTTACTGTACCCTTTCCTTCTACAAACCCACATTGTTCTTCCCCTATTTCAGGTTGTATTTTCTTCCTCACTCTTTGCATGATAATTCGTAACAAGATCTTTGTGATGTGACTCATTATACTAATTGTTCTATGTTGATCACATTCCAAGGTTCCTGATTTCTTTGGGATTGCAATAAATACAGAATTACATAATTCAGAAGGTATATCTCCAGTATCATATAATGTGTTCAGCAGTCTGGTGACTTGCTCTAGTCCAAATTCTTCTAAAGCTTTAATCATTTCTGTTGTGATGTTATCTGCACCGGGGGCCTTGCCAGCTTTCATATGCTTAAGAACATTTTGAACCTCCATCTTTAAAATTGGTGGTCCTTCATTATTAAATCTAATATCATACTGTTCCTCTCTGTTATCATTATACAGGTTTTTCACATAATCTGTCCATACATGTAGAATCTGATCTTTTTCTATTATGATTTTGCCATCTTTAGTTTTTAGACAGCCTGTTGATGTACTTGTTCTTTTATTAGTAAGTTCCTGAATTCTTTTGTGCACTAATTTGGTATTTTGACTGTTGTGTTGTTTTTCAATTTCTAAGCACTTTTCCTCAAGCCATGATTCTTTTGCCTTCCTACATAATATTCTGACTTGTCTGTGAATTTCTTCATATTTGGCAGGATTATTTTTGTTGAGTCTTCTTGTTTCCATTAGGTGTAAAATTTCTTCAGTCATCCATTTCTTACGACCCACCTTCTTTAATTTTGGAATAGTTGTTTCTGCAGCCAAACTGATTGAATTCTTTAACATTTCCCATTGATCATTCACATCCTGGAATAATATCTCTAGATCAGACAATATATCAAATCTGTTCTGTACTTCTATGTTAAATTTGTTTTGTATTTCCTTGTCATTACTCAATGTACACAAATCATATTTAGTGTTTCCTGTTATACACTTGACTTTCTTCAGCTTTATCCTCAATGTTCCTGTGAGTAGTCTGTGGTCACTATAACAATCAGCACTGGGAACTGTTTTTGCTACTGTTAGTGCGTTTCTAAATCTTCTGCTAATCAGAATGTAGTCAATCTGGTTTCTGATCCTGCTATCAGGACTCCTCCATGTCCATAATCTTCTAGGGTGTTGCTTAAACCAGGTGTTTCCTACAATCATTTCCTTTTCTTTAGCCCACTCTACGAGTTTGTATTCTCTTTTATTTCTCTCTCCTAAACCATAGTTTCCTACTGTGTATCTATCACCTTGATTTCCTATTTTTGCATTGAAGTCTCCTATTATGATGTTTATTTCTGAATTTTTACATTTCTTTAAGGCAGACTCTATGTCATTATAGAATTCCTCTACACTATCTTCACTGGACTCTCCTGTTGGGGCATATACTTGAATAACATTTATGCTAAAAGGTCTGCCACTCAATTTAACTAGTAGAACTCTGTCCGACACGGCCCAATATCCTTGAACAGATTTTGATGTTTTCCGGTCCAAAATTATTGCCACTCCCCTGTGTCGATCTTCACCTCCAGAATAAATAATCTTAAAATCGTCATCTATCTTGATGCCCGCTCCTGTCCATCTCGTTTCGCACATCCCTAAAATATTAATTTTTTCTCTTTGTATTTCTTGTTTTATGTTCTCTAATTTTCCGTCGTCGTTTAACGTCCTAACGTTCCATGTTGCTAATTTCAATGTCTCGGTCCTTGTCTTGCGATGATCAATCTTTAAGCGAATCATAATGTACTAGGCACTTTCAAAGAGGTAGTTTGCCGTTGCTTTCCTCTATGGCAGTGACCATACTGGCCGGATGACCGCAACCATTGTCTCTCGAAAGAGATCCTCTGCCTGCCGTCGCGAAACTCGAGACCATGACCAACAAATATATGTCGGCTGCCCTCAAAATTTCATCCACCACCTGCCTTCCGTGGCTTCTTTTGAAAACTTCCAATAAACGAACACAAAATAATATCACATAATCCACAGGAAAACACTATCCACATGAAATCCCCAGGAAATCCACAGGAAAACACTAAACAGCGTCTCCCCGAAGAATAACGATTCATTTCGTCGCCATTAGAAAGAAGGTCAGAAAGAAAGTCACTAGAAAGAAGGAAATACCAAAATCTAATATACAAGTAAATGGGAATGTTCTTAAACAAGTGAATCGGCACAATTATCTCGGAACAGTCATAACATCTGATGGGAGATGCCTTTAAGAGATTAGAACAAGAATCACCGTGACGAAGGTAGCTTTTTGCAAGATAAAAATCACGCTGCGCAATAAAACTATGTTAATTGCAACGGGAAAAAGAGTGTTGAGGTGCTACATAGAACTTGTACTTTTGTATGGATATGAAGTGTGGGCAATTAGCAGACAGGCTGAAAAACATCTAATGGCAGTGGAAATGTGGTTTCTGGGGAAAATGCAAATAATACCATGGACAACAGAAACACCAATGACCAAGTGCTACAAGAAACAATTGAAAACTGTAAACTGATTAGAGAAATTATACGTAGACAGTCAAAATTGTTTGGTCACGTATTGAGAAGAAATAAATTGGAAAACATGATGACAACTGGCAAGATCGAGGGGACGAGAACAAGAGGAAAGCAGAGAAGTAAATACCTGGATGGCTTGGCCACGTGGCGTGGTCGAGACAAGAACACAGAGCTGATCCATGACTCTGGTGATCGAGTGAGATGGCGAACCATGAACGCCCACGCTTATGGGCATGGCACATGATGGATGGGTGAATGTTTTGCGTCTTGCAAGACGAAAAAACATACTCTCCAGCAAATAGCTGTTCTACTTGCAAAGTGTAGTGCGTCTTTGCAAAGACCCTGTACATATCTATGCTTTATCGTCCTCATTACCGACTATCATGGGGGATCATGTTTCTCCACATCTTGCGACCTCCAACGGCAGTATCAATTCGTGTGCTGATTCCCTTTCGTGCCATGACAAAAAAACGATGTTTTTTTTTCTGTGGTTGTCTACCTATATTTCTCTTTCCATACATCTTTCCCGTTGTGACAATATGGTTTGTCTTCTCCTTATCTGGCCAAAAATGCAGACTGTCTCTTTCTGATGGCTGTAATAAGATGTCCTTGCGACCTAGCTTCCTCAAAATGTCCAGATTGCATATTTCGGCTGTCCAATGAATTGTTTCAGCATTTTTCTATCAAACCACATCTTCAAAGCTTCCGGGGATTTTTTTCGCTTTTTTGCTAATTGTCCAGGATTCGCAGCCACATGGTAAAACTGGTTCTATGTAACATGTAAGAATTATTTTTCTAACTTCCAATGACAAGGATTTATTGTATAAAATGTTCTTCATTTGACAGAATGCAGTTTTTGCTTGTCCTGTTCTAGGGCTGTAGCGATCGATTTACGGACGCAATTCGCAATCCCGCATACCGCGTTTGAATCAAAACTGCCAGTGATTTGGCAAGACCGCCTCGCACTGGTTTTCATACAATGGTATGAGTGCCGGTCTATCAGATAGCAATGTCAAACAAGTTAACGTAAACTTGCCAAGAAATCACAAGCAGCCAAAAAAGGTTGGAGTTGACTGCGACATCCTGTAAAGTATATGCAACTACCTAGCTTCAATCTGTCCTTTATCTCCTTAACGCAACTTCTATCTGATGTAACCCGTGCTTCTAGACATATAATATTTTTTCATATTTTTTTTACAGGATATCGCTGTCAACGCCAGCATTTTACTGCTGCTGCTGATATCTTGGCAAGGTTACGTTCAGTAGTTTGCCATTGCTTACTGAATGACCGGCTCCCATACCAACTCGAAAAACCCAGCGCAATGCGGTCTGCTGCCAAATCGGTCGCAACTGTGTTTCGAACGCGGGTATGCGGGCTTACGAATCGCGTCCGTAAGCTCTTCGCCATGGAGACCTGCTTCTAGATATTAGTATGCTTATTTATGTTAAAAGGGTAGGCTAATGGTGGGTACTGCAATCATGGTGTGAAGTGTTAAATCATAGACTTGACTAACATAGTGAATCATCGGTCGAGAGATTCAACGATTGGTCGGCAGATTGACACACTGAACGATTGGTCGACAGATTGACAGTCTGAAGGATAGGTCGACAGACTGACACACTGAACAATTGGTCGACAGACTGACACACGGAAAGATCGATCGACAGACTGACAGACTGAACGATAGGTCGACAGACTGACACACTGAACGATCGGTCGACAGACTGACACACTGAACGATAGGTCGACAGACTGACATACTGAACGATAGGTCGACAGACTGACACACTGAACGATCGGTCGACAGACTGACACACTGAACGATAGGCCGACAGACTGACATACTGAACGATAGGTCGACAGACTGACACACTGAACGATCGGTCGACAGACTGACACACGGAACGATTGGTCGACAGACTGACAGACTGAACGATCGGTCGACAGATTGACAGACTGAACGATAGGTCGGCAGACTAACAACGGTTTGAGCCAGCGTGAAGACAGACAATCTAATGGTTGCACTGTGCGGCGGTAGGTAAGTAGGTAGATGGGCAGGTAAGTATTAATACGAAGGTAAGTAGGTAGGTAGCTAGGTATTACGAAGGTACTACGTACGTAGGTAGGTTGGTAGGTAGGTAGGTAGGCAGGCAGGCAGTGATAGACAGATACACAGAGAGGCAGGCCGACAGAGGAATAGATGGACTGGCGAACAGACCGACAGACAGGATTGATAGACAAATGGACGGATGGAGGGCAAACAGACAGACAGACAGACCGACCAACCGACCTACCGACAGTTAGGTATGTAGTAAGTAGGCAGGCAGGCAGGCAGGCAGACAGACAGGTAGGTAATCAGGCAGGCAGGCAGGCAGGCAGGTAGGTAGGTAGGTAGGTAAGTAGGAGGTATGTAGGTAGGTAGGTATGTGGGTAGGTATGTATGAATGTAGGTAGGTAGGTAGACAGGTAGGCGAGCAGACAGGTAGTCAGGCAGACAGGTAGTTCAGTGGGCAGGTAAGTATTTAACTATGTAAGTACTACGAATGTAAGTAGCTAGCTAATTAACTACCTAGGCAATGATCACTCACAGGCTTGAACAAACAGAACCCACTTACCTTCTGTGTCAACAGGTGTTATATCTATGCACAAATCTCCCGCCTAACCAAAATTACGCACTACAAGCTCAGCTCAGCAACAGTTTATCCATCAAGCCGCATATGGATTGTTCTCTAATGGGTAAATTTTACGCACAGGCCATCACCTCCCATGTAATTGCCCTGGTAATATGATATAGTATAATTGCAAGGTGCCGTGTGGTGTGTTTATTGGACATAATTTATTAATGTAGCTCGCCGTGTAGCAGTTTGTCCATCTGTTGTATAATATTGACTTATTTTGTATGTAAGGGGTGGTAACTTGGTTGTAAAAGATTGGGTTATTTTGTATGTACAGGGTGGTAACTTGGTTGTAAAAGATTGACTAAATGTAAGGGGTGGTAACTTGGTTGTAAAAGATGGGGCTATTTTGTATGTAAGGGGTGGTAACTAGGTTGTAAAAGATGGGGTTATTTTGTATGTAAGGGGTGATAACTTGGTTGTAAAAGATGGGGCTATTTTGTATGTAAGGGGTGGTAACTAGGTTGTAAAAGATGGGGTTATTTTGTATGTAAAGGGTAGTAACTTGGTTGTAAAACATTGGATTATTGTGTATTTAATTGGTGGTAAATTAGTTGTAAAAATTCGGTTATTTTGTATGTAAGGGGTGGTAACTTGGTTGTAAAAGATTGGGTTATTTTGTATGTACAGGGTGGTAACTTGGTTGTAAAAGATTGACTAAATGTAAGGGGTGGTAACTTGGTTGTAAAAGATGGGGCTATTTTGTATGTAAGGGGTGGTAACTAGGTTGTAAAAGATGGGGTTATTTTGTATGTAAGGGGTTATAACTTGGTTGTAAAAGATTGGGTTATTTTGTATGTAAAGGGTAGTAACTTGGTTGTAAAACATTGGATTATTGTGTATTTAATTGGTAGTAAATTAGTTGTAAAAATTCGGTTATTTTGTATGTAAGGGGTGGTAACTTGGTTGTAAAAGATTGGGTTATTTTGTATGTACAGGGTGGTAACTTGGTTGTAAAAGATTGACTAAATGTAAGGGGTGGTAACTTGGTTGTAAAAGATGGGGCTATTTTGTATGTAAGGGGTGGTAACTAGGTTGTAAAAGATGGGGTTATTTTGTATGTAAGGGGTGATAACTTGGTTGTAAAAGATTGGGTTATTTTGTATGTAAAGGGTAGTAACTTGGTTGTAAAACATTGGATTATTGTGTATTTAATTGGTGGTAAATTAGTTGTAAACATTCGGTTATTTTGTATGTAAGGGGTGGTAACGTAGTTGTAAAAGGTGGATTATTTTGTATGTAAGGGGTGGTAAATTGGTAGTAAAAGATTGGATTATTTCTGGCCTAGGGGTTAACGTCTTTCTCCGTAATACCGTATATTCTCGTGAGTAACGTAACCTGCGCGAGAATCGGTAGCGGTTCTCGCCGCGTTGGTAACTTACGGGGTATGTGAGCAGGTCGCTCAGAAAGCAATGGCAAACTATTGAGCGCAATCTTGCCTAGTACATCAACATCAGCTGAAAAATGATGTTGACTGCAACGTCCTGTATGAGATATGCCAAAAAAAAAAAGTTGGTGGTAAATTAGTTGTAAAATGTGGGTTATTTTGTATATAAGGGGTGGTAATTTGGTTGTAACATAATGAGTTATTTTGCATAAAGGGGTGGTAACTTGGTTGTACAAGACTGTGTTATTTTGTATGTAAGGGGTGATAACATGGTTGTAAAAGATTGACTTATTTAGTATATTCGTAAACTTTCCAAGAAATCGCAAACAGAAAAAAATGCTGGGGTTGACTGCAACATATATTAAGGATAATGTAACAAACTTTGTTTTTTACACCACAAACATTTGTAGTTTGTTTTCGTTCGCTCGTTTTAAACTCGAGCGTTGTCAACGTCGGACAGATTTTTCCTTGTGGCCTAGCTTTCTCTATTACCAGTGTCCCTTGCCATCAGGCGAACCCACTCCGAATTCTGAGATCCCCAAGTCAAGAACAAGAAGATGACATTTTAATCTAACGGACCAGTGTGGGGGTTGAACCCGCTACCTCGCCAACAGCACACAGGAAGTTTAAGAGTGAGAGTCCTTGCTTCGGTTCTTCGTTCGGCCATGTTGGCATTATTTTACAGTAATAACCGAAAACAAACATGGCGTCAACGAATCTCATCACTTTATTCCACACAAAAACTGTACTAGAATGCCATGAACCTGAAATTAAGGGCTGCTTCGGGAATCATTACAGTGGAGATCTGGATGATATCAAGGAAGACTCTATCCTAGTTACTCAATCAATTAATCATCTAATCAATAGTTTATTCGTTGAAAGTAGAATTACTCAATGGTATTGTTAGAGTCAAGATGGAGGAGCAGATAGACATGTTAACATTAGAATACACAAAGACATGAGAGTTTAGAATCATGAGGGAATTTCTGAAGGTCAAATTAAATTAAAACTAGTACCAAATTTAGAATATTGAATTCAAGCTATATATCTCTCTTCTCATCACAAACAGCTTTCTTTGGTCATGTGATGAGAAGAGAGGCATAGGAGAACAACGTGACAACTGGAAAGATCGAGGGGAAGAGAGGCAGAGGCAGAGGCAGACCAAGAGAAATGATGATGGATGGATTGAGACGGTAGCATGGAGGAATATCATCAGCAGAGTTGATCCAGAACACCAAAGACCGAGATCTGTGAAGAGCCTTAAACGCCTACGCCAGCTGGCAAGGCACTTGATGATGATGATGAGCTATTGAATTCTAACTATTGAATTCTAACGTTAAATCCGCATTGTTGTGTGTTAAAATCAATTACCGTGAAACTACAAACATTCATTAAGAGAAGTAACAGCTGGAGTAGAATATCTCATCTCATCTCATCTCATCATGTTCCTCTTGTACCTTGCGGTGTCGAGGACTTCTTAGTTTTTCTACGAGCAGTGTAGAATATAACAATAGGAAATAAAAACAGTTAGGTATGTGTAACTCTCGCGAAAAAGTGAGAGATGTTAACCACAGACACAGTGTACATAAATTACAACGGACTCCACTACGGCAAACATAAATCACAGGGAGGAAATGCAGTGATGATTTCCAATAAATAATAATAAACTAAAAATAAGTATACTACGGCACAGGGAGTCGACATTTCGATTATGATAATCTTCTTCGGGAACAACACAAACAGATCTAAAGAAAACAAGAAATTAGACAACTTAATCATATTAAATAACTAGGTGGCTTGGCCACTTGGCTTGGTCGAAACAAGAATTCGGAGCTGATCCACGATTCTGGTGATTGTGCCAGGTGAAACATGACCGCCCACGCGTATCGGCATGGCACGTATTGATAATGAATAACATGAAAGCACAAACAGAAAATTGTTTTAATGTTATAACATTTTCTGATTCAATGTTTTTCTTTAGATCTGTTTGTGTTGCTCTTGAGTTGAGTTGAGTTGAGTTGAGTTGAGTCAAGAACCGACATCATTGCACTCGGGGCATTCCCATAAGTACTGAGTCCTCATCTTCAACAGCCAGCATAGAGTTCCAATACTAATGTTGCTCGTTGTAATCTGATTATATGGCCGTTTTGATTTACCTCTGAGTGACGACTGTCGACCAGATTCTCTGACCACCCCTTGCTGCCGCATTCTCTCTAGACCATGATAGTCTTTCTGTTCTTCTGCATTATTCACATTCTCCCAGAGGGCCTTCAGCACATCTGCCTTTTCAGGCATCAAATCACCCCTCATTGATGCGGCACCAGTTAATCAGACTGCCTGTTCATTTCTAACCACACCAGAGTGTCCTGGAGAAAAGATCCAGCGAACGCTCACAACCCGCCACCTCTGAATCGATGCATGCCATTCTGAAAGAAGCATGCTAGTCTTCAGCTTTACCAGCTTTGTGAATCAGGTACAATCACAACATACGTATATAGTTTGTTGTCCAGCCAGTGGAAAGCTGCAGTAACCTCCTCCGCCTCCATTCTCAGATTGTAGGTCTCGTACAAAGCTCTCCTTTACTAAACATTGGCCATTTGGTCTGGCTATAAATCCCCAGGAACTTGTTTGCCTCTTAACACAGAGCCATCGGTGTAGATAATTACATCGTTTCCTTGAAGAAGATTACTGAAATCGAAACGTCGATTCCTTGTGTCGTAGTATACGTTTTTGTTTTTTTGTTTTTTTTTTTGGGGGGGGGAGGGGAGGGTGGGGGGGATATCATAATTTATCTCTTCTTTCCGCCCCCCCCCCCCCCGTGCTTTACGTTTAACCTTGTAGACTTCATTGTAAGTTATGTACATTGTCTGTGTTAATTATCTGTCACTTGTTCGCGGAAGTCTCGCGTACCTGTTTGTATGTCCTATGACATGCGTTCATTACCTGGTGCCCAATAGAAGGACAAAAATGGTATGACGGAATCACTCTTGCAGAGCTTAATTTAAGGAGAGGACTAGACAGATTTCGACAAATCAAGAAGTTAGTGGAAGACTGGTGTTGGATAGCAAATACTTTAACTGATTGCGTGCCATAGGATGATTAATCGTAATAAGTGAATTTCCGTATCTACCATGGGCTTATATATCGCGGAAATGTTGTCATTATGAAATATTGTCTCGATTAAAATATCAAAACATTAGTTTTCCCAGAACAGCCTGCTATAATTTTATATATAATACAACACGTCTGCTACCATATTAATAACTTTTAAGTTATGAGAATCTCATACAAGAAGCCCATAAACGGGTATTCTCCCGTGGTTTATTCTTCACCTAGACACCGCAAGGTACAAGAAGAACAAGAAGGGATTATGAATCTCCTCCTCCTCCTCTTCTTCTTCTTTGTTCACCGGCAGACATCAGTATGAATGAAGGCAAAGAGAGCAACAGTCATTTCACACTTGTTGACATCTCTATAGAGTATGTCCTTAAATGGAGACAATAGGTGCACGATATAGAGAGAGAGAGCTGTAGGAGATAACAAACGATAGGACAGTTTGGTGTGAGTGCATTGAGGGTCTATAACCCCACAAAGGTAGAAAGGATAGAAGAAGACATGTTAGAGGTGTGTTGGTATGATTGCACAACCTCAAATGCTCTGTATAACTTTGTCGAGTCAGAATCATCCAGCTGCCACACAGCAAATCTAGCTCGTGATATCCATTGCATAATGAATCTAAACATGGTTTTAAAGGTGACGGGATCGACTTCATTAAGCCAGATTTTATTCCATATGGTTCAGTCTCTTTCTGCAGGACGGCCTGCCGAAAGCGTCGAACAAAGCTCCAGCGATGAACCCCACCCCCCCCCCCCCTTTCCCTGGAGTCTCCGAGAAAATTACACTAGTGAACCGAACGACGCAGCACGGAAGCGAACTCACCACCTTCGGAACGAGAGCCAAGCGGCGTAACTACTTCGCCACGGAAACTCCCTACAATGAATGTAAGGGACCCTTTACAGCTCTTAATTAAATGGCACTGAACACGCAGAGCTGGGCCTGTAGTTGGATAGACCTGTCTGCGTCAATATCACAACTACAACGTCAAGCATTCTTTGCCCACATTGTCAAAGAACATTTCGAGCCAAAATAGGCCTTATCAGCCATCTTAGAACTCACGGCTCCATACTTTCAACCCCACTGGATGAAATGGATCGTCATCATCATTCTTGATGGACAAACAACATATCACTACCGCACGTCTTTACTTCTCCAAACAATACTTGGTCTCTATTGTAGTAGATGTGTATGCTTTAGCCCCTACACGGAGATGTCCCCTATGGAGATATACACTCATGAGTTACTTATCACTCAGATGTGACTGAGCTACCGTATGATAGTAGACGGTACCAACTGCTTTCTGTTAGCGCCGAGTGTTGGCCCGCGCTCACCAAACCTGACACTACATATCGTGCTGACGGCTTTAGGCGGAGGAACGCATCGGAAGGGTGCAGGTCTTGCCATGGTGCGAAGAAATGCAACGTAAAGACCGTATGGCAGGGCAGACCAGGCCCTAAGCATTGGTCGGGAACTGGTCTAGGATCGAAGCCCGATAGGCGGATTGTTAGAGCATTGTTTTGCTAATCCGGCAGCTTCTGCAGTTGGTTTGTTCCAAATGTATTGCTGTTACATTTCCTGGAGCTACAGAGTTCGCTATTTGGGTGACGCTTTCGGCGGCGCCCTGGGGAAAGAGACCGAGCCATATGAATAAAACCGGTGCAATGAAGTCGATATTCTCACTTTTAAACTCTCTTTGAATGTAATTTACTAATGGCCATCATTGCAGTCGGGACGTTCCTACACACGATCTTCAACTGTTCACAAATCCTCGAGGCAACACCAGCAATCGAACAAATGTTGTAACGGTAGCTATCGTATTAATTGATTGATTAGTTGACTGGTGATTGAGTTATAAACATGCCGGTTGATTTTTTTTTTACTGTTAAGTTTAATGATTGATTAGTTGTTTGATTGATTGACTGATTAATTGATTAAATTATTGATCGATACTTCTTCTTAGTTTTTCTACAAGCAGTATGAAGATCCCCTGCCGGCTTGCTACGCCAGTCGCAAGTTTAGGACAAAAATCTGACCTCAAGGAGGCAGGGAGCACATCCCCAATGGCGAGCCATAGCCCCGTTAGCCCATGACCTCGATGTCATGGTTTCCCAGTCTACACCGCGTGGAGGTGGGGTTGACTTGTGTACTCTGCGGGTCATCAGCAAGTTACTAATTTTCACTGTTCACCCCTCCCGGGAGAGGCTAGCCGATCCTAACCCTGCACAAGAACACCGCATGACGAGAACACAGAAGAAGAACCACCTGAAAATCTAGCCATTAGAGAACTCCTGTTTGCGGACGACCAAGCACTAATAGCAACATCAGAAGCTGAATTACTCGTACAAGACCACATGAATAGTCTAAATGAAATGTATAGAACATAACATGAAAATTAGCACAAGTAAAACAGGGGTAATGATTGTAACTAAAGAATAAAAAGCAACAAAGATTCACCTAAACGAACATGCCTTGAAACAAGTAAAGAGTTTCAAGTGCCTAGAAAGTATAATATCATCAAATGGCAAATCAGAAGACGAGATCGAAAATAGATGCAATAAGGCAAACCAACTCATTGGACAAATGGCACCAATTCTTCTTCTTCAGCTTTCCGAGCCATTGAGGTTCTTTGCTGCAAATACAATCCGTCTCCATTCGTCTCTCTGGTGGACCTTCTCTTGCCAGTCGTTGATTCCAAGTGCTTGTAGGTCTGTACATGTATTATCTCTCCACCGTCTTCTTGGTCTACCTCGGGGTCTACGGTCATTTATTTCCTGAGTGTAAGCGAGTTTTGTTTCCCTATTATCTTCCATTCTTTCTATATGCCCCAATACTAAAGAATAAACATGTATCAATAACTACTAAGAAAGCACTTTACAACACAATCTTCCTACCAACTCTATGTTACCAATGCCAAACCTGGACAATGACAGAAAAAGAGAAAAGAAAAATCACAACAGAAATGAGGTTCCTGAGAAGAATACTAAATGTATCAAGAAGAGATAAGTTCAGAAATGAAGAAATCAGGACTAAAGTTGGGGTTATAGCTGCACTAGATTTTATTAGAAAGCAGCAAGTCAAATGGTTTGGCCATGCAAGTAGGTTACCAACTAACAGTATACCACAACAAGCAATGATGTACAGACCAGAGGGAAACAGAGGAAGAGGCCGACCACGTAAACGAAGGACGCAGGGAATAACAGAGTCCATGGTAATATCGATACATGAAGCCCATAAGCGGGCGTTCTCCCGTTGTTTATACTTCACCTCGACACCGCAAGGTACAAGAGGAACATGATGAGAGGAGATGATGATTGATCGATTGATTATAATATTGATTGATTGGTCGGTTGGTTTATTGGTTGGCTGTTTGGTTGGTTTAATTGTTAATTGATTTATTAAAAGTACCTAACAACAGTACGAACACTATTATAATAGTTGTGTTAAGTTACTCGTTGATTGACTGATTGATTCATTAATTGATTGATCGATTTGTTGATTAATTGATTGATTGATTGATTGATTGATTGATTGATTGATTGATTGATTGATTGGAGGTGCAATGCTCCCGCCATTTTAACCTTATTTTTAAAATTTAAATAAGGGCTCACGTTTCCCCAGGAGCCACAGCGGCGCCATCAGGTCCCCACGTCCCTGTGTGTCATTCGGATGACCGCCTCTTCGTGTGGCCCTAGCAAGATCAAATGCATATACTACACTTTGATCTTAGCTTGATCTTAGCCTATTTTTTAGTACCCGAAGCTCTACTCTGGATAAAAATATAAGCATTTTAGCTTACCTCACAAACCCTGTAACACCGACAGTAGACATAGAAACTTGGATTAGTAACAAGCAGGCACAGCATAAGATACTAACGAAAAGTTACAGCTGCTTATTGAATCCAATAACCGAACATTTGTCACACACAAAATACCGAACTATATACTTTACACACTGGATATTTGTTGTTGAAACAACACGGCTAAATGTGATTAACCGCCGAAGATCGCACATCACGGGAATATACACAGCAGATCAGAAACAACAGAATTGAGATGAACAGCGAAAAAACAGAAACACACATACACATATACAAACGGTTCTAGCGAGAGTGGAAACATATTTCCGTAGCGGAGTACCCACCGACATTGGGGTGGAGCGTGGGAAAAAAAGATAACGCTTTCTTGTAGAAGTGAGAAGATGGTGGAATGCAGGAGAGGGCTGGATGCTACGATCAGCTGTGTGTCAGGTAATGGTGACCTATATTTTTAAAATGCGTTAAGTCAGAAGTGTAATATCGTGCACGTATATAGGTTAGAATTAAATAGTGCACTCGCTTTCAACCCTGGCGTAGTCCGCACACGACTAATACAACTACACTAGCTGTTACTAGTAGTTAGTGCACTTCGCTGATTTTGCGTGATGGTTAGTTTTCCTTGTTACGAGTGTCCCTCGCAACCAGGAGAACCAATTTCCGACGTCAGAGGTACTAGTAATTTTCGAGAGAGTTTGTGTAATTGATGTATGATGTGTGTATGCATGTGTTTATGCATGTGTGAGTGTTTATATGTGTGTGTGCGTGTTTGTCTGCCTGAATGTCTCATAACATGGTAACATGCATTGTTTACATTTACAGCTGTCAGTTGACAATGTTTTTTTTAATTATGTGAATGTAACATGCACAAGCATGTCTGACCACAGGGAGTATATCCCCTATGGGGAGCCATAGCCCCGTGTGTGAAAGATGAATGATTGGAAGGGCCTAGTGTAACCAATTGAAAATAAAGGTTGTCCTTTCGTTCTTCCCCACGTCAAGGACCAGAAGTCAACAGTCATGTCCACCTGACCAGCACGTAGAACGAATCCACTACACCACGGTCTGACGAGACAGTTTCATGTCGTTACACCTCACAGCCACGCCGATCTCTTGAACATTCATGATATACTTTTGGCATTTTTCTTGTCGATTGATGAAAGCCACTCCACACGAAACATACTATTATAGTTTCTGTTTCACCTAGCATGCTGCGATTCTGTCACAAACACAACATGGTCATTCTGCGTGACTCTTCAGCCATTGAAACGAGGCCGTTACCGCCTCCAAATCCATTCGCATGTTTGAATTCATGATATCGTAAGCAAAACTCCTTTTCTCCACAACTGCCCTTACTCTTTACAATCATGTCCCATCCACTCCGCTTACCTCTCCTATCCGTGCATACTATCACATACTAGTGAGTGAGTTATTTTTATTTACTGTTGCACGGACGCCTCGTTTTCATCCGCTGTGTCCATTCCGGAGATTCTGAATACAACGCGACAATCACTCTACGTTGGGCTACCTTGATGGGCGACACCATCCTCTCCCCGCGCTATCTTACCAATTTTACAAACATGTATGCTTGACTTGAATCTTCAACCCCATGTCATCCAAACACTACGCCTCTACACCCTGAGCTGTTGCCATGACTACAGCGTCTGTGGTGAAGGGCTAGCGAACGCGATTCGTAATCCCGCATACCGGGTTTGAAAAAAGATGCAGGCGATATGGAAGCAGACCTCCTTGTGTTGATTTTAAACAATGGTGTGAGCATTGGTCGTCCAGAAAGCAATGGCAAACTACTGAAGATAAACTTGCCTAGTAAATTTCAAACAGTAAAAAATGCTGGGGTTGATTGCGGCGATCTGCAAAGTACATGCAACTAACTTTTAACGAGCAGCTTTACCATGGAGGTCATGGCTGATATAAAGTCAATGGAGTGGCTGGAAAAACAGACGTTCATCCATGCATGTCTTCTTAGTGACTCCAGGAGTATACCAAGGAAGATCGAGATAGACTAACGAGGCCAGAAGGGAATGGTTTGAATCTCTGAGGAGATCACTACTGACTAAAATCTGTGACGTTTTGTACCAGAGCACTCGGGTGTGAGATCAAATGAACGAGCAGATAGGCTTGCCGGCTTGGCTGATGTGGGGGTGTGAACTATAACAATGGACCAGTATGACATCCTGAACGCCATCGAGAAGACAGGACGAATACATGACAAGGTATGGCTGTGATATTGCAACTTTGAACAGACTGCTCTCATCAACTGCATATAGTACTGGGTGTATTTTTAATGACTGTGCAGTGTTTGAAAATATTGCCGGTCCAAGTTTTGTATTTACCTATTATGATGCATGAATTTTACTTAGGGTTAATACAAAACTTGGACCGGCAATATTATCAAACACTGCACAGTCATTAAAAATACACTCAATACCTTGCGGTTTAGGACCAGGGAGTTTTGAGCCTGAGGAATTAAGGGCGAATGGCTAGTGCATTCGCCGCGAACTGTGCAGGTTGGGGTTTTCTTTTTACACAGATTGTAAGAACATAAAATTAAACGGGGTCTAGTTAGATTAGACCACCATGAGGGAAGCCATAGAAGGATAGTCAATCAACACAGAACTGGTGTCATGAGTCGCTCCACGGTGAGGGATATACGGAGGAGAGGACCCGAGCACTTATGGACCAGTAGTTCGCTATGCGATGAGGATGCTCTGTTGACTAAATAACCTGTGTCCCATAGTGTCACCCAGAGCTTCATGCCGAGAGTGCTCCTAACCCACTGTGACCCTAGGATACACCTTTGCTTGGAGCACCAGGGACAGACAGAAGAATTCAGTGTCAAAATATATTCTGCCTGGGATATGCATACACCAAACCCCTGTTTATTGTGTCCTCTGAAGTGGTTCTTCTTCTTCTTTCTTCTTCTTCTTCCTCTTTCTTCTTGTTTTTATATTATAATAACAATAATAACACCTAACAACTGCCACATCATTAATTAATTTTAGTGAGTCATGTAGTAGTTATGTTTGCATTTCTTGTATGCCTTTATAATGCATATCTTTTTTGTTGTTGTTTTGTTATCGAATGTGTTGGATGAAATAATGTTTTCGTTCGTGTTTTTGGTTACTCCAAAGCGTCCTTAGGGAGAAGGTCCTGTTGTAAATTGGAGTCTAAAATGGGTTTGCGTGGGACCTTTTCCCCTGTTGGGATTTGGGGTCAATTGGATGAACAGGGCATCTGCTTCGGGGGCGGGGATTTTTGACTTTCCGGCCCCAAGGGACCTTTGAGGAGTGGGGCCTCAATGGTTTGGCCCTTTCCCCCTGGTGTTGGAAACACCTCGCGTCCCTTGTTAAAAAAATGAAGTCTTTTCGGGCCCGTGATTTTTAAACCTTTTAAAATAAATTTGTTCGTTGTTCGTTTTTTTTTTTCCTTTTTTTTTTTCCCCCCCCCTTTTTTTTTTCTTTTTTTTTTCCCCCTTTTTTTCCTTTTTTTTTTTTTTTTTTCTTTTTTTCATCCGTTTTCTTTTTGCCTGGGGATGCATATTTTGGGGCGTAATTTCCCTTTTTAATTTGTAACCAACACTTCCGTTTTTCCTTGACTTTTGGTTACCTTTTATGGAGACTCCACCGGCTTTTTGTTTCCCCCTCAAACTAAAATCGTTCCCTGCAAAACTTTTGTTTCTGTTATTTTCCTAATTCGAAGGGGGGAACAGCTCTCTTTGGGGGGGGGGTTTGGGTTTTGTGGGTTTGGGAAATTTTTTGGGGGTAGGGGGTTTTGGGGGGGTTGGGGGGTGGGTTTTCCAGGGGATGGGAAAGGGAAATTGTTTAGGGTTGGTTTGGGGGGAATTTTTTGGGTTGTATTTGGGGGGGTTGGGGGGAATTGGGTATAGTGGTTTTGGGTTATTAATTTTTTTGGGGGGGGGGAAATTTTTTGGGGATTTGGGTTTTGGGGGGTTATTGTTTTGGGGGTTTTTTGGGGGGAGGTGGGGATCGGGGGGGTGGGGGTATGTCTTTGGTAATTGCATTTTAATGGTTTTCCCTTTTTCATTTTTTTTTTTCAGTGTTTCTCCTTGTAAAGGTGAGTGTTAAAAGGGGGAAATGTAAACAGTGGTTTTTTAACCCTTGTGCAAAAATCTAAAAATCTCTTTTTTTTAAAAAAAAAAAAATAAGCAATTTAAAAAAAAATTCATTCCTTTTCAGGGGTTTTTCAACCCCCGGTTTCCAGGGATTGGCATGTTTTCCCTTCTTTTGCAAAAAACAAGTTTATCTTTTTTATTGCTTTTACCAGCGTAAAAGGTGGGGGAGAATTATAAATTTAGAAATGGGGGCAAACGGGGGAAAAGGGGAAAAAGAAAAAGGGGGGAAAAAGGGAAAAATTGAACGGTTTTCTTGTGCAGTTAAACTTCCCCCCCCCCTTTTTCCCCCCATTTTCAGGTTCCATTTTAACAGACTTTTCCGCTTTGCAGGGCCCCCTTATAAAAAAAAATCATCCCCCCAGAGTTTCCTTGACCTCCTAATCTTTGTTTGTTTCGAGATACACCCAGCCAGGGGGGCTTGGCACCAGAAAATTTTTTTTTCATGGGGGCTTCAATCTGTTATTTAAAGAAAAAAGCTATTTTTCAAAAAGCTGGAACAATGTTTTTTGTTTGCATGAATTTTTCTTTTTTTTTTAAAAAAGGGGGGTTTAATGTCCAGCCTGTGGACCTGTTGGGGTTTTTTATGAAAATTCAAAGCCCCGTCCCCTTGATAAACATTGGAATAATAATTTTAAAAAAATTTTAAATTTTATTTTGGTACGTTGTTTATTTCTCAGATTTTTTTTTCTTTTCTTGCTGAAATCTTCTTGAATTTCGGGTCTAATAAATTTGGTAATTTAATTGTGGGAGGGGGTTTGAAATGAAAAAGCTTGTTCTTAAAAATCCAATTTTGAGAAAATTAATTCGGGGGGGTTTTTTTTAAAAGTTTTAGTTTTTTCAATTTTTTTGTTTTTAAATTTTTTTAAATTTTTTTCTTACTTCTCTGCTCCCGCGGGGTTTTTATTTGGTTTCAAATAAAATTTTTTTGGTTTTTTTTTTGGGGTGGCCTTTTGTTTTTCAAAAAACTTAAATTAAAATTTTTAAAAATTTAGACAATATAATAAATTTAAACTTTTTTTAATTTTGCCGTTTTTTTGCATTTTTTTTTCTAAAATGTAAAATTTTTCCAAGCGCTCCAAATAAGTTGGATGGTTGAATTTGGCCCATCCGCCCTCGAATCCCTCGAAAACCCCGGTTTCACTTACAAAAGCAAAATCCCTAAATGGCCAAGCATGGAATTTTTTTTCCTTTCCGTGGAGTCCTCAGCCCCCGTGAATTCCCCCAGGCCCGTGATTTTTTGTCCCTACCATAAATATTTCACTTTAACACATGAACCCATCACTGAAACTTCCAGTTCTTCCTTTCTTCCATGTATCATACCGTTCATCCTGAATCAAAACAATATTTCCTATGAAATTCAAAGGGTCCCTTTAAGAAGTAATAAAGGACTTTTACCTGCCCTTTAAAATTTAGGTGGTATAGCCTTAAATTTTTTTTAAAAAAGGCCCCCTTGTAAATTTTTCAGGTTTATACCCAAAATTTCCGGGGCTTCTAGATGGGAAAAGAGTTTATTAATTTTTAAAACCCCCCGAATTTAATTCCAACCCCCAACCCCTAGGGCCCCCCCCCTGGCAAGGGGTTCCCCTTTAATTGTTGCGTTTAAAAAGTGTGGGGATTTGGGGCCCTCTTGTGTTGTTTTTTATAAAGGAGGGGGCTGGGGTTTTGAAGGAAGGCAAAAACTGGGTAAAATTCCCGGATTCAACAGAAAAAAGGGTTTGCGGAGGGTTTTGTGTTCAACTCTTTTTTCCACTGGTACTGGGCCCCTACCAGACTCCCGATTCAAGAAGGATCCAAAAAAAAATTAAAAAAACCCCAAAAAACTGTTTTTAGAAAAACAAAGTTATGGCTTTAAAAAAATTTAAACCTTTCTGAAAAATGGTCAAAAAAATAGAAGGTATGGGGAAATCCTAATAGAGGGTGGGGTCCTTTTTACCCTGGGTAAATTTGGTGTCCCCCCCTCTTTCCCTTCTTCTTCCTTTCCTTCCTTTTCCTTTTTTTTTTCTTTCTCTTGAACAATTCTTTCTTCGGTCATAAATAAAAATTCCAAAACGGAAAAGTTAAATTTTTTTATTTTGTTTTTCAAATTTGCAAATTTTTTATTTTTGGGACCCCCCCGAGGTTCCCCGGTCCCTCCCCCCCCCCCCCTGTGGCCCCTCTTGGGTAAAAAAAAACCTCTTAATCGAAAACAAATTTTTTTGGGAGTTTTTTTTGAAATCAGGGAAGACGAAATTTTTTTTTTTGAATTGAGTTTGGGGCCAATGTTGGTGTGGTGAAGGTTAAAAAATTGTGTTTTTTTTTTGTCACAATTTTAAAAAGCAATGGATGTTAAATTTTTTGGATGTTTTTCCCCATAAAGGTTTTTTATTTTTAAAAATTGTTAGGGAAATGGGTGGGGAATGTTAGAAGGGTTTTGGTTGGAAAATTTTTGGTTTTGGTTTTGAAAATGTGTTGGTTTTTGGGGATGTGGTATTTTGGTCCTGGGGGGGGATTGCTTTATAATTTGGGATACCCCTTAAAACACTCGGGGAATTTCCCCATTGTTTTTATACAATGATAGAGGAGTGTTAAAAGCAATGAAAACCACTTGTAAATTGCCCGGGAAAAGACACCAAAAAAACTTTTATCCATTTTAAAAAAACAACAAAAGGGGAATATTAAAATCAAGTCCTTTGGCTTTGTCCCAAACCAGTATGTTAAAAAACCTTGCTTTTTTTTTTATTTTTGACCAGTTCAAAAAAACCCAAAAATTTCTTGGATAAAAAAAGGAAGATTTGTAACCCCCAAAATTATTTTATGCAAAATGGAGACCCAAAAAAAGAGAGAAAGGTTTTACTTTTTTTTACTTTTTCATGTTAATTCCCCCGCAGTTTTTTTTTGGGCCCCATTTAAAGGCAAAAAAAACTGTCATCAATGGAAAATTTTAAAGAGAATAAAAGGGGAGGGGGGGACTTGACGTTTGTACACCTCGGGGGTCAACATACAAAACAGCGACTTGTAAGAAATTCCCCAGTAGGGGGCCTATATGATATGATAGCCCATCCCTAAAATGGGGAAGAAAAGTTTTGGGGTCCGCCATTAGTTACCCTTCATAAAGTTTAGACCAACCCTTAAAATCCTTTGGGTGTATAAAATTAAAAGCCCAAACCCCGTACATAATGTTTAAGGCCTTTATTTTTTGTTAATAATTTTTCGGGAAAGGGTAATTAAAAACAGTAAAAATTTAAAAACATGTTATTGGTTTCTTCAATGGTAAATCTGGGTTTTTAAAAACAAGAAAATCTAAGTAAATTGAGGTAAAATGTAGAAAAGTGGGGTTACTCCAATCCTGTAAAAAACAACTTTTTTTTCCCCCTTATCGGAATTATATTTTTACTTTGGGGGAGTTTCCCACTATGTTATAGTAACCTTCCTTTATTCACTTTAATTAATTTCACCAAGTCAAAGACAAGAAGCCAACATTTAA
The DNA here is from genome assembly GCA_014155875.1 of Cepaea nemoralis. Lineage (NCBI taxonomy): Eukaryota > Metazoa > Mollusca > Gastropoda > Stylommatophora > Helicidae > Cepaea > Cepaea nemoralis. The sequence goes on from JACEFZ010020020.1 coordinate 129,710, forward strand.
ATCCAACTGACCAGTATAGGGAGTACACTACACAAGTACATTTGTGGTCGGTCTCTCTCAGCAGATGTTGAAGTATAGAGCTTGCACAACACAGAAGTAACTTTAATTTCAAATGTAATATTTGTTTCTTTCCTTGATGAAATTATGTCAGGGTGATTGTACATTCTTATTTCTATTCCCCAGAGTCTCCTGAAGAAGCAGCAAATGGAAAGAATGTATACATTATTATGCAGGTAGGATTGAATGATTGTTAGTAGTGATAAAATGATAAGTCAGTAAATAAACTACAAGTATAATTTTTGTTTTTAAACAGTAGTTTCATATCCTTTATACACAAGAAATAAATTTGGGAACCAGTTGAGGCCACTGAAACAGTTACATAAATAAACACACGTAGTATTGTTTGGCACTCACAAAAGGAGAAGAATGTTGGGTCTTAGGTTTGACTGAGCTACTATATGACAGTAGACGGTGCTACCTGCTTTCTGTTAGCACCGAATGTTGGGTCTTAGTCAGTTTAACTCCATCCCTGGTCCAGTGAAGAGGTGAAACCTATAGAAATTAATTGGCAAATGAAGATCCTGTATGGTGATGCATGCCTGTTAGTCCTGCAAGTGTATAAGTGGAGTAGGAAGTTTCAAAACTTTTCGGTCCGATGAAGAGGTACAGTAGGTGGTGCATGAGTGGTTACACATTTGACCAAGATAATGTTTTTGTACAGGAATTCAAGCACTTTATCAGCACTGGAGGACTTGCATTGAACGCAGTGGTCACTAAATAAAAACAATTATACATTTGTTCTTTACTTTTTCAGAATATATTCACAAGGTTTTTATTTGAAGCCCCTCCATAGATACTTGTACTGGATTTCATGTCAAATTTTAAAATTAAGTATATTTTCCACCAATCAGGATTTTGCCGATGGAGACCAAGGGTCTCCACAGTTACATTCAGGCTCGTCAAACTCCATCATCGGCCGCGTAATGACATTCACATCTTCTTCTGTGGAGTCTGTGGGCGGCTCATCAAGACTCATGCCTCCTCCAACATCCCGAGACAGGAAGATAGAGATACAAGAGGATTCTGTCCTGGACTCTGATGGGTAAGGGATTCTTCATCAGACAGATTAGTGTGTTTCTGTGTGTGTGAGTGCAATTGGGAGGGTGCAAGCCGTATCCTTGTGCTAGGCAATGCAACCTAAAGACTAAATGTCTTGGCAAGGCAAATCAGACCCTAGGCCTTGGTCGGCATCTGGTCTAGGATCAAAGCTCTGACATGAGGATAGTTAGAGCATTGCTTTGTTGATGTGGCAGTTTCTGCAGCTTAGTTAGTTATCAGTTGGGGTATCTTCGTTGCACTCCGGACATGTCCATAGGTGCTCAGATCCTCCCCCCAGCATATGCATCAGCGTCCGGTGGCTAATAGTGCCAGTTCTGTGTTGGTTGACGAGGCGCTTTGTTTTCCCGATGTACCTCTCGCGTCTGGCTGTGCCGATTCTTACTCCCAGGTCTTTCATCCTGGAGAGCGATGTGGAATCACTGGCGTCAAAATCCTCTGTTCTCGCCATATCTTTAAGGGCGTTAATAACATCCGCACGATCCATGGGCTGGCCATCTATAGGGGGTGCAGAGCCAGCCAATTTATCAGCTCGTTCATTTCCCTCGACTCCCGCATGTCCCGGGACGAAGATGAAGGTGACTTTGCGGACACCAGACTTCCGCAGCGACTCAGTCCACTGTCTACGTACAGATCCAGCTTCGACCTTCTGAATCATGCTCATTGAATCACTTAGTACACACACGTTGGTATAATGCTGTGATTCCAGCCATATGAAAGCCTGTGTAACTGCCATCACCTCCATCGTCATGCTGCTCGTGGTCATAGGGTGGGCACCACTGGATTCTTGAACGGTCCGGCCTGCTGAACGGGCTGTAAATTCCCACGCACTTCTCTGCTGCTTTACAACAGATCCATCTGTATAGATGAGCACTTCGGGGCTATCTGAGTGATCATAGATGAGCACATTAACCTCTGCATTGACAGCGGCAGGGTTCTGCTCTCTGCACCGTCTGTCGAGTGTGATAATGCAGGAGAAGGTACACTTAAAAGCTGGAGGCACCGGCACCCATTCCTTGCCGGGGTTGATACTGGTAAGACTGCAGACCTGTCCGACGACATCTTCCGCCCGACCCATCCATGATTTGCCCCTCTTTAGCCTGTCACCCTTTTCTCTGAATACAGCGTCATGCAGAGGGTGCTGCTCATCTGCACTTATTTTTAAGTATGCACGAGCTCTCCAGATCTTGATCCTGTGTTCCATTGTCGGGAAGTCAAGGAGGTATCTCATTGCTACACAGCTGGTGTCTCTCGTGCAGCCCAAAATGATGCGCATGGCTTCGTTTTGTACCTTTTCAAGTCTTCCAATCTGTGTAGGGCTGACAGTGAGGATGGCCAGGGCATACTCGATGCGTGAAAGCACAAGTCCTTGGAACAGAAGTAATAGCAGTCTTTGCTCGATATTGGCAGTCGCCATGACTCTCATTGCTGCCAAACCTTTTCGAGCCTTCGTTATGACATAATCGACATGATCTCTGAAAGACAGGCTACGATCAAGCCTCACGCCAAGATATGTCATTGACTGGGTTCTACTCAGAATGCTCCCATCCATTCTTACTGCCGGCAGGTCTGTTTTCACAATATGGTTGTTTAGTGAGAACCATGTAACCGTTGCCTTTGCAGGGTTGACAAGGGCATCGGCATCAGCACACCATGAGGAAATTCGATCTAGTTCGCCCTGCATATAGTTGGCAACCGCCTGTCTATCTCGACCCTGTCGATACACGAGGATGTTGTCAACGAATGATAGAGTCCTACCCCTCCCATCCAACTGTTGTTCAGTGATCGGCACCGTATACACGTTGAATAGTACTGGTGACAGTGGTGAACCCTGCGGCAATCCTGGACATATCGTTATCGGCTCAGAAGACCAACTCCCGCATCTTAGCACCACCTTCCTTTGGAGTAGAACTGCAGCTATCCATCGTACAAGGTGAGGGTGCACTTTCAGTCTGAGGAGGGTTTGCATCAAGTGCTCGAAAGATACTCTGTTATATGCGTCCTCTAAGTCTATGGCGGCCGCACATGTCTCTTCTCTGACCTGAAATCCTTCGTACACATCTTGAGCAAAGACCGCCGCATTCAGCCATGACTCTTTGTTGCGTCTGTATCCTCCAAGTGTGGGCGGGAAGCAGCCGAGCTGTTCCAAGTCCCAAGCAAGTCTGTGTGCTACAATTTTCTCCAGTAGCTTGCCAACAGTATTCTGCATCGTAATGATTCTGTAGCCGCTTATCTTGGAGTGGTCTTTGTTCGGTTTTGGCAGCGGCAGCAAGTAGCTGTGTAGCCATTCTTCTTTGACCTGACCCCTCTGGATACTGGTGTTGAATTCTCTGGCCAGTTCTTCCATGTCATCATCTGATATCACCATTAGGTCACCATATCGGATGCCGTCTGGGCCTGGGGCGGTGTTAGGTGATTTCTTGAGCATCGCACGCAATATGTCAACTGTGATTGTCCATTCTTCGTCTGTCCCGACCCCCTCGCACAACTGAGAGAGTGTTGCTGTGGTCCTCTGTCTGGCGGGCTCGTCTTTCTGGTCAGTCTGTTCTATGTAGCGTGCAAGAAGGGCCTTACCTTTATCCGCATCCGACTTTTTCCATGCGAGGTCTGTGCCTTGAAAGTCTGGAATACCCCTACGTTGTGCAGCACCGTTCATCTTGTTTTATTCTAGTTGTATTGGTGTTACTTTTCCACTGGAGTAAACTAGACAGGCAGAGAGAGAGGGATCATGCTGCATGGACAACACATGGTCTCTACCATTCAGCCCAAACTTTGTGTTATGAAAAGATATAACTCCATCCCGGGTCCTCGCCATGGGTTGTAGTTATTATGTCTTCTTTGAAGCACTGTGTAACAATCGTCTGTCAAAATGGCAAGTTGCCAGTGGTGGTTTTGTGTTAAAAATAAGAGAGAGAAAAGACAAGTAACAAGTTCTTCTATTTTGGAGGATAAACAGCACATGCATATCATGACTGTAACAGACTCACAGAGCATGAGCAGGGTGAAGACAGGTAATCTTCCTGCAGCGTTGCATGAGTTAATTTAAAAATCTAAGATAGGGAGCATCCATTGGATCTTTTCCCATTGGGACTCCTCGCTGGTTGTTGAAGATGAGGACGGAGCAAGTATGGGAATGTCCCGAGTGCTATGATGTTGGTTCTTGACTCAACTCAGTTCAACTGCTTTAAACAAAAAGTTGCTTAACACTTTGCTGACCAGCAATCCGGAGCATTACTGTCTCCCATTACCAAGGGTGTTTGCGGATTTTAAAACAATGATTGGTTTTTTAATTAAATTCACTAAAAATTTAAAAACAAACGTAGGGTGTTGAAATTTTCAGAGCACTGTTATAAATGGTTGTTATGCATAAATATATATGTTTTATGCAAATTTGTCACATGATCATGGCGGCCATCTTGAATTTGAATGGCTATTTATAGAAAAATTAGATGATGTTTTAAAACCATCATCTTTTCATATTGTTTAGTGAATGTTTTCAAAGTAAAAGCTATAAAATGTTAGGGACATGGTTGGCAATGAATAAAATAAACTCAATATGAGCACTAATTGAACGGAACACTTTGTTGACCAACAATCCGGAGCATTATTGTCTCCAATTACCAAGGGTGTTTGCGGATTTTTTAAAAATTGACTGGTTTTTTAATTAAATTCACTAAAAATTTAAAAACAAACGTAGGGTGTTGAAATTTTCAGAGCACTGTTATAAATGGTTGATATGCATAAATATATATGTTTTATGCAAATTTGTCATGGCGGCCATCTTGGAAATTGAAAAATAAAAATTGTTCATTTCTACACTGTGTGTGGTTTTTGTTTGGTGTGTTGTGTCTGTGATATTAGTAATTAGTATTTGGTTATATTTTTATATATATTGGGTATTTGGGTATATAAGGTTAACCCGGTCAACAAATGCCCGCAGAAGTCGGATGTGTCGGCATAACGGCACAAGAACACAGCTCTGCTGTAAACAGGCACAATGCAATCACGTCCAAAATAGAAAAATGATGAACGCAGAAGAAGAAGTATTTGTAAATTCTTACCTCTAGTTGAAGTCTGAGCTACTTCCTTCATTAACTGGGGTTGAAGTTGTAGCTGTAGACCTATGCAAGAGTCTTTGTCTGGAACGTTGATAATCCTCATCCGTGTGGTATAACTTATAACATGGTGTCAAAAACAAGCTGGGCTTGAATAAAAGCTGTCACAATAGAGAATATGTCCTTTGGAGCCATATCCATCAAGAAGATGTTTCACAACTTTGGAAGTTGTCCCAACACAACCTTAATTATTTGCCTTTCCAGTGTAAATCTCTAGTTTCAGGCAGTACTGGGTTTTGGCATCAGTAAGTACAAATAATTTGAATCCCCACTTTGTGGGCTTTGCTGGCAGGTATTGCTTGAAATATAGCCTGCCTTTGAACCTCACCATGGATTCGTCTATTGATAACTCCCGTCCCGATGTGTAGTGTTTCCTGTATGTAGGCAATCTAATGTCTAGTAGGGGTTTGAGCTGTCTCCTTCAATAATTGGGGTTGAAGTTGTAGCTGTAGACCTCTGCAAGAGTCCTTGTCTGGAACGTTGATAATCCTCAACCGTGTGGTATAGCTTGAAACATGGTGTCAGGCATAGAGGTGTATTGCAATCTGGGCAGTACATGCAAGTCTGGCTTCTTTTACCTGCATCATTACAAACTTTACAGTCTGGTTTGTACCTTGGTCTTTCATACTTTTGAATAAAATGGTGCTCAGTAAGTCGTGATGTCGTGACTTGTGGTCTTGAAGGTGTTGCATTGCGCCGAAGAACAGCAGGTCCAATAAGAGCAAGACTGACATCCTGCCTAAACCTCTTTGCAGTGATCTTATTTGTAGAGTTGGCAGTGTTGTAGCTTACATGCCCATGACCAGAGCAGTTTCAACTAAAAATAATTATATAATGGCAGGTACCATTTATAGGATCTATGTGGGTCTTACACTCAGTTGACCGAAGTGGTCGACACCACCCATACATTTGTTGTATTTTTTTGCAAGCACTAGCTTGTTTATTATTCTGCCCCCAAGAATTCCCCTTTTCCTGTCTTGTCCATAACTTAATTGGAGTGAACAGTAGATATAAAGTTAACTCTTTTTCCTGTGTACTGAGAGAGGTGATTTTCACCATACATGTTGACTTCACACATGATCAGATCTATAGCAGTGTCAGGGAAACAAATCTTGAAAAAATCAATGGACATAAACCCAGTTTGTCTGACGTGACTGACACCCTGTTGTTCTTTGTATGGAAGAAGATTGTCAAGCTCAATAATTTCGTTTTGAAGAGCCTTTCTCCATTTCCAAACAGAATTTTCAGCTGTAGAAATTTTCTGGTCTCTTGTGCCACGCCCACTACTTTATTCAGAGGTACCTTCATGACCCCCATCATCAACTACAACATCGTTAACGCTACTTTCATTTACACTAATATTTACCTCTGTATCTCTACTTATCTAGTAAACATCGTTTTCAGCTTCAATTTTGCTGGCAGAGTCAGAATCCTCTATATTACGAGCCTGGTGTTCATCCTCAGGCATGGTGAAAATGCTGAATATTCACTTGGGAATCAAATTAATGAAATTTTAAAAAAAAAACACTTTTAACCATGGGCGCAGCCATTTTGGAATAAGGGAAACAACTGGATGACGCCTGATTCGGTGGCTATCGGTAAGGCCGTTTGTTTGAAATCCGCATGTCGCTAATTCGTCGACCGTCGAAGTTGGTCACCAAGGCATATAGCCAAATATTTGTCGAGTGTCGAAGTTGGTCAGCAAAGGATTAAAAGTCGACAGGGTCAACTTCATTGCACAGTGTTTTTGTCCTGTATGGCTCAGTCTCTTTCCGCAGTGAACATGCGAAAGCGTCGCACAAAGCACAAAGTCCTTAGCTCCAGCAGTGACCCGCAGGAGTCTCAGAAAAAATGCACGCATGAACCGAAAGATGCGGCCCCGGAATGAAACCCACAACCTTCGGAGCCAGAGTCAGGCGGCTTGACCACTTCACCATGGAGACTCCCATTCTGATGTGTAATAACAGAGTAGTTGTTGGTTCTTTTGTGTGTGCTAGCTTTGAACTCAAACATAGTCCATGCAAGTGCTACTACTTCTAGTGTACCTCACAGATTTGTGTGTGTGGATTAGCTTTCCCTATTACCAGTGTCCCACGCCATCAGGAGATCACACTACTACTTCTAGTGTACCTCACAGATTTGTGTGTGTGGATTAGCTTTCCCTATTACCAGTGTCCCACGCCATCAGGAGAACACACTACTACTTCTAGTGTACCTCACAGATTTGTGTGTGTGGATTAGCTTTCCCTATTACCAGTGTCCCACGCCATCAGGAGATCACACTACTACTTCTAGTGTACCTCACAGATTTGTGTGTGTGGATTAGCTTTCCCTATTACCAGTGTCCCACGCCATCAGGAGATCACACTACTACTTCTAGTGTACCTCACAGATTTGTGTGTGTGGATTAGCTTTCCCTATTACCAGTATCTCTCGCCACCAGGCGAACTCACTACAACTTCTAGTGCCCTGGACTGATGTGTGTGTGTGGATTAGCTTTCCCTATTACCAGTATCTCTCGCCACCAGGCGAACTCACTACAACTTCTAGTGCCCTGGGCTGATGTGTGTGTGTGGATTAGCTTTCCCTATTACCAGTATCTCTCGCCACCAGGCGAACCACTACAACTTCTAGTGCCCTGGACTGATGTGTGTGTGTGGATTAGCTTTCCCTATTACCAGTATCTCTCGCCACCAGGCGAACCCACTACAACTTCTAGTGCCCTGGACTGATGTGTGTGTGTGGATTAGCTTTCCCTATTACCAGTATCTCTCGCCACCAGGCGAACCCACTACAACTTCTAGTGCCCTGGGCTGATGTGTGTGTGTGGATTAGCTTTCCCTATTACCAGTATCTCTCGCCACCAGGCGAACCACTACAACTTCTAGTGCCCTGGGCTGATGTGTGTGTGTGGATTAGCTTTCCCTATTACCAGTATCTCTCGCCACCAGGCGAACCCACTACAACTTCTAGTGCCCTGGGCTGATGTGTGTGTGTGGATTAGCTTTCCCTATTACCAGTATCTCTCGCCACCAGGCGAACTCACTACAACTTCTAGTGCCCTGGGCTGATGTGTGTGTGTGGATTAGCTTTCCCTATTACCAGTATCTCTCGCCACCAGGCGAACCCACTACAACTTCTAGTGCCCTGGGCTGATGTGTGTGTGTGGATTAGCTTTCCCTATTACCAGTATCTCTCGCCACCAGGCGAACTCACTACAACTTCTAGTGCCCTGGGACTGATGTGTGTGTGTGGATTAGCTTTCCCTATTACCAGTATCTCTCGCCACCAGGCGAACTCCACTACAACTTCTAGTGCCCTGGGCTGATGTGTGTGTGTGGATTAGCTTTCCCTATTACCAGTATCTCTCGCCACCAGGCGAACTCACTACAACTTCTAGTGCCCTGGGCTGATGTGTGTGTGTGGATTAGCTTTCCCTATTACCAGTATCTCTCGCCACCAGGCGAACTCACTACAACTTCTAGTGCCCTGGCTGATGTGTGTGTGTGGATTAGCTTTCCCTATTACCAGTATCTCTCGCCACCAGGCGAACCCACTACAACTTCTAGTGCCCTGGCTGATGTGTGTGTGTGGATTAGCTTTCCCTATTACCAGTATCTCTCGCCACCAGGCGAACTCACTACAACTTCTAGTGCCCTGGGCTGATGTGTGTGTGTGGATTAGCTTTCCCTATTACCAGTATCTCTCGCCACCAGGCGAACCTCACTACAACTTCTAGTGCCCTGGGCTGATGTGTGTGTGTGGATTAGCTTTCCCTATTACCAGTATCTCTCGCCACCAGGCGAACTCACTACAACTTCTAGTGCCCTGGGCTGATGTGTGTGTGTGGATTAGCTTTCCCTATTACCAGTATCTCTCGCCACCAGGCGAACCCACTACAACTTCTAGTGCCCTGGGCTGATGTGTGTGTGTGGATTAGCTTTCCCTATTACCAGTATCTCTCGCCACCAGGCGAACTCACTACAACTTCTAGTGCCCTGGGCTGATGTGTGTGTGTGGATTAGCTTTCCCTATTACCAGTATCTCTCGCCACCAGGCGAACTCACTACAACTTCTAGTGCCCTGGGCTGATGTGTGTGTGTGGATTAGCTTTCCCTATTACCAGTATCTCTCGCCACCAGGCGAACTCACTACAACTTCTAGTGCCCTGGGCTGATGTGTGTGTGTGGATTAGCTTTCCCTATTACCAGTATCTCTCGCCACCAGGCGAACTCACTACAACTTCTAGTGCCCTGGGCTGATGTGTGTGTGTGGATTAGCTTTCCCTATTACCAGTATCTCTCGCCACCAGGCGAACTCACTACAACTTCTAGTGCCCTGGGCTGATGTGTGTGTGTGGATTAGCTTTCCCTATTACCAGTATCTCTCGCCACCAGGCGAACCCACTACAACTTCTAGTGCCCTGGGCTGATGTGTGTGTGTGGATTAGCTTTCCCTATTACCAGTATCTCTCGCCACCAGGCGAACTCACTACAACTTCTAGTGCCCTGGGCTGATGTGTGTGTGTGGATTAGCTTTCCCTATTACCAGTATCTCTCGCCACCAGGCGAACTCACTACAACTTCTAGTGCCCTGGGCTGATGTGTGTGTGTGGATTAGCTTTCCCTATTACCAGTATCTCTCGCCACCAGGCGAACTCACTACAACTTCTAGTGCCCTGGGCTGATGTGTGTGTGTGGATTAGCTTTCCCTATTACCATGTATCTCTCGCCACCAGGCGAACTCACTACAACTTCTAGTGCCCTGGGCTGATGTGTGTGTGTGGATTAGCTTTCCCTATTACCAGTATCTCTCGCCACCAGGCGAACCTCACTACAACTTCTAGTGCCCTGGGCTGATGTGTGTGTGTGGATTAGCTTTCCCTATTACCAGTATCTCTCGCCACCAGGCGAACTCACTACAACTTCTAGTGCCCTGGGCTGATGTGTGTGTGTGGATTAGCTTTCCCTATTACCAGTGTCCCTCGCCATCAGGAGAACACACTACGACTTCTGAGGTACTAGTAATTTACGTCCCCAAGTCAAGGACAAGAAGTCAACATTTTAGTCCAGCTGACCGGTGTAGCAGTTAAACCCATTACCTCAGCATCAGCGCACCAGAAGTTTAAGAACGAGCGATCTTATCCATTTGGCCATGGTGACCTATACTAACATAAAGTGACAGATGTATAGAAATAAAAAAGGAATAGTAATGGTGAAAACTATTTTCAACAGCTCAATTTAAAAAATAACCCCTAGAGAGAAACACGATTAAATCAGCAACAGTGTGAAGTGGAATTGGCTCAGCTTGACAAGAACACAATCATAAATGATAAAATAGTTTCAGCTAGAGCATTCATCAGTACACAAACAACAGACGGAGCGGAGCTCTCTTTAATGAAGTTGATACTGCTTATATTATTATTTGTTGCCCTTTTTAATGACGTCTGCATGGCTGAGAGGTTTAACACACTTAATATTTCTCTTCTGACCACAATGTAGTGTGTTCACTCCAGGGTTGAACTTTTGTTGGCTTCTCATCCTGGACTTAAGGAGATAAATTAAACAAGTGCTTCAGAAGTTGCAGAGGGTTTGCCTGATTGAGAGGGACACTGATAATAGGGGAAGGCTAATGCTCATGCAAAAATCAGTCCAGTGCACTAACTAGTAGTGGTGGTGGCGGTGGTGGGTCATGTGTGGACTGTTTGAGTTCAAAGCTCATGAATGCAACACTTACCCCCTCCAACCTCTTTCCTTCACCTCCTTCCAAAATGATTCATTTCAAGGTTTTCTTTTCTAAATGATGTATGCATGGATGTCCATTCATCCATCTATTCAAACATCCATCTATGTATCCTTACATTTTTCTATCCAATCATCCATCCGTTTATCCATCCATCCATTTATCTATCTATCCATTTATCTATCTATCCATTTATCTATCCATCCATTTATCCAGGGAGAACAGCATGGGCGCCTGCCTAATCTGCGGAGACAAGGCTTCAGGCTACCACTATTCCGTGTATTCCTGTGAGGGCTGTAAGGGCTTCTTCAAACGCTCCGTGCAGAAGAACCTGCAGTACGGCTGCAAGGAGCAGGCCATGTGCTACATCAACAAGTTCTCCAGGAATTCCTGCCAGTTCTGCCGCTTCCAGAAGTGCCTCGGTGCCGGCATGAGGCGAGACGGTAAGGCAGCTCTAGCTGTGGTTATGTACTGTTTTTTTTTTTTTTTGTTTGCTCACTTTAAACTCATCATCATCATCATGTGCCATGCTGGTAAGCGTGAGCGTTCATATTTTGCCATCTCTCTCGATCACCAGAGTCGTGGATCAGCTCAGCGTTCCTGTCTCGACCATACAATGTGGCCACATTCAGGTATTTACTTCTCTGCCCTCCCCTTGTTCGTTTCCCCTCGATCTTGCCAGTTGTCACCAAGTTCTTCAATTTATTTCTGCTCGTAAACATAACTAAAAATTTGTGACTGTCTACGTCTAATTTCTATAATCAATTAAAAAATCAGTAAGTAAGTAGTAAGTAAGTAAATTTTTATTTCCAAAGGGTTTAGAATTGGGCACGCTGGCCCGTCTGACATTCTGCCCTTCTTCTCTATTTCCTCTCATACATTCTTTCATTCAACATCTCTTATGAAGCAACTCTTTGACAACAAAAGAACGGTAAGCATTAAAACGCATGAAAAATAATCAATAATACATGACTCGTTGAGGCAATGTTTAACATGGGCATCGTGAATACCCAAGGTGGGTGTAACGTGCCATACATATGGGAATGTTGTTGTTGTTGGCTAGTTGTCGTTCGAGATAATTTACCATTATTATTGTCTTTGTTGCTGTTTTATTTTTCAGTATAAACTCAAGCGTAGTGCAAACACATGCTGCTACTTCTAGTACACTGGACTAATTTTTGAGTGGATTAGCTTTCCCTGGTCCCAGTGTCTCCCACCATCAGGCGATCCCACATTCCGGCTTCTGGGGTACTTGTAATTTACATCCTGAAGTCAAGGATTAGAAGTCAACATTTTAGTTCAGCCGACCAATGTAGAAGTTGAAAACACTACCTCGGCATCAGCACTCCAGATGTTTAAGAACATATGGCTCGGTCTCTTTCCACAGAATGGCCTGCCAAAAGCATCGCACAAAGATGAGGAAAGGAAATGGTCACCACATCTTGCATGTCATGACCAATAATATGTGAAGACCTAACACTTCACACCCTACGGCAGTATCTACCATGAGACTACTGTGATTGGTTAAAGAATGATGATGATGATGAAGAAGTGTCAACCAGCTGTGTAATTTACTTTGCTGTTTTGATGTTTGTACCAAACAGCTGTGTATTTTACTTAGCTGTTTTGTTGTTTGTACCAACAGCTGTGTATTTTACTTTGCTGTTTGTATCCAACAGCTGTGTATTTCACTTAACTGTTTGTTGTTTGTGGGAGTCTCTGTGGCGAAGTGGTCAAGCCGTTTGACTCGTGCTCTGAAGGTTGTGGGTTTGATTCCGGGCCACGTCCTTCAGTTTACGAGTTAAATGTTTCGGAGACTCCTGTGGGTCGTCGCTAAAAGCTATGGAGTTCGTGCTTTGTGCGACGCTTTCCGCGCTGCGGAAAGAGACCGAACCATATGGGATAAAACCCGGTGCAATGAAATTAACCCTGTTGACTTTTAAGCGACTTTTTTGTTGTTGTTTGTACCCAACAACTGTGTATTTTACTTTGTTGTTTGTACCCAACAGCTGTGTATTTCACTTAACTGTTTTGCTGTTTTTATGCAACAGCTGTAAGGGAAGACCGATCTCCGGGAGGCAAACACAGACACAAGCGACCCCGGTTTGAGGACCCAGTGCTGGTGTCGTCCTCCGATGTGGAGACCCCTCCCTCACCACAGACAGACACAGACAGGGCGAGCCTAGACCCTCTCCGAGACAGCTTGTTGGCAGCCAAACCTCACCTTTACCCCAAAGCTGAAAGTCAGTTTTCTTTCTTTTCTATGTAGTTTGTGTATACACCTCGCTGACTCTCCTTCACACTCACTCTCACAGGCTCATGCTCTCTCTTTCTCTCCTCCCCTCCTCCCACTCTCTTCTCTTCCCCCTCCCCCTCCAAATCTCTTAACTTTCATTTTATTTTGTCTCTAATACTAAGCCTTCTACCTCCAACTATCATTAATCCCTCTCTTACCCACTCTTTCACTATATCATCTTTACTTATTTTGTAAAAATTCACCACATAGTGAGTTAATACCATATTTTTCTTCATATTTTGTAACATTCCACCATGAGGTGAATTATTTCATGGGAGGTGAGTGTGTTAGACCACACATTGCATTCATGTCCTCTTTATCTTATTTTGTTAAAATTTGCTGCATTATGAATATCTTTTTCTTATTTTGTAACAATTCACCACACAGAATTGACCCAGGTTTAAATAGAGGCGCACACTGTATCATCAAGGTCACTCTGCCATCATGTTTTCTTTCATTGTAACTAAATAGTCCAGATTTTACTTCACATATTTAACAAGGTGAATAGCTTGGACTGCTGAGTAACTAACAATGATTGGATACACTAGACAACATAAACATTGAAAGCTGTGATTACCATATTGAGATTTGAATCTGTCACATTCAAATGATGACAGTGTCTCATTGCAGAAACAAGTGTACTTCCACACATGACCAATTCGTCACCCATTTTTTCATTTGGAGGTGACAGATCTATAAAATGCAGAGACACATGGAATTAAATAGAGCAGCATGGATGTCATCATAACTGAATGGATAAGAATGCTTGTTCTTAAACTTCCAGTGTGCTGATACCAATGTAGCGGGTTTAACCCCTACGCTGGTCAGTCGGACTAAAATGTTGACTTCTCATTCTTGACTTGGGATGTAAATTAAAAGTACCCCAGAAGTTGGAGTGGGTGATAGCGAGGGACACTGGTAATCGTGAAAGCTAATCCACATGCGCTTTCCCGCTTTCGAAACACAGCTGCTCGCAGTTTGGCAGCAGATGGGTTTTAACGAATTGGTATGGGAGTCGGTCGTTCAGAAAGCAATGGCAAACTACTGAACGTAAACCTGCCAAGACATCAACAACAGCTGTAAAATGCTGGTGTTAACAGCAATGTCCTGTAAAAGGATATGCCCCAAAAAAAAATCTACATGCAAAATTCAGTCAAGTACACTATATGTGGTAGCACGTAATGGACTACGCTTGAGTTCATAGGGAACAAGCACATACACACAACAAACTAGTCCAGGTTTTACTTCACATATTTAATGTGGTGAATACCTTGGACTGCCAGAGTAACTAACAATGATTGGACACACTAGGCAACATAAACATTAAAAGCTGTGGTTACCATATTGAGATTTGATTCTGTCACAATCAAATGATGACAGCCCCTCACTGTAGATTCATCATCCTTTTTTATTTTTTTTCATTTGGAGGTGACAGATCTATCAATATAGACATCATCATCACCACCATGTGCCATGCTGATAAGCGTGGGCGGTCATGTTTCGCCATCTCACACGATCATCAGAGTCGTGGATCAGCTCCGTGTTCTTGTCTCGACCATGCCACGTGGCCAAGCCATCCAGGTATTTACTTCTCTGCCCTCCCCTTGATCTTGCCAGTTGTCACCAAGTTCTCCAATTTACTTCTTCTCATAACGTGACCAAAAATTGTTGACTACCTACATCTAATTTCTCTAATCAGTGTGTGATTTTCATGTGTTTCTTGTAGGACCTGGTCATTGGTTTTTCTGCCTGTCCGTGGTATGCAGACATGCATAGAATTAAATAGAGCAGCATGCATGGCCAAATGGATAAGTGCGCTCGTTCTTAAACTTCTGGGCGCTGATGCCATGGTAGCAGGTTTAATCTCTTTACTGGTAAGTTGGACTAAAATGTTGGCTTCTCGTCCTTGACTTGGGGATGTAAACTTACAAGTAACACTGAAGTCGGAGTGGGTTCGCCTGATAACGAAGGACACTGGTAATAGGGAAAGCTAATCCACACGCAAAAATTAGTCCAGTGCACTAGAAGTAGTAGCGCGTATATGGACTACACTTGAGTTCAAAGCAAAATTTGAACACAAATAAATATAGAACAGCACAAAACAAACGGCTATGGAAAGGAATGATCAGGAAGCTTGAAATATTTTATGAACACCATCATTGCAACATTCTGATTTTTTTTGGGTCTTTTGTTCATTAGACTCGACAGACAGGAATGAAGCAATATCTGTTAATGAGCTGATGCATTATGGATATCTGGAGCTACGTTACATCATTGAATGGGCAAAGAAAGTACCAGGTGAGTTTCTGGGTTGAAAGAGTGGGTAGAGATAATATTAGGTGAAGTTGTTTGTAGTGTTATTGATATGACAGTAAAAGTACCAGGTGAGTTTCAGACTTGATAGAGTGGGTAGAGATAATATTATGTGAAGTTGTTTGTAGTGTTATTGATATGACAGTAAAAGTACCAGGTGAGTTTCAAACTTGATAGAGTGGGTAGAGATAATATTTGGTGAAGTTGTTTGTAGTGTTATTGATATGGCAGTGAAAGTACCAGGTGAGTTTCAGACTTGATAGAGTGGGTAGAGATAATATTTGGTGAAGTTGTTTGTAGTGTTATTGATATGGCAGTGAAAGTACCAGGTGAGTTTCAGACTTGATAGAGTGGGCAAAGATAATATTAGGTGAAGTTGTGTGTGGCATAACTGATTGGGCAGGGAAAGTACCAGGTTAGCTTCAGACATCATAGAGAGGGCAGAGATAATATTAGGTGAAGTTGTGTGGCATTTTGACTGAGCGGTGAAAGTACCAAGTGAGTTTTAGATATGATAGAGTGGGCAGAGGAATACTTGGTGAAGTTGTGAATAGCATCATTTATTGGGCAGAATTAGATGAGCTTAAGACATCATAGAGCAGGTAGCGATATATCAGCTGAAGGTTTTTGTGGCATCCAAGAATTGGGATCAAAGTATCATTTTGAAACATGGAGTGGATAGACACTTTGTGAATTTGTGTGAAGCATTATTGATCGGGCAGGAGAAGTACCAGGTGAGTTTCAGACATCATAGAGCAGGCAGAGATAATATTTGGTGAAGTTGATTGTTGATCACGTAATGAAAGTATTAGATGAGTTTGAGACAGAGCGAGGAGAGATAGCACCAGCTGAATAAGTATGTGGTATGGAGTGGGTGATAAAAGTATCAGATGAGTTTGATATATAATAGAATGGGCAGAGGTAGTACCAGCTGAAGTTGTGTGTTCCATTGCTGAAAAATGGCATTGTGTTAGTAATTTATGTTGTTAACAACTATGCCATCTTGTGTTGTTTTTTTTTTGCTCTCGCTCGCTTTACACTCAAGCGTTCACACTACTTCTAGTAGCACTGGACTAAATTTTACATGTGGATTAGCTGAACTAACTGAGTTGCTTTATGCAGTAATGTGTGACTGCTGGTTTTCTAGTGACTGTCACTTCCATCGACGACAAACAGTATTTTTCATGGCAGACTTTTGTGTTGGCATTCTAGCAGAGGCATTATACACAGTATACCTGTGTATGCTGTTGGTTTGTCGAGACTCCTGTCTCTTCCACTTTTCACATGGGGCATTGAGCAGCATTGTGTGTGATATTCTCTGGCACAGGAGCGGACCATTATGGGGCGACCCTTTGCCGTGAAGTTGGGACAGCGACTAACTAACTTACTTAGTTTTTTTATTCATATTTTATTGTTTTTCCTTCTTCGTGACAGGTTTTGCTGATCTAGACTTCTCCGACCAGATGGCCTTATTAAAATCTTCCTTCATGGAGTTGAACGTCCTCCGGTTATCTTACAGGTAATGTCAACCTTGTTGGTGATAGTAACTTCACTCTGGGCTAATGTGTTTAAGTGTTTCATCTTCCTCAGGGTATATCTTCTTCTTCTTCTTTCGTTCGCTTGAAACATGTCTACAACTGCAATGTCGTCTCTTGTATGAATCTAACAGTCTTTTTTAGTTCATTCAGCGGTCCATAGAGTTTATCTTCCACTGTTGTCTCTCTAGGCCAGAAGGTTCGCCTGGATATGTTGTAGTTTGGGCAATCCTGGAGTATGTGCTCTGCTGTCTGCGACGCCAAACCACATGTGCACATGGCTGAGTCACCAATCTTGAATTTTGTATACAAGTGGTTGCGTAATCTATTGTGTCCTGTTCTGAGGCGCAGAAGAATGACCTGTTCTGGTCTGTCCATAACGTTGTAGTCGTCTTGAGTAAGGTTTGGTGGCTTTCTGATTGATTTGATCATTCTTTTCTTTTGGTGGTATGTAATGGGCACATCAGGTTGTTCTTCTTTTGCTCCTTCCTTAGCCAATCGATCAGCTCTGTCGTTTCCGGGGACTCCACAGTGGGATGGTATCCACTGTATGGTGATCTTACGCTGACTGCTAAGTTCAGAAAGTAATACCTAGTCCTCAGTAGTGTCCTCAGAACTGGCAATTTCCCAGACAGGAGCGCCTCTATTATGGATTTTGCATCTGTCAATATCACTGCAGGTTGTGTACCATGGCTGGTATTTTGTAATTTCTCTGTGGCTATCTTGATTGCCTCAATTTCAGCATCATAGTTATGGCAGTACTTTCCTGTTGGAATTCTGGCCGTGTCTCTAGTATTATTTGGGTATTCTATGTATCCTCCATTTCGAACAGCATTTTGTGCTGACCCATCTGTGTAGACTCGGGTATATAGAAATATTTCTATATACTCCTCAGGGTATATAGAAATCTACACATATACTTATTATAGCTTATCACGTGGAGTATTTTTTTTTACTCTATCACTTTGAACTCTAGCGTAGTCCATATACACTACTTCTAGTAGTGCTGGGCTGAATTTTGGGTGTGGATTAGCTTTCCTTATTAACCGTGTCCTTCACCGGGAGGCGCACCCACTCAGATTTCAGAGATACTTGTAATTTACATGCCCAAGTCAAGGACAATAGTTCAACATTTCAGTCCAACTGTCCAGTGTAGGGGTTGAAACCTTTACCTCGGCATCAGCACACCAGATGTTTAAGAACATGCGTTCTTATCCAGTCAGCCACGCTGACCTCCAGTGGAGTATTGTCTGGTGGCTGCCTACACAGTTGTTTCTTGTCCTCTTTCCTTATCTCGGTCTATAGCTGCCCCTCACTATGTTGTTATGTTCTATTCTCTAGAGAGAAAGATTGATTAAGTGGGTAGGTAGATAGATTGAGGGAGAGATGGATGGACGGGCAGGCGAACGTATAGCCTTTTTTTTTAGATAGGACAAATTAAAACTATTTTCAATGAGTCGTACATTGAAAAATAAAGTTCAGTTGTGAATGTAAGTAATAGAACTTTATTTTCAAAGGCTTGAGAATTGGGCAAACCGGCTAATATTCTTCCCTTCTGAGATAGATTGGTTAGTTAGTTAGTTAGTTGTGATTCCAACTTCATGGCAACGGGTCGTCCCCATTATGCTCCTTTACTGTGCCAGTGAATATCACACAAAATGCTCCTCATTGCCCAATGTAAAAAGTGGAAAAGACAGGTGTCTCAGAAAGCCAACAGCCCGCACAGTACGCTGTGTATAATGCCGCCAAAAGTCCTCCATAAAAAATACAGTTCATCGTCGATAGAATCGGCAGTCACCAGAATGACTTCATTGATCTGGGTTTAGTTTAATTAGATTAGATCAGATCAGATAAGATAGATTAAATAGGAAGTAAGAACTACCTTTATTTTCACAGGATTACAAATTGGAAAATAAAATTCAATTATGGTAGGTAGGTAGATAAACAGCACTTTATTTTCAAAGGGTAATGAATTGGGCAAACGCAAATATTCTTCACTTTTTAAGCAGATAGACATACAGATCCCTCTGGATGATGTGTTGGAGTCTGTTGACAATGGAATACCTAAAACCCATGGAGGAAACTTGACCAACCTTCACTTAATCCCAGGCAATCCTATGTCCTGTGCTGTATTGTCTCCTGGTTACATCCTAATACGGGAACGTAGAGGTGTTTCCAAGGCACCAGGGCTGAGTTCTATACTGGCCAAGACCTATTGACACATCCTCGCCGAGCGTCCTGGGCAACAGGTCCCTTCGGGGTCCTGGCTAAAGTCAGTAGGATCTTTGATTCCTCCGAAGTCGGAGTGTGTCTGCCTGCATGGTGAGGAACCGCCAGTCTGCACACCAATAAGCCAGACATGTGACAATGGATACTCACGCAAACCTCAGGTCCTGTATGACATCACACTGCTGTTGGACAACAGGATGTCTTCATCCGACATACAGGACTTCACGCTGGAGATCACAGCCAGCGAACAAAAGCAAGCAAGCAAGCACATCCTAATATGCTGCTCGGCAGATGTGAAGTTTCAGTACTGGTCTTGCATGCTCCACCTGTTTTTTTTTAAGTGTGGATAGGGGCAGGAGATGCAACACAGTCCCCATGGTAATGCTACTTCAGTACCGGGTTGGGGGGAAGATCTCTGCAGAAACCTCACTCCAATTGATAAAGCAAGCCCTCCACACTGCTAAAGTCACCTGAACATCAGTTTATAAGAGTTAAAACTCAGGCTTCTATAGATTCTCCTCCTCACTGCTAAAGTCACCTGAACGTCAGTTTATAAGAGTTAAAACTCAGGCTTCTATAGATTCTCCTCCTCACTGCTAAAGTCACCTGAACGTCAGTTTATAAGAGTTAAAACTCAGGCTTCTATAGATTCTCCTCCTCACTGCTAAAGTCACCTGAACGTCAGTTTATAAGAGTTAAAACTCAGGCTTCTATAGATTCTCCTCCTCAACTGCTAAAGTCACCTGAACGTCAGTTTATAAGAGTTAAAACTCAGGCTTCTATAGATTCTCCTCCTCAACTGCTAAAGTCACCTGAACGTCAGTTTATAAGAGTTAAAACTCAGGCTTCTATAGATTCTCCTCCTCACTGCTAAAGTCACCTGAACGTCAGTTTATAAGAGTTAAAACTCAGGCTTCTATAGATTCTCCTCCTCACTGCTAAAGTCACCTGAACGTCAGTTTATAAGAGTTAAAACTCAGGCTTCTATAGATTCTCCTCCTCACTGCTAAAGTCACCTGAACGTCAGTTTATAAGAGTTAAAACTCAGGCTTCTATAGATTCTCCTCCTCACTGCTAAAGTCACCTGAACGTCAGTTTATAAGAGTTAAAACTCAGGCTTCTATAGATTCTCCTCCTCACTGCTAAAGTCGCCTGAACGTCAGTTTATAAGAGTTAAAACTCAGGCTTCTATAGATTCTCCTCCTCACTGCTAAAGTCGCCTGAACGTCAGTTTATAAGAGTTAAAACTCAGGCTTCTATAGATTCTCCTCCTCACTGCTAAAGTCACCTGAACGTCAGTTTATAAGAGTTAAAACTCAGGCTTCTATAGATTGTCCTCCTCACTGCTAAAGTCACCTGAACGTCAGTTTATAAGAGTTAAAACTCAGGCTTCTATAGATTCTCCTCCTCACTGCTAAAGTCACCTGAACGTCAGTTTATAAGAGTTAAAACTCAGGCTTCTATAGATTCTCCTCCTCACTGCTAAAGTCACCTGAACGTCAGTTTATAAGAGTTAAAACTCAGGCTTCTATAGATTCTCCTCCTCACTGCTAAAGTCACCTGAACGTCAGTTTATAAGAGTTAAAACTCAGGCTTCTATAGATTCTCCTCCTCACTGCTAAAGTCACCTGAATGTCAGTTTATAAGAGTTAAAACTCAGGCTTCTATAGATTCTCCTCCTCACTGCTAAAGTCACCTGAACGTCAGTTTATAAGAGTTAAAACTCAGACTTCTATAGATTCTCCTCCTCGTCTTCAAGTTCAGAAACCACAAATTGTGCAAGACCGGTGCTGGGTCTTCAAACCTGTCATAATCAAGTGCCAGTGGGCGTAGGCGTTCATGACTCTTCACAGATCACGGTCTTTTTGGATAAACTCTATTGCTGATATTCCTCCTTGTCATCGTCTCAATCTATCCAGCATCTTTTCTCTTGGTCTGCCTTTGCCTCTCTTTCCCTCAGTTGTCACGATGTTCTCCAATGTCTCTCTTCTCATCACATGACCAAAGGAAGCTGTTTGTCTCTTTCTTATTGTTGTACATAATGTTCTAGTTTCATTAGCTTCGTCTAGGCAGTAGTAGTTAATTACTCTGGCAGTCGAAGGTATTTTCAACATTCATCTCTGGAACAACATCTTCGTTGCTTTGAAGCTTTTCCTAATATGTTCATTAATGTTCCATCATTGGCTGCCTTACAGCAAAACAGGTTCTACATAGCATTTCAGCACCCTCTTTCTTACATTCAATGATAGTGACTTATTCTTCTTCTGCGTTCATCCGGAGTGTAATTTCAGACTAATTGCAGTGTGTCTGGTTATGCGCCCTTAGGCGAACACATCCGACTTTGGTGGTCGTATTTTACCGGGTTAGCCTTCCAGAGTGACTTATTGCATAATTTACTTTCCATTTCCTGGAATGCAGGCTGGAACTACAGAGTTTGTGCTTTATGCGACGCTTTCGGACTAAGCCACATGGGATCAAACCTAGTGCAATGAAGTCTATCCTTTTGCCTTTTAAATCTTTTTTTTTTTTTTTGCACACGCTCGCTTTGAATTCAAGCATAGTCCATACATACTATTTTCTAGTAGCACTGGACAGAATTACCGACTCTTGACTTCAGAGGTATTTGCAATTTACATCCCCAAGTCAAGGACGAGAAGTCAATATTTTAGACCAGCTGTCTGGTGTAAGGGTTGAACCCCTTACCTCAGCATCAGCACACCAAATGTTTAAAAAAGGTGCTTTCCTATCCATTCAGCCTTGCTGACCTCTGCTTTTTTAGTTTTGAAGCGGAAGAAGAAAAACTTTCCAAACATCACTTAAAAAGTCTAGAGGGTCAACTTCATTGCACCGGGTTTTTAACCCATACATCACTCAACTGACTTGTACCATTGTGGCCACTTTACATATATTGCATTACTAATATGACATGAATGACACACCTCTCTTTCTCTCTCCTTCAGATCAATGGGGCTGGATAACAAAATCAAGTTCTGTGAGGACATCATCTTACCCCTGGAGTACTGTGAGAGTGTGGGCTGGGGGAAGGAGCTGGTGGACGGCACCATCGATTTTGCCCAACGTCTGAAGGAGATCAGTTTAGATCAGACAGAGTTCTGTGTGCTCAATGGCATTGTTCTCATGTATCCTGGTAGGTAGTTCATCACTGTCACAGCGACGGTGACTGTAACAACAGGATAGCAACAGTCGCGGTAACAGCAATGATAGTAACAACACTAACAGTTACAACAAGAGTGACAACACTAACAGCAAGAGTAACAACAATGACAGTAACAACAAGAGTAAAAACAATGACAGTAACAACAAGAGTAACAACAATGACAGTAACAACAAGAGTAACAACAATGACAGTAACAACAAGATTAACAACAATGACAGTAACAACACTGACAGTAACAACACTAACAGTTACAACAAGAGTAACAACAAGAGTTACCAAAATAACAGAGCAAGAGCAAAACCGATGACAGAACAGTAACAACAAGAGTAACAACAGTTGCAGTAACAATGACAGTAACAACAGTAAGAGCAAGAGTAAAACCAATGACAGAACAGTGGCAGTAGCAACAATGACAGTAAGAACAAAAGTAGTAACAATGACAGTAAGAACAAAAGTAGTAACAATGACAGTAAGAACAAAAGTAGTAACAATGACAGTAAGAACAAAAGTAGTAACAATGACAGTAAGAACAAAAGTAGTAACAATGACAGTAAGAACAAAAGTACCAACAATAACAGTAAGAACAAAAGTAGCAACAATGATAGTAAGAACAAAAGTAGTAACAATGACAGTAAGAACAAAAGTAGCAACAATGACAGTAAGAACAAAAGTAGTAACAATGACAGTAAGAACAAAAGTAGCAACAATGACAGAACAAAAGTAGCAACAATGACAGTAAGAACAAAAGTAGTAACAATGACAGTAAGAACAAAAGTAGCAACAATGACAATAAGAACAAAAGTAGCAACAATGACAATAAGAACAAAAGTAGCAACAATGACAGTAAGAACAAAAGTAGCAACAATGGCAGTAAGAACAAAAGTAGCAACAATGACAGTAAGAACAAAAGTAGCAACAATGACAGTAAGAACAAAAGTAGCAACAATGACAGTAAGAACAAAAGTAGTAACAATGACAGTAAGAACAAAAGTAGCAACAATGACAGTAAGAACAAAAGTAGCAACAATGACAGTAAGAACAAAAGTAACAACAATGACAATAAGAACAAAAGTAGCAACAATGACAATAAGAACAAAAGTAGCAACAATGACAATAAGAACAAAAGTAACAATGACAGTATGAACAAAAGTAGTAACAATGACAGTAAGAACAAAAGTAGTAACAATGACAGTAAGAACAAAAGTAGTAACACTGACAGTAAGAACAAAAGTACCAACAATGACAGTAAGAACAAAAGTACCAACAATGATAGTAAGAACAAAAGTAGTAACAATGACAGTAAGAACAAAAGTAGTAACAATGACAGTAAGAACAAAAGTAGCAACAATGACAGTAAGAACAAAAGTAGCAACAATGACAGTAAGAACAAAAGTAGCAACAATGACAGTAAGAACAAAAGTAGTAACAATGACAGTAAGAACAAAAGTAGCAACAATGACAGTAAGAACAAAAGTAGCAACAATGACAGTAAGAACAATAGTAGCAACAATGACAGTAAGAACAAAAGTAGTAACAATGACAGTAAGAACAAAAGTAGTAACAATGACAGTAAGAACAAAAGTAGCAACAATAAGAACAAAAGTAGCAACAATGACAGTAAGAACAAAAGTAGCAACAATGACAGTAAGAACAAAAGTAGTAACAATGACAGTAAGAACAAAAGTAGTAACAATGACAGTAAGAACAAAAGTAGTAACAATGACAGTAAGAACAAAAGTAGTAACAATGACAGTAATAACAGTAGTAACAATGACAATAAGAACAACAGTAGTAACAATGATAGTAAGAACAAAAGTAGTAACAATGATAGTAAGAACAAAAGTAGTAATAATGACAGTAAGAACAAAAGTAGCAACAATGACAGTAAGAACAAAAGTAGCAACAATGACAGTATGAACAAAAGTAGCAACAATGACAGTATGAACAAAAGTAGCAACAACGACAGTATGAACAAAAGTAGCGACAACGACAGTACGAACAAAAGTAGCGACAACGACAGTATGAACAAAAGTAGCGACAACGACAGTAAGAACAAAGGTAGTGACAATGACAATAAGAACAAAAGTAGCGACAATGACAGTAAGATCAAAAGTAGCAACAACGACAGTAAGAACAAAAATAGCAACAATGACAGTAAGAACAAAAGTAGCAACAAATGAGACAGTCCTTCCTTCAGGAAACAAACGTAAATTAATGCGAGAAGTAATATGTCAACAGGTGAGATATTTTGGGCTTGTTATGAAGAAAATAAAATTTGAAAATTTGGTGACATGTGGCAAAAAATTGATGGAGAAAGAACAAGGGAAAGGCAAAGAGATAAACACCGAGATGGCTTGACCACGTGATATAACTGGACCAAGAACACAGAGCACAGAATAGTGTGAGGTGGCGAACTATGACTGCCAACCTTATCAGCATAGCACATGATGATGATCAACAGTAATAATAACAGCACCATAAATTAAAATAGCAGCAATAGACCTAGACACAGAAAATGTCTTGGAGTAGAAGAAGACAGCGAGGGAAGATGCTGGTCCTCTTATCTCATAAAGCAATCTGAAGTACTTTGTGAGACTGTTTGTATTCTTCTTCCCCATGCAGCATACAATCTCAAGCATGTCATGTCTGGTGCATATAAAGAATAGCTACTCAGACATATCTCGTTAATTCAATCAATCAGGTGTCATCTCTACAATGACGGTTGGCTGCAGTGGATCTCCAATACTGTCTGTCTCTCGTCTTGATTGTGCATTATGTCAGACTGATGTTTGTCCATCTCTTTATACTATCTTCTCACTTATATTTATTGGTACTCTTGTGGAATAGCCAATCACATCTGATAGTTGATTGGTACACATGTGGAATAGCCAGTCACATCTGATAGTTGATTGGTACTCTTGTGGAATAGCCAATCACATCTGATAGTTTATTGGTACTCATGTGGAATAGCCAATCGCATCTGATAGTTTATTGGTACACATGTGGAATAGCCAATCACACATAACATGTTGATTGGTGCACATGAAAAATAACCAGTCAGACATTATATTGATAGATGCACATAATGAATAGCCAATCAGACACCGTGCATGTCTTGGAACAGAAAGACATTATAGATCATTTTTATCTTCCTTTATAAATGAATGGTGTCATTCTTATCTTGTTTTAAAGGTGTAGAATTCTTCTGATCAGATTCAAAATCCTTAGTGTTCCTAAGCATGTTAAAAATATTTATAGTGCTCAAATTATCAAATCTTTTCTGATCATTAAATTGTTAAATATCTAATGCTTATCCAAATATTAAACCTTCACTCATCATCGAAATATTAAATCGGTATTGATCATCAAAACTTTATATCTTTACTGACAATCATAATGTTACAACTGTGCTGATCATCAAAATATCAAATGTTTCCTTCTCAACAGACGCCCATGGTATTCAAGACAAAACAAAAATTGCAGAGATGCAGTCAAAGATTCTGGAATGTCTCCGGCGGCATATTTTACATGAGTACCCAAACGATGCTAAGAGGCTGGGGAAGATACTACTCAGACTTCCCGCCTTGAGGACTGTTAGCGCAAAAGCTGCCGAAAGATTCCTGTCCATGACCTTCGATGGGTCTATTCAGTTAAATGAGTTGGTTTTAGAAATGATGAATTGAGAATATTTTAGTATGTTTTGTTTGTTTTCAGATAAAGGTAATTTTATTTATTGATTCGTTGGCTTAATTGAATTTATGACTGTGTTGTGGTCTTGAAAAGTGTATAATTATTTGTGTCTTATTGATGGAGGAGGGTGGACAATTGTGTGTGATTGACAGAGGAGGGTGTATGATTTTTTGTGTGTGTGATTGACAGAACAGGGTGTATGATTGTTTGTGTGCCCATGCTCACAATTTTGTTAAAAATCAACCAAAGGCAGTCCGCTTCCAAATCGATGCACCTGATCTCGAATCAATCAATCAGATGCCATATCCACAATGAAGGTTGGCTGCAATTGATCTTCAACACTTTGTCTCTCGCCCTGACTGTACATTCTTTTAGATTGCTGTTCATCCATCTCTTGATGTTATCTTCCCACTTGTATCATTGTCTACCTCTTGCTCGCTTGCCTTCAACCTTACAAGTATGGCTTTTATAAGGGTGTTATGTTTTTTAATGTGGCCGAAATATTTCACTTAACCTCTTTTTTATTTCTTTCAGTCAACTCTCTTTTCATTCCAATTTTTCTAGAACCGCTGTATTTGACTGTTTTTGTTTCCATGAATTACGACACATTCTTCTATATATCCACATCTCCAAGGCCTCTATTCGACTTTCTAATTTCCTGATCTCCAATACAGGATTGCAGATCACTTTTACTGCCCCTTTGCTACAGATGCAGGTGAGTGCCTGTGGGTCCATAAAAATATGAGTGCTTGCACCATATGCTGAGTTCAGCTCATCGTCATCATCATCATCAATCAGTGCCTTGCTGGCTGGCGTGGACGATTATGCCTCTCCACAAATTACGATCTCCGATGTCATGGATCAATTTGTGTGTTGACTCCCTTCAGTGCCATGACACAAAACTGTCCAGAATCTTTTCATGCTTTGTTCCTCTAGCTCTCTTTCCGCAAATCTTTCTAGTTGTCACATGTTCCACTATTTGTTTTCTCATAATTTTCAACTTATACTCATTTTAAAAGGGTTGTTTAGTTATTCATATGAAGAACATTTTGTGCAATACGTCATTGTCCTTGAAAGTTAGAAAAAGAGTTCTTGCATGTTACATGGAACTAGTTTTGATTCTGGACAATTAGTACACTTGCGCAAACATCCCTGGAAGCGTTGGAGATGTGGTTTTATAGAGAAATGCTGAAAATTAATTGGACAGCCAAAATTAGCAATCAGGAAGTGTTAAGGGAAGCTGAGTAGCAATGACAACTTATCACAAATATCAGAAAGAGGCAGTCATCGCTTTTGGCCACGTTATGAGAAGATAAACACTGGAACATCTGATCCAGAAAGATTTGCAGAAAGAGAGATAGAAGAAGACAGCGTGAGAAGATTCTGGACAGTCTTGTGTCATGGCACGGAAGGGAGTTAACACAGGAACTGATCCATGACGTCGGTGATCATAATTTGTGGAGAGGTATAATCGCCTACCCCAGTCGGCAAAGCATTGGATGATGAGATGAGGATAAAGTATGATCATTTTTTTTTTCTCCACTAATCATAATAACTCGCCTGTGTGGTGTAGGTGCCCATAATGGAAGGAAAGAATGTAATACTGTAACCTACCATACATGTCATGTGGCTTTGAAACGTCTCCATTAGGCATTATTTGGATAAAGAATATATTAGCAGTGTGAATTGGAATCTAAGATATACAAGGTTTGTTCAATAAAAAGTATCATTGCTGGGATCTACGGTTACTCACCCAAATCCCTTTCTATAATGGTCAGGCCATTTTTGGAAGCATTACTGAAAGGCCCGCATAAGAAGAGTACAGCGAGGCCGTAGCGTGTTTTCACATGACTCAAATTCTGTCAGCATCCACAAATCGCAAGGAGCGATGTCGGCTGAGTAGGGATCTTGACGTGTCGGAATAATATTGAGTTCAGGCAAAAACGTCTTATCAGATGCGATGGAACCGACCAGTGTGTAACAGGAAAAGTTCATCACAACAACGAGACTACCCATTCCGACATGGTTTTGACCACTGAAAATGAAACACATTTACAAGAAATTATAGATATAATTGCAACAGAACGCCATCATCAAGGTATACGATGTGTGGATTGCACCTGGTACAGCAGCCAGTAGTGTTAGCATCGATTAGTACCTCTGGAGGGGTGAGAAATGAACATTAGTTAGCTTGTCGATGACCTGAGACTACATAAGTCAACCTCACCTCCCTGTGGTGTAGACCAAGAAACATGACCCCCTTGGTCAATACTCCTATCATAAACCAGCAAATGGTCTATGAAGACGGCAGGGGATTTTCCTACTGCTGGAGGAAAAGGAATGAAGCAATCGGACTGACCCAAATGGAAAATGATAGACAGACCAAATGGAATCAAAAGAAGATGGTGATCATGTAAACGATGGACAGAAGGAATAACACTAGAATCTCGATATATGAAGTTCATAAACCTGCACTTTTCCGGTGTTTTTGCATCATCTCGACACGACAAGATGAGATGAGTTAGCATAAAGGATTTAGCCTGAATAACCAGAAGTTATGGTAATAATTTTAAAAATGACTTCTCAAATGCAGAATTAAAGTGAATGAAATCTGCCTGAAACAAATCGACGTATTTAAGTGTTTAGTTATTTTATAACTTTAGATAAACGTCTAATTACAACGAGAAAGTTGAAGTGTAACATAGAACTTGTACCTTTGTATGGATGCGAAACGTGAACAATGAGCAGACAAGCTAGATAACATCTAATGGCAGTGGAAATGTGGTTTCTGAGGAAAATGCAAAGAATATCATGGACAGACAGAAAAACCAATGAGCAAGTTCTACAAGAAGTAAATGAAAACAAGAAACTGATTAGAGAAATTAGACGTAGACAGTCAAATTTTTTGGGCACGTTATGAGAAGAAATAAACTAGAGAACTTGGCGACATCTGGCAAGACTGACGGGAAAAGAACAAGCAGTAAATACCTAGATAGCCACGTGGTATGGTCGAGACAAGAACACTGAGCTGATCCACGATTGGTGATCGTGTAAGATGGCGAAGCATGACCACCCACCCTTACGGGCATGGCACATGATGGTGATGAGATAAACAGTCCTTCCTCGGTACATAGATTTAACCCGTTTCCTGTTCTGATTACATTGTTTAGTTTAAAAACAGTCTTAAAAGACCAGAGGGTTGAATTCATTGCACCAGGTTTTATCTCATATGGCCCAGTCGCTTTCCACAGGGTGGCCTGTCGCACAAAGCACGAACTCCGTAGCTCCAGTGACGATACCCCTAGGAATTAGTTAGTTAGTTAGTTAGTCTTTCCTCTTGAGCCTAAGGCGGCGCATAGGGCAGAAGTCCTGTCTCTCCATTCCTGGCGGTTCGCTGCTATCTGTTGTAGATCTTGGATATTTACTTGGCCATTGAATGAGCCTTCTCTAATGATGGTTCTACGCAGGGTCTCTCTTGGTCTTCCCCGTTTTCTTTTCCCTACCGGTGACCATATGAGGGCTTGGTAGGGGAGTCTTGTCTTGTCCATTCTGAGTACATGGCCGATGTAGTTCCAACGGCGTCTTCTTATGAATTGGATACTGTATCTTGCTTAGTCTCTTGTCTTATTTGCGAATTGGTTCTGAAGTCTGTCCAGTGGATGTTTAGAAGTCTTCTAAGACATTTGTTCTCAAAATTGTCTAATTTTTTATCTAAAGTTACCGTTGATTTCCAACTTTCACATCCATACGTTAACACTGGAATCACACAAGAGTTGAAGATTTTAAGTTTTGTGTGTTTGCTGAGTGTCTTTGACTTCCAGATGTTTGACAGTTTGTTGAAGGCACTAGATGCCAGTGCGATTCTAGTTGATATTTCTGGTGTTGAGTCCCCTGTGGATGTCATTTTGCTTCCTAGGTATGTGAAGCTGTTGACTTTTTCAAGAACGTAGCTGTTCAATTTGGTCTCATCTGAACTGTTGGTAAGATCAATAGTCTTTGTTTTTGTGGTGTTAATTTGGAGACCAATTTGCCCTGAAACATTTTGGAGGTGGTTTATTTTCTCTTGAGCATCCGGATGTGTTGAACTCAAAAGCACTATGTCGTCGGCAAAGTCCAGGTCTTCTAGAATTTTGTCAACCCAATGAATACCCATATTTGTGTTGCTTGTGCATTTGCGCATGACCCAATCGATAGCTATTCCAAAAAGCATCGGTGATAAGACACAACCCTGTTTCACTCCTGTTTCGACTGAGAACCAGTCAGAGTTGCCTGTTTCTGTTCTTACGCAGCAACGTGTCTCTTTGTAGAAAGATTTTATGACGTTGGTATATTTGGTAGGAAAACCATAGATGTTAAGTAGATTCCAAAGTGAAGGACGGTGGATGCTGTCGAAGGCTTTTTGAAAGTCGACAAAGTTTGTGATTAATTTCGACTGGAATTCTACGGAGGAAATTCCTAGGAATCTCCGAGAAAATTGCACTTGTGAACTAAAAGATATAGCCTGGAATCGAACCCACAACCTTTGGGACGCGAGGCAGACGGCTTGACCACTGCGCCATGGAGACTCCCGATATGTTCATTAGTGGGGTCTTTG
The DNA here is from genome assembly GCA_014155875.1 of Cepaea nemoralis. NCBI lineage: Eukaryota > Metazoa > Mollusca > Gastropoda > Stylommatophora > Helicidae > Cepaea > Cepaea nemoralis. The sequence goes on from JACEFZ010020020.1 coordinate 160,518, forward strand.
TAACGGTCTCCACGGAAATCATCTGTTCCCTACTCCGCCACTGAAATCATCTGTTCCCTACCCCGCCACTGAAACCATCTGTTCCCTACTCCGCCACTGAAATCATCTGTTCCCTACTCCGCCACTGAAATCATCTGTTCCCTACTCCCCCACTGAAATCATCTGTTCCCTACTCTGCCACTGAAATCATCTGTTCCCTACTCCACCACTGAAATCTCTAGTCACGATTGTTCATCAGAGTTCGTATTAATAAGGAACGCAGCTGGAAAAAAAAAAAAAAACAAGAAGAAGAAGAGATAGACAAATGAGAATCTAAGAACAAGTGTAGGGATAGCACCGGTTACGGACTCTATAGAATAGTGGTTCTCAACCTTTTTTGGCCCATTCCCCCCTTCACCATATTTTCAGAACGCCATCCCCCCCCCCCCTTCCTATCAAAAATTTGGCCCGTTCCCCCCTTCACCGTATTTTCAGAACGTCATTCCCCCCTTTCATATTTCCTATCTAAAAATCCCCTCACCCCTACACAGTATACGTAAAAGTGGAAGGCAAATGTAATAGCATATACTAAAACAAGTCTAGACATCCACATAAAACATGATTTGTGGGTCTACTTACTTTATAAAATGAATTTTAGAAGGAAAAACTATGTCAAGTAATCGGTTCTTGAAATGGTCTTCATTCCCCCCCCCCCCCCTGGAAACCATGAAATTCCCCCCTGGGGGGGGGGGGGGAATTCCCCACTGGTTGAGAACCACTGCTATAGAACTACAAAGAATTAAGTGGTTCGGACATTTAGTTAGAATGGAACAAGATTACACAGAGAGGTCAGCGTGTCCCAATGGGCACGAGCATTCGTTCTTAAAATCCGGTGTGTTGATGCCGAGGTCGCGGTTTCCATTCCTATACTGGTCAGATGGCGAGGGACATTGGGTAATAGAAAAGCTAATCCACACTCAAAAATTAGCAGAGTACACTAGAAGTTGTAGCACGTCTATGGTCTACGCTTGAGTTCAAAACGTTCAAAAGCCAAAAAATGATTGATTACCCGTCGGCTAAATTGTTGTACAGGGTGTATTGTTAATTACTGCTGTGTTTGAAAATATTGCTGGTCCAAGTTGTGTATTCACCCTCTGTAAAGTTCATGCAGCATAATAGGTAAATACAAAACTCGGACCGGCAATATTTTCAAACACTGCACAGTCATTAAAATACATCATGTATATGAGAAGATCGGGATACAAGGCGCGAGGACGACCCAGGAAGAGGAGGCAAGCTGGAGTAAAAGAGTTGGTTAAAGTTAGTTGCATATCCTTTACAGGAAGTCGTAGTCAACACCAGCATTTTTTACTGTTATGATCTCTTGGCAAGTTTACTTTCAATAGTTTGCCATTGCTTTCTGAATGCCGGCACCCATACCATTTCGTAAAAGATCAACGCTAGGCTGTCCGCTGCCAAATCGCCCGCAGCTGTGTTTCGAACGCATTATGCGGGACTACGAACTGCGTCTGTAATTCATTCGCCACGGAGCCGGTATAAAACTATGGGGTTGTCATTATGTGCGAAAAGCTTATCGTGTAAGCGTCATCAAATGTGACAAAAGCGTCCGGTAGCAAATCCATTAAGTGGAAATTCTTAATTGAAAGCTCATTTTTTTCGGCTTCATCAAAGGTGAAAAAAGAGTCCCAGTGGTTACGAAATGGAATATTGCTTGGTTAGGAAATCCATTAACGTGGAATTTCCGAATCGAAAGCTCACTGCGTGGATGTCATCTGCAGACTGCATTGATCTGGTTTCCGAAGGAGCAGTCTGTGGTAAATAGAAGGCCGAATATACGGAAGTGTGGCTAAGCAGCCAATGTGCAGGACGTGAGGATTCCTTGGTACATTGTTCTCAATATATCCGTGAATCTGAGATCTTCTTCTGCGTTCATCCGGAGAATTTTTTCGGACGTGGTTGCGTTGTGCTGTTTGCAGCAGAGCTGCGTTCTTGCGCCGTTAGGCCGACACATCCGACTTCTGTGGGCATTTGTTGACCGGGTTAACTGTCCCCGGGGTTTCTTAGGACATTTGACTCTCACTGTTGTGGTGTTATCCCCTATCCCATCTGGCCTATTTAGAAGACCGAAGACATCCCGGTCAGCCCTCATGGGAAGGCAGGGGCAGACCATGGCATTCCCCACCATCCAAGGAGGCTTCCATAAATGCACTGAGCTGAGATTCTATTTGCGTGATCTATATGTGGCTCCGTGGCGAAGGTTACGGGCGCAGTTCATAATCCCGCATACCCTCATTCAAAACACAGCTGCAGGCGATTTGGCAGCAGACCGTCTTGCGTTGGTTTTTTTTTTACGAAACGGTATGGATGACAGTCGTGCAGAAAGCAATGGCAAAGTACTGAACGTAAAGTTGTCAAGAGATCACTGTCACTGTCTGTCTGTCATTCTACTGCCTATATAGTACCTTGCGGTGTATGGCGGGTGGGGGGGGGGGGGGTCTTGAGCCTGAGGAATTAAAGCCGCCTTGCTAGTGCAGTCACAGCGAACTGTGTTTTCATTTTGCCCCCGACAGAAAAAAAATCCACACCTTACCGAGGATTCAAACACGGGTCTCCAAAGGTAGAATCCGGCATTCTAACCACTCAGTCAACCGCTCCTGCCAAAAGATCACAAAGGTAAAAAATGCCGGTGTTGACTGCGACGTCATGTAAAGGATATGCAATTAACTTATATGTGGCTCAATAGCGAAGGTGTTATGATTGCCTTTTGTAATCCCGCATACCGTGTTCGAAACACAGCTGCGGGCGATTTGGAAGCAGACCGCCTTGTGTTGGTTTACATACAATGGTATGAGTGCCGGTCGTTCAGAAAGTAATGGCAAATTACTGAATACAAACTTGCCCAGGAATCACAGATAGTAACAAAAGAAATGCTGGAGTTGATTGCTACGTCCTGAAAAGAATATGCAACTAACTTTGTTTGTATATATGGCAGCTGCAAGAATGTTGCTTCATAGATAAACGATGAGAACATCGTGGACAGATAGAAAGAGCAATTATGATATCCTGAAAGAAGTTAGCCCACAAAGAGAAATGATTATTCACATCATAATTTTGTTTTTTTAATGTTGCATATCCCTTACAGGACGTTGCAGTCAACATCAGCATTTTTCAGCTGCTGTTGATGTACTAGGCAAGATTACGCTCCGTAGTTTGCCATTGATTTCTGAGCGACCGGCTCACATACCCCCGTAAGTTACCAGCGCGGCTCGAACAGCTGACGGTTCGGGCGCAGCTGCGTTACTCATGAAAATATACGGGGTTACGGCGAAAGCCGTAAATTTCTTCGCCAGGGAGACCGGCTTCATAATAAGACAGTCCATATTATTTGGGCATGTCATGAGATGGGGGAAAAGTGGGTGTATGTTGTCACAACGGGAAGACTGGTGGGGAAGTGAGACAGGGGGGACCAAGAGAGAAGATGCTGGACAATTTTACATCATGACATGGAGTCACGTCAGTATCAGAAGTGATTCGCAGCACAATAAACAGAAAATTGTGTACAGACACAAACACTAACGCCACTCGCTATAGACTATATAAATAAAGAGAACAGGAAACTAAAACGGAGAAAACAAGAGGAGACAAAATCACTTAATAGTGATACGTGTGTGTAGCGAATAGGTCAACGGCTTCGAAAGCTAAAAAGCAGAGTGTGTGGCTCACATGAGGCGTTACAATAGTAAACATGGCTGGCAATCGTGGAAGAGATTGGGACCTCACCACGTATTATCCCAAAGACAGCAATGAGATCACAACCAGAATGTACAGTCAGGACGAGAGACAGTGTTGGAGATCCATTGCAGCCAACCTTCATTGTGGAGACGGCATCTCAATCAATTGATTGATTGATTGATTGATTGATTGATTGATTGATTGATTGATTGAGCGAAAGCGATTCGTGACCAGAAATCCTTTTGGTCCACGGCCTGATTATTCAACATATTCACACCTAACCCCTAGACAAGTTATCTAGAGGTCACTCCACCATCCAGGTGGACACGCTTAGTGGTAGGACAGGATCCTACTCTAGTCCCTTTTCCGTATGTGGAAAGGATGAGATCGCGGGAGATTGGCAGGGGCTCTGGTACTGTCATCTGTCTGGTAGAATCTCAAAACTGAGAGGGAAGAACAAGAGAACTTTCAATCAGCGGTGGGAACGATTAGTAGTGTGACTTTTCGCTGGTTGTTGAAAGAGGAGACGGAGCGCATATGGGAATGTCCTGAGCGCAGTGATGTCAGTTCTTAGCTCACCTCAACTCAACTCAATTTTCTACTATAAGTGCCCATAAATACCCGAATTCTATTCACTCTCGGGTTTTCCCTCTGCTGCAAGACTCAAGCCGTGCGCATGCGCCAGAGCATGCCGCTAAAGCGATCATCATTCAAGCAGACGAGAAACAAGGGGAGCAGAAAGAAACATGGTCGAACTTTCCCTCTAGACGCTTAACTAGACTCGTTTCTCATGGATTAATTACCACTTTCTCTTTGTTTCCCATTGCCAGATTCAACACCCATTGATACGTAAGTGGAGTTTGTTCACTTTTGTCAACTTTAGAGTAAGTTTTGTGTGCAATGGAAGTGATAACTTTTGAGAAACTTTTCGTTGTTTTTTTTTTTTAAGACTGGGATCAAAATGGGGTCATCAACGTAACGAAGTCTTCAAAGCAACAGATATGTAGTAGAAGTTAGTACTGTTAATAATAGTACTTAAGATAGCACGGCGTCCTACACTGAATAGAAACTAGACGCAACAGTGTTAATAAAAAAGTTAATATTATTTTACTTTGCTTGGTATGAAAGTAAATATTTCATTGACATAATTGTGCAGAATTCATATTTTGAACTACATTCATTTGATGCATTCATTCAATCATTCTCTGCACTGTCGGGACTAACTTTTAAGTCTTCTCAACTGTTGCTTTATTTGTTTAACCTTGCATTGGTTTATTATGGTTCATCCGATTGATTTATTGATATTCGGCAGTTAGCTGTTAATTAACCGTTTATTAATTCTACAGTTACCCTTGTTTTAAATTTAATGGTTATCCTTTGTTGTTAACGAAGTTCCCGTTAACTGCCAGTTGTGTAGAATTGATCATTCTGTTTTGAGTTAGGAAGTGGGATGTACTTACTTACACTACTAACTACTACTATTATCAAAACTTTACTAGTAATACTAAAGTTACTTAGTCTTACTTTAATACACCCACCTATTATGACAGAGATTCCAAGTTCTATTCCCTGTGAGATGTCTCGAGGAAAAATGCCAGATTAAAATGTGCATTTAATTAATTTTGTACTGAATTAAAATATGGAATTTGATGTTTACATTTTGAAACCACATATAGATCTATTCTTCTTCTGCTGTTTTTCATCTTTCACTGGAGTGTAGGCCTTCAGTCAAATCAACCTACAGGTAGACTTATTCATGATTGTTTAGATTTTGCAGTTAATTTCTTCTAGTCTCACACCTACCGTGATTAGTCGCCTATTATGATTTGCTTGGTGGGTGACAGGATTACTATTCTTTGCGTCCCTAGAGTGCTCTGGTAACACTGAGTGGCACATAGATTAATAGCTTTCGGCAATTATAAACCCATTTTCTTCACTCCAAGCTTTGGTTTGGAGTCTGTTGATCATTAAATATTTTTCTTCTTCTTTTGTTCGCTTGAAATGTGTTTATAGCTGCAATATTGTCTCTCGTATGAACTTCACTGTCTTGTTTAGTTCACTCAGTGGTCCATATAGTTTATCTTCCACTGTTGTTTCTCCAGGCTAGAAGGGTTGCTTAGATATGTCATATTTTGGACAGTCTTGGAGTATGTAATCTGCTGTCTGCGACACCAGTCTACATGTGCACATGGCTAATTCACCAATCTTGAATTTTTTATATATGTGGTTGTGCAATCTATTGTCTTGTTCTGAAGTGCAGAATAATGATTTGTTCTGGTCTGTCCATGAAATATTCAAAATCTGTGAAAGAAACATTTGAATGTAGACACCTTAAGTAAAATATTTTCTTATTTCTTGCCTGGCATATTTCACTGCATCTCGTCAGGTGCATACTGCAGTTACAGTATATGAATTCATTAATGCAGTCTACTTGTTAATGATGTGGTTGGTACTCAGCAAATGTTCCATGGTAGGGGGGCTGAGTGGTCTCGATGTATGGTGTCCGCCTCGAATGCTGGAGGTCCTGGGTTCAAGCCCCGGTGAGGGTTGGGATTTTTTCACGCAGTCTTCTAGTAACAAAATTTCCCCTGGTCTCTGGGTAGAGAGATAGACGCCCGTGTGTGTTCTTGTGCATGTAAAATATCCCTTGGCAGCTGGAAATCTAAAAAGGGTAGCCTAATGGTGTGTTCTTGTGCATGTAAAATATCCCTTGGCAGCTGGAAATATAAAAAGGGTAGCCTAATGGTGCCAGGAAAAAATTTCATGTTAAAAATCTACCCAAAGCATTTCAGGATTCTCGTTGGTGCTATGGAGTTTGTGCACTGAACTGAGTTTCTGGACTCAGGCTTGAGTTATGAGTAGAACGGAGCACTTATGGGTTACACCTGTGTGCCATGATGTTGATCCGTCTACTAAACTAAACTAAATGTTCCATTGTGCACTATGCTGAGAATTTGTTTGTGTGATCTATGTGTGGAAGCTGCAGAGATGTGGTTTTATAGGTGAATGATCTGAGTACCAACCACACCATTAACAAGCAGACCGCATTTCGTATACTGTAGCTGAGTTGTGTTTAGTTGAGTTGAGCTCAGAACCAACATCATTGCACTCAGGACATTCCCATACGCGCTCTATGCCCTTTTTCAACAGCCAGTGACGAATCATACTACTAATCATTCTACTGCTATCTGATTGAAAGTCTCCTGGTCTTCCCTCTGTTTTGACATCCTTCTAGAACCTCTGCTGATTCCCTGCAATCTCATTCTTTCCGCATACGGGTTCTCAACCTGTTCCCCCACCTTCTCCACCGGTTCCCACAGGTGCACAATCATCTCTCCCTTGTCCATAGTAATCTACCACCAAGAGTTGCATTCCTTGCCAGCCTGTCAGCCTGTTCAATCCCCCGCACTCCTGCATGGCCAGGGCAAAGAATCCATACAATTCTCACAGTCTGTGACCTCTGACTTCGATGAACGATAATCTGTCATCTACTGCCTATAGTATCTTGCAGTTTAGGACCAGGGAAGTCTTGAACCTGAGAAATTAAGGCCGCCTGGCTAGTGCAGTCGCCATGAACTGTGTAGGTTATGGTTTTTCTTTTTGGAACAATAATCAATTTCTCAAATATATTGAATCATTATATGTTAGTTGATTCCAGCCGTTAATATATAAACAGTAGGACTTCCTGCTAAGTGTTCGACTTAGTGGATATAACGTTCTACAAATTCACGCAATGTCAGCAATGACGTACATCATATTTCAGCCAGTATTTCATTTTTTCACATTATTTGATATATAGTTCTGTAGTATGCACCTGATTAGATGCAATGAAACATGCCAAGCAAAACACTGTGCAATATTTTATTTATGTCATGTGTGCTTAAATTCATTAAGAGAATAGATTGTTTTTAAAGTATCATCACCAGCCTAGGCCTAATCCCAACTAGTCCAAATGTGCCATGGGAAATCATGATATGGTTACATATTAAAGTTAGTTGCTTGTCCATTACTGGACATTGCAGTCAACCCCAGCATTTTTTGGCTGTTTGTAATTTACTAGGCACTTTAGTTCAGTAGTTTGCCATTGATTTCTGAACGACCGGTGTCTCAATCCATCAGAATAAATGCTTCCAAATTTCTCATAGCTGATTTCAAAACCTCCACTCAGTATGTCAGGGAACTATGAAACAGCATGTAATACCATAAAGTTAGCTACAGGCATCAGAAGCTACACATTACATATATATTATATGCCTCTCTGCATATGAAGTTTCAGTCTTACATACCCTTACATACGCTTGTTTATGAGTCTGGAGAGTGGAAGGGAGACTCCACATCATAGTCCTCATGGAGGTGGTACTTTGGTGCTGGATTGACAGAAGTCTCTACACCATCTCCGATTCATAAAGGCCCTTGTGAGGGATCAAACAACCTACAACGCTTCACGGCAAAATAAAGGAGGACAAAAGAAGAAGAGGAATAAAGTAGATGGAAGATGTATTTAACAAACAGTTTTTACAAGGCATGAAGATTGATTGACTGCATTGTAACAGGTTTTATCCCATATGGCTCGGTCTCAATCTGCAGGGTGACTTGAAGAAAGCGTCACAAAGAGCATGAACTCCAACTTCACAGCCCCAGCGATAACCCACTGAAGTCTCTGTTAAAACTGTACTCATGAATCAAATTATGTAGTCCAGATTCAAAACCATACCTTCGAAGTGCGAGACAGGCAACATCACCACTTTGCCGCTAAGACTCCATGGGATATATATTAAGGAAGTTACATGTATAATCTTCCAATCAGCATTTCAAAATATGAAGAATATTCTCTAGTGAGTCGCGGTAGCACAGTAGATGGCACGTTTACCTATCGCCCTGATGATAATGTGTTCGAATCACCTTGAAGCGGGTATTTTATTTGATTGAATTGATCCTGTCTAAAACAGGTGCCAGGAAATATTATGGGATGTATAAGCGGCTATTGCGAAACTGACAGATCTATAAAACTATGGGACTGGCATTATATACCCACACGACTCCTTTACTTTACTTACTAAACATCATTTAGTAATGTTCTCTTCCTTCTTAGTTAGTTAACACTCTAGAGAGTGGATGGGAGACTGCATCGTAGTCTTCAGAGAGGTGGTACTTTGGTGCTGATTCAAGGGAATAGTCTCTACACCAACTTTGATAGAGGCAAGCCTGTCCTGGGCTCAGACAACTTGAAGGGGAATACATCAGACTTAAGATCAACCAACCAGACACATTGTACATTCATAGTACACTAGTATCTCAGTTTTGGTCAATAATCAGTCCGAAAACAATCAACACAATCTGAAACCAATGAAAACAGAGGCAATTATTTCCATATGAATCAATGTAAATCCAATTAATTTGTTCTATACTCTCCAAAATACATACCAAAAGCATATTTTATAGAGAATAAATATAGTGTTTAATACTAAAAACAATAAGAAATTGGCAGCAAGGTCATGTGGACAATGAGATTTGAGCACATGTGATTTTATCTTACACGCATTGCTAGATTTTGAAATTTACATTCTTGCAATCAATAAAAAAAGCACAAAGACTGGAATAGCATGGGTCCCATTGTTTTTTGCAAAATTGACAGTGAGGTCACGTGGGCACACCAATGAAATCCGAGGCAATCGACGGAAACCAGTATTTTTTGTGGAAAAAATATCAATGAGCATCGAAACCGATATTACCTGAAGTCAATGACAACCAAGGTATTACTGTATACTACAATATTTTAAGGCAGGCTGGTGTACTGTTTTGGAGCTGCAAGTAGTGTAGTGGCTAGATACTCGCTTGCCAGGCCTAACGTTCTGGATTCAATCCGTATCAGGGCAGATTCGGATTTAAAAAAATTGACCCAGGCATCCGGCTCGACCTAGACTAAAACTGGGTTTAGTGAAATGCCTTGCTCGCTTTGGTGTGAAGAGGTTCCGGGCGCAGTTCATAATCCTGCATATCATGTTCAAAACACAGCTGCGTGTTATTTGGCAGCAGACTGCCTTGCGTTGGTTTTTATAAAATGTTATGCATTTCGTCGTTCAGAAAGCAGTGGCAAACTACTGAGTGTAAACATGCTAAGAAACCACAAACAGCCAAAAAATGCTGGGGTTGACTGCTGTCAAGGATATACAACTAACTTGCAAAGTAAAGGCAGCCAGTAAACTACTGGCCACATCACCCCTGGATGACTGATTGGCATATACAAATATTGGTCTAGCACCATATGTTCAATGTGACTTAGGGCATGAACAAGGGTATTTTACTTGCGTACTAAAAAGTACTGGAGAGTTTTGGTCATAGACCATAACTTTAGGAAGGGAACATCCCAACTGCACCTCCCCGTGGTAGAGGATGGAAACACACCACGGTGTGGCTAACACAGCTCTGGGGACCGAATATCCACCGGAATAAGTGGACAACTCTGCAGCTGAGCAGAGCAGGGCAATCACTTGTCCTCGGAAATGGCTGTCAAAGGCAGAGTTAAAAGACCACCATGTGAATGTGGAAGGCAAGGGGAAACCACCACATTATCTTCCCAAGACTTCATGGCAAAACATATATCAGAGTTAGTGAACGACGTTACTGTCTTAGGACATCCTCGTCCGGTAGGGACAGTCATGAGCCACAGGTGACACCAGACCGTCATCCAGCTACTGATGGCAAAATCATAACTAAAATAAATAAATTTAGAGTAGGAACATGGAATGTTAGGACATTAAATGAGCTAGGAAAGTTGACCAATGTTCTAAGAGAGATGGATAGCATGAAAATGAATATACTAGGCGTTAGTGAGATGAGATGGAAGGGATCGGGCAAAATTATAGCTGATAATCACACAATAATTTATTCTGGAGGGGATACACATGAAAAAGGTGTAGGAATAATATTAGACGAAAAAACAGCCAAGTCAATTAATGGATACTGGTGTATTTCAGATAGAGTAGTTATGGTAAAAATCAAAGGCAAACCAATAGACATAAATATTATACAGGTATTTGCACCAACAACAAGCAGTAGTGATGAAGAAATACAACACTTTTACGACGAAATAGAAATGCTGATGGCTCAAATTGGATCACAAGAAATAAAAATAATACTTGGTGATTTTAATGCAAAAGTAGGAAAGGGGAAAATGGAGGATGTAGTGGGGAATTATGGTTTGGGTACAAGAAATGAAAGAGGGGAAAAGCTAATAGAATGGGCAAATATCAATGATATGATAATTGGAAACACATGGTTTAAACACCATAAAAGACGACTGTACACATGGAAAAGCCCTGATAAGAAAATACACAACCAAATTGACTACATACTAATTAATAAAAGATATAGAAATGCTTTAATTAATGTAAAGACAATGCCTGGTGCTGACTGTAATAGTGATCATGTACCATTATGTGGACAAATAAAAGTAAGATTAAAGAGAGGGAAAAAAATGGTTAAGAACATGAGACTTAATAAAGAGGTTCTAAAAATAGATAAAGAACTGCAAGAACAATACAGAGTAACTGTGAAAAATAGGTGCAATGCGATAGCTAAAATACAGAATATAAATGAACAATGGGAAATGTTAAGGGACTCCATTCATAAAACTAGCAAAGAAGTATTACCGGAGAGAAGCAAAATAGCTAAGAAAAAATGGATGAATGAAGAAATCTTAAAACTGATGGACAAAAGAAAACAGAGTAAAAATGACAAACAAGAATACGCTAAGATAAATAAAGAAATAAAGATAAATGTGGGAAGGCTAAAAGAAAGTTGGTTAAACGAGCAATGCAAAAAAATTGAATTAAATTCCATTAATTATACAAAAAATATGTACAGACAAATCAGTGAGCTTACAGGAAGAAAAATAAGAATAAATACAGGGTGTTTGAAATCAAAAACAGGAAAGATATTATTAGAGGAAGGTGTTATAATGAAGAGGTGGAATGAGTATATAAGAGAATTATATGACGGAGAAAGGGAAGAATTAACAGAAGATAGTAACTTAGAAGGTCCACCTATTCTGAAAGAAGAAGTCGCTGACGCTATGAAATGTATGAAGAAAGGAAAAACAGCTGGGCCAGATGAAATCACAATAGAAGAATTAGAAGTGTTGGGAGAATTTGGAGTAGATATATTAACCAAAATGTTGAATGATATTTACAGTAGTGGATATTTACCCAGTGATATGCTGAAATCTGTATTTATAGCTATACCAAAAAGACCAGGAGCAATTGATTGTGAAGATTTTCGTACAATTAACCTCATAAACCATATCACTAAGCTTCTACTCAGAATCATAATGAGAAGAAACAAAAAGAAAATAAAAATGGAAATTAGTGAAGAACAGTATGGATTTGTGGAAGGAAAGGGCACAAACAATGCAATTTATACATTACGGACACTAATAGAAAGGTCAATAGAGAAACAGAGAGACATATATTTGTGCTTCATAGATTATACTAAGGCATTTGATAAAGTAAAACATGATGAACTGATTAAAATGTTGGAAGATATCAACATTGATGGAAAAGATTTAAGAATAATAAAGAATGTTTACTGGAACCAAGTAGCAGCAATTAAAATGGGAAATAAAGAGGGTAGTTACGAACAGATAAAGCTAGGAGTACGACAGGGGTGTGTCTTGTCACCAAAACTTTTCTCCCTGTATAGCGAAGTAATAATGAGAGAGATCAAAGAGATGCCAGGAATACTAGTTGGAGGTTATAATATAAATAATATACGCTATGCAGATGACACAGTATTGGTGGCGGATTATTCAACAGACATACAGCAATTATTAGACGTTGTAGTAACAGAGAGTGCAAGGAAAGGACTCTCCTTGAATATCAAGAAAACAGTAACAATGGTAATATCAAAGAAAATGGTGACACCAAAATGTGACATAGAAATAGAAGGAAAAATCCTTAACCAAGTGGATAATTTTAGATACCTAGGGGCATTTATAACATCAGATGGAAGATGTACAACAGAGATTAGGAGCAGAATAGGGCAGGCAAAAGCCGCATTTCAGAAAATTAAGAGTATCTTGTGCAATAAGTCACTGTCACTGAATGTAAGAGAGTGCTGAAATGCTATGTAGAACCAGTTTTGCTGTATTGCAGTGAATCTTGGAATGTAAATGAACAAATTAAGAAGAAATTAGAAGCAACAGAGATGTGGTTCCTGAGACGAATGTTGCGAATTCCTTGGACTGCCAGAGTAACTAACGACGACTGCCTGAAACAGGCTAATGAAACTAGAACATTATATACAACAATAAGACAGAGACAAACATCTTTCTTCGGTCACGTGATGAGAAGAGAGGCATTGGAGAACATCATAACTGGAAAGGTCGAGGGGAAGAGAGGCAGAGGCAGACCAAGAGAAATGATGCTGGATGGAGGAATATCAGCAGCAGAGTTGATCCAGAAAACCAAAGACCGAGATCTATGGAGAGCCATGAACGCCTACTAATGTACTGTGTTAATAACTACTGTCATTGTCATTTACTGCCAATATAGTACCTTGCGGTGTATGGCAGAGGGGTCTTTGAGCCTGAGGAATAAAGGCCGCCTGGCTAGTGCAGTCGCCGCGAACTGTGCAGGTTAGGATTTTCTTTTTGCCCCCGACAGAAAAAAATCCCACACCTTACCGAGGGATCGAACCCGGATCTCCCGAACGAGAGTCTGGCGTTCTAGCCACTCGGCCAGCCTCTTCTCCATAAATAACTACAGATATCTGAATATGTTCATGGTATTGTAGATATTAATGATATAGCATGTTAATTAATTAGTTAGTTATTTAGTCGACAGATCATCCTCATTGCACATCGAACCATTCAGTCCATAAGTGCTCGGATCCCCTCCTCAGCAAATCCCGCAGCGTGTAGCGGCTCACGACACCAGTTCTGTGTTGGTTAATCAATCTTCTTTGGCTTCCTGCGTAGTGTTCTTGTTTGGCAACACCTCTTTTAATTTGCAGTTCTCGCAGTCTGACCATGGTTGTAGATTCACAGTCATCGCTTGGTTCTCGCAACAGTCTTACTTCTCGTAGAGCATTCAGAATGTCAGCCTGGTCCATAGCGCGTCCGCCCTCCACAGTAGCCTTACCTGCGAGCTCGTCAGCCCACTCATTTCCTTGTACTCCCGCATGCCCTGGCACGAAGATGAAACTAATCTTTGCCAGCCGAGACCGCTCCAGAGACAGCAACCACTCTCTTCGGATCCACCCCATCTCTATCCTCTTGAGCATACTCATTGAGTCGCTAAGGAAACATGTCCTAGTCAATGTCTGCGTCTCGAGCCATGTTATTGCTTTACTTACTGCCATGACTTTCATTGATGACCTTTCCTTTCCACTGCTTATTATCATAGTTTTAGTCTTTTTGGATGTTAATATCTGAGCCACATTCTGCACTATACCTGTTTACTTGTTAAACTCGGTCTTGTAACTCCTGCTCGCTTTCTGCAAGTAACATGGTATCGTCAGCATACCTAAAATTGTTTATGATTCTTCCATTGATGTTAAGTCCAGGCAACTTGTGGTCTCAGCAAAAGCACCAAAAAGCACAATTCTCCCTCCGGCCTGCGCCGTAAAAGCCCATGAGTTTCTCACATGTTGGACGACCGACCCATCTGTGTATATGACAGCATCACCGTCTAAGGAATTCTCGAAAATCAAAGCTTTTACTTCCGCCTCCACAGCAGCCGGATGTTCTTGTCTGCATTTTCTGTCTAGTTGGATGCAGACCGAAAGAGACGTACAGAAATCTGTTGGCACTTGTACCCACTCCTCGCCAGGTTCTAAGCATGTAGCTGGGGGGAAACATTTCTGTACATATATTCTGAAAGTGTCATATTACAGTCACATACTGATGTTAAAGGCTTCTAGTAGATTTGTTTGGACAGTTTTGATGTAGCACATCAAATTGTAAATGAACAAATTGAATGTAAATAAACAAATTGAATGTAAATGAACAAATTAGGAAGAACTTGGAAGAAACAGTTGTGGTTCCTAAGATAAATTCCTTGGACTGTCAGAGTAACTAACAATGATGTCCTGAAGGAGGCTAATGAAACCAGAACATCTCCCCCGATGTGTCTCCACCTTGCCGTGGTGGGGGAGCTTGAGTGTCCCGTTGACCCCATGTGCTTGCCGATGGGTGGAAACTACATATCGGACAGCGTATGGGATAGGGACCAGACTAAGAGAGACACAACCTGCTGCTCTGCAGGAGACTGAGGATAGCAGTCAAAAGTTTAAATCAGGCGCATGAAGGCAAATCTTGTTTCGGACAATACTCTAAGGCTCTCTGTCGAGGGTTTAGGCTGAACGCCTCTAAGCCACAGACCCTCGAATCTGAGAGTCGGGCCGATATCCACCTACCGAAAAATTGGAATCGAGATACTGAGCAAGCTACATGCCCAGTTCTGACACTTGTCTGAAGGCTCTCAGCTGAGGGATATGTTGGATTCCCGGATGAGATGGCCTGGCCGTTTCTCACTGACTGCTGCACGAAGGTAAGGTGCTGAGCCGGCAGCACATGTAGCCTACCTCGTGAGCGAGTACAAAAAGTCAGTAAAATGCCCCAGTCGAAGGAAATGGTTCCGAAAACTGTCTGTATCTAACTCATAGAGAGTGTAGATAAAAGTGGAGAAACGTCTCAATAACGCGAAATGGAACGCACGGCGAGCGAACCTATTGCGTGGTCCAAAGTCAAAAGCAAAAGCTTACCGAGTGGATGTCGCCCGCAGTCTGACCGCCCCTGGAGCTCACTTGAGCGACCAGTGGCAAGCGAGATGCCCAATACATGGAAGTGAGGAACTAAAGCAGCCATGAGCAGGACGTGGCACTCCTCGGGTGAGCCCAGTCTCGGAGCAATATGTGCCGGCTCTGCAGTTATGGAAGCCTCCTTGGATAGCGAGGGACTGCCCATTGTCTGCCCCTGCCTTCCCTTGAGGGCCGACCGCGATGTCGTTGGTCGTTCTATCTTGACCAGCTGAGATGTGGGCGACATCACAACAGTCTAACGTGCCTCGAAATCAGAGGAAGGTTAACCTCATTAAAAAATGCCCGCCGGAAGTCGGAAGTGTCGTCCTACGGGTGGCAAACTAAAAATTGACACTACGCAATTACGTCCGAGTGAAATGTCTCGTACGAATGTCTCTCGTGCTAGGAACAGCTCTGACTACCTAGTTTCCGAATGCCGCTCTTGTTCGGAACAGCTCTGACTAGGTAGTTTTCCGAATGTCCGCCGTGCCTGGAACAGCTCTGATGGGTACAGGGACAAGCACATGTCCGAAAACTCGCTTAGTGGAAACCAACCGCAGAGCTGACTGGTTTGTGCAGGAACGGCCCAGGGCGAGCGAAACGCCCAATATATTGAAGTGAGGAATTAAAACAGCCATGAGCAGGACGTGACGATTCCCTCGGTAAACCCAGCACCAGAGCGTTATGTGCCGGCTCTGCAATTATGGAAGCCACCCAGGATGGCGGAAAATGCTATGGACTGTCCCTGCCTTCACTTGAGGGATGACCGTGTAGTCTTCGACTGTTCCAACTAGACCAGCTGAGATGTGGACGGTACCACAAAAGTGAGAGTCTCCCAGGATTGCTAACCTGGTCAAAAATGCACGCTAAAAGTCGGATGTGTTGGCCTGAGGGTTTCGACCCGAGGGTGCCTAACCAGACACACCGCAAATCACATCTGAAAAAATCACTCCGGATGAACGCAAAGAAGAGAAACCAGAACATTATATTCAAGAGTAAGAAAGAGACAAACAGCTTTCTTTGGTCAAGTGATGAGAAGAGAGGCATTGGAGAACATCATGACGACTGGAAAGATCGAGGGGAAGAGAGGCAGAGGTGACCAAGAGAAATTATGCTGGATGGATTGAGACGGTGGCATGGAGGAATATCATCAGCAGAGTTGGTCCAGAACACCATAGACTGAGATATGTGAAGAGACATGAATGCCTACGCAAGCTGGCATGGCACTTGATGATGATGACATCCAATTATGAGTTGAAATAATCCAAAAGCATATACATGGTTAGTTGGTTCTTTTTCTGTCTTCATCTTCCAATGTAGCATAGGCTCTCAGCCAGCTGAAACCAAGCCCTTTGTAGATGTGTTAATCTCATCTCATATCATCACATCTTAATCTTCTTGTACTTTGCAGTGTGTCGAGGGGAAGTATATGCAGCGGGAGAGTGCCCGTTTATGGCCTTCATGTATCAGTATTCCTGTCAACTCTGCTATTCCCTCTTTCCATCATTTATGTGGTCAGCCTCTTCCTCTGCTTCCATTTGGTCTGTACATCATTGCTTGTTGTGGTATACTGTTGGTTGGAAACCTAGTTGCATAGTCACACCATTTTTCTTGTTGCCTTCTAATGAAATCTATCACTGCTATAACCCCTACTTTAGTCCTGATTTCCTCTCTTCTTGATACATTGAGTATTCTTCTCAGAAATCTAATTTCTGTTGTTGTGATTTTTCTGTTGTTTTTCCCCTGTCATTGTCCAGGTTTGGCATTGGTAGCACAGAGTTGGTAGGAAAATTGTATTGTATAGTACTTTCTTAGTAGCTATTGATATATGTTTGTTCTTTAGTATTGGTGCCATTTGTCCAATGAGTTGGTTTGCCTTTATTGCATCTGTTTTCAATCTCGTCTTCTGATTTGCCACTTGATTATATTATACTTCCTAAGCACTTGAAGTTACTTGTTTCAGGGAGTGTTCTTGTAGGTGAATCATTGTTGTTATATTCTTCTTTGGTTATAGTCATTGCCTCTGTCTTTATTGTGCTCATGATTGGTTATATTGTACAGCTAAAGTTCTCTACAAGATGAAGTACCCAGTTCTATGCCACCTCTCCTTAGTTTACATTGTTACTATTTTTGTTGCTTCCCTTATTGGCCCTGGTAAAACACAGGTGAGGTTGGTTGGTGGGTGGGTTGAAAATCCCTAGCCTGATACAGTACTGATAAGTGGAGGTTGTTAAACTGTTAACTGGAGACACAGTTTGTGTGAAATGGAAGGGATATCTTGTGATCAACCTTTCATTGTTGTTTTTAAGCTGAGGATCAAAGTGGGGTCATCAACTTAATGAAGTCTTGACATCAGCAGATATGTAGTAGAACTTAGTACTACAACTAGCTCAGCATCAGACACTTAAGTTTTAGGGAGCCACGATACTATAGTGTTTAAACTTGCCATGGGTTTGACCAGTATCGTAGCAGATTCAGATTAAAAACATTGACCAGTCGGCCCAGCCTAAAAAGGGTCAGAGAAATATCTTGGGAAGTCAAGGCAGCCGGTGTGATACTGACTATATATAGAACCCACCAAGTGCTGACTATATGTTTGCATATTCTTTACAGGACATTGCTGTCAACATCAGCATCTTTCAGCTGATTGTTGATTTCTTGGCAAGATTACGCTCAGTAGTTTGCCATTGCTTTCTGAGTGGCCGGCTCACATACCCCTTAAGTGATTCTCACATACCCTGTAAGTGATTCTCACCGTCGTCACTTTACTTACGAGAGTATACGAGATTACGGAGAAAAGTCGCTAACCTCTAGGCCAGGAAGTGCTGACTGGTCTATACAATTATGTATCTAGAACTGAATGCTCAATGAGCCCTAAGGTGTGTATAAGGGTCCTTTATTTTATTTTTTTTACTTACTTTACTTTTTTTTGTTTACTTTACTTTTTTACTTAAAATTTTTACTTTCTTTACTGTTTTTTTTTACTACTATCCATTTTCATCATACTACATCCATTCAACACTACTATTACATTTTCATTACTACTACATCCATTTACATCACACTACCCAAGAAGCCAAGAGCTGTTGATTGTGAGGACTACAAAACTATTAACTTAATGAACCACATAACTAAGATACTACTCAAGGTCATACAAGAAATATTTTATTAGAAAGCAGCAAGTCAAATGGTTTGGCCATGCAAGTAGGTTACCATTCAACAGCATACCACAAGAAGCAGTGATGTACAGACCAGATGGAAACAGAGGAAGAGGCCGACCACGTAAACGCTGGACGGAGGGAATAGCAGAGTCCATGGGAATATCGATACATGAAGCCCATAATCGGGCACTCTCACGATGTTTCTACTTCACCTCGACACCGCAAGGTACAAGAGGAACATGATGAGATCAGATGGCTGAAGTGAAATAGAAATCAAAAAGAGAATAGGAATGGCCAAAAATGCTTTCAACGGCATGAAATCAGTATTAACATCTATAGAGATTAATACCACATTAAAAATGAGAATTGTCAAATGCTACGTATATTCAACGTTACTGTATGGCTCTGAAGCCTGGACATTGAACAAGCAACTAGAAAGTCGCATAGTGGCCCTGGAGATGTGGATATACAGACGAATAGGTCGTATTTCATGGAAACAAAAACAATCAGATGCAGAGGTTCTGGAAAAACTGGGAATGAAGAGAGAGTTAATGAAAGAAATAAAGAGGAGACAAGTGAAATATTTCGGCCACGTTAAAAGACATGATACTCTTATAAAAACTATACTGGAGGGTAAGGTTGAAGGCAAGTGAGCAAGAGGTAGATAACGGTACACGTGGGAAGATAACATCAAGAGATGGATGAACAGCAATCTTACAGAATGTACCAACAATCAAGGCGAGAGACAGTGTTGGAGATCCATCGCAGCCAATATTCATTTTGGAGACAGTACCTGATTGGTTGTTTTCCAACATTGCTGATTTTTCCGATGGTTGAAATTATGGAAGAATTTGTGACAAGGGGACTTAATTTTCAAAGTATGCAACGTAATTGTAATAAAACACATTTGTCTCCCTTTGTATACGACCTCTTAGAGCTCAGGCTTAGAAGGTGAATGCTGTTGAATATTTATTTCATTATAGGAAACGGGATGAACCCAAACAGTTAGTTGCTTTCTCTTCGCATAAATTAAAGCATCATCTTGAGCCATTTAAGTCTAAAGATTGGTATTGAGGTATTTTGATAATGTCGACCTACTTTTTCTGTTCTGAGCAGTTCTCTTCAGCTCTCTTAGTCGTCATTTTAGCCTCACTGCATCTTGGACTATTGTTAGTCCATAAGTGCTCGGGTCCCCCCATCTCATTACCTTCAGCAAAAAATGTAGCGGTCGACAACACCAATTCCGTGTTAGTCTATTCTTCTTTGACCCCCATGCAAAGCGCTGCTGTCTGGCGTCACCCCTTTTCACTTGATGTTCTTGCATTCTGGTCAAAGTTGCAGATTCGCTGTTGTGTCTTGATCCGTTTACGCGTCCCGCCTCTCTGACGGCATTCTGTAAATCAACCGGGTCCATTGCTCGTCCACTTTCTGACCCGCAAGCCCATCATTCATTCATTCATTCATTCATTCTTTCATTCATTCATTCAGTATCATGTCCTTTGCAGAACCTGGCTCCCATAACAGCCTTTCTGAAAACTTTTCGATCATAAGTAAGATTTCACGCGTCCGATACACCCATCTGGAGATCTGCCACATTCTGCACTAATCTTCTCTTTGGTCTTCCTCTCTTCCCGGGCATACACCCATCCATTCCAACTTTCATGACGTTTCAAGTGACCAAAATATTTCAATTTTCTTTGTTTTATCGTCTTTAGTAGCCAACTTTCTTCAGTATTTAGATCTTGTCATATGCATGCATTTGTTATTTTCTTTATCCACGATATTCTTAGAACCTGTCTATAACATTTATATTCGAAGGCATTTATGCGCTCATCAGCTTGTTTAGTAAGTGTCCAGGTCTTGTACTTGTTTCTTGGATGTTCCTTTCTTCGTTTCCCCTGCTTTCCATTATTTCCAATACTGGGTCTCCATGTCTTATTGTGTGCAAGCAGTACACGTTAAAAAACCCCCATGGTAGTTGGCAATCGCAGAAAGTAGACCATAAGATCACAACATTGGCAGACATGTTGGAAAAGGCCTACCCTCGGGTAGATAGAGTCCGGTGTCTCGGATGGAATCTGTCTAGAGCAGTGGTTCGCAACTGGTGGGGAATTATTCTCCTCCCCCCCCCCCCCGGGGGAAATTTTAGGGTTTCCGGGGAGGGGGGGGGGGGAGAGATTAAAATTATTTCAAGATCGCGTTAATACATGAAAAGATTACTTGATATTATTTTCCCCTCCATACTTTACGGTTCTGTACTTCTCGCCCTTCTCAAATTCTTTTTATAACGTAAGTAGACCCCCAAATCACGTTTTATGTAGACGTCTAGAATTGTTCTGGTATGTGTTATTAAATTTAGCTTTCATTTTTACGTATACTGTGTAGGGGCGCGGGTGGAGGGGGTTTTACAGGAAGGAAATACGAAAGAGGGAAAATGAGGAGGGGGGCGGGGTGACATTCTGAACATATGGTGAAGGGGTGCACGGACCAAAAAGGGTTAGAACCATTGGTCTAGAGCAGGAGTGGACAAACTACGGCCCGTGGGCCGCATGCCCGCTAACTGATTTCATGCGGCCTGCGAGGGCATGTAGGAAAAAAAAAATTTTTACTGCGTTTTTTATTTATTTTTTTGAATTTTACAGAATTTCATGTGCCGTTATGATTGTTGTAACATTTTTGATAACATTTCTTTATAATTATCTATTTTTGTAAACAGTCCTTGACCTTCGTAATGAAATGCTTCTTTTTCTTTCGTTCGCCTTAAATATGTCTATAACTGCAATATTGCCTCTTATATGAATTTAACTGTCCTTTTTAATTCACTCAGCAGTCCATAGAGTTTATCTTCCACTGTCGTCTCTAGGCCAGAAGGTTTGCCTAGACATTTTGTAATTTGGGCAGTCTTTGAGCATGTGCTCTGCTGTCTGCGTCGCCAATCCACATGTGCACATGGCTGATTCACCAATCTTGAATCTTGTATATATGTGGTTGCGTAATCTATTGTGTCCTGTTCTGAGGCACAGAATAATGACTTGTTCTGGTCTGTCCATAACGTGGTAGTCGTCTTGAGCAGGTTTTGGTGGCCTTCTGACCGATTTGATCATTCTTCTCTTTTGGTGGCATGTAACGGGATCATCAGGCTGTTCTTCTTTTGCTTCTTCCTTAGCCAATTGATCAGTTCTGTCGTTTCCGGGTACTCCTCAGTGGGATGGTATCCACTTTATGGTAACCTTATGCTGACGGCTAAGTTAAGAAAGTAGTGTTCTTAGTGCTGGCAATTTCCTAGACATCATTTCGTTTTCGTTGAGGTTAGCTTCTTGCAGGCAACATACGCTTACCTTTTCTTGGTCCAAGATGTTTTCTAATTTTTTTTTTTTTTTTTGCTGACTCCCTCCGCATTCCAGTGCATTAGTTTTAGTCTTTGTGTGATATGGCCAGACGCTCTATTCTCAGGTCCCCTGGCTCCACAGGACATCTGAGAAGGACGTCCAGTAGTTGTGGTTGGACCCTTTTGAGGCATAGGGCCCGGCACTGCACCTGACTGGGGGTCCAAAGCCGGGCGAGCGCCATAAGATTTAGCAGTAATCGACATATTTCATTACGCGTGATTGCGTGGCATCCTGATTTCTGTGGTGCGCCTCCTGGCTGGTTGGCTCCATCTTCAGCACCTTTCCATTGCTAGAGCAGACTGTGGTCTTACTCGAGTTTAGGTGTGTAGGCACGCACACACATGTCTGCGCATGCATGTACGTGCATACACATCTAGAGGTTCCGGTTATTTCTTGGAGCCAGTGACTTGAGTCGCCCCTTCTCCTGTTAGTTTAAACAGTTCCGCCACGAGAAGGCCAGGAGTTGGACTTTCGCTGCATAGGTGATGAATGCACGAGCCTTTCGGGTATTTATGCAAGGTTTGGCGCTCACCCGAACCCCGCCCCTGGATACATACAGCAACATTTGGAATCATGTAATGGTAAAATGCGAATTTATCGATTTTCATATAGAGAAATATTTATCGACATGTAAAAATTTAGAAAGGATAATTTTATGAAAAACAGATATTTCTCCGGTGAATAAAATGATTTATTTTGCAAGAAAATATTAAATTTAAAATATTTTGCTGTTATAACTTATTTCCACATTTACATTGTTCAAATTAATTTATTTGTTGAAGTAGTCTTGATATATTTCTGAAATTACTACTTGTTTTCCGAATTTTTATTTTCGACTTCCGGTCGCCAACATGGCGGTTATGCATTGAACAGTTATAGCCTGTGGCATGTATATGCTTGTAGCTACGGTTTGCAATCGCATTTTCCTCATGTTGGACTGGTAGTACATAGTTCCGTCGCCCTGCTACTGAGTGAGTGCGTGGGCGACACTGTGAGCTGTGGAATACGCGTGGAATGCTGTTACATCTGTTCTGTACAGTGACTTGCATGTTCAGAAAAATGGCTACCGGCTGTTGCTGAATAGACTGATTTGCCTTTTCGATTCATGAGTGCATATTTCAGGAGACTTCTGAGAGTCGGCGTTGAAGCTGCGGAGTTAGTGCTTTATGCGACACTTTCGGAGGGTCGCCCTGCGGAAAGATACCGAGTCATGTGAGAAAACCCGGGTCAATGAGGTCTTACTGGTGACTGCCGAGTCAATCCACGATGAACTGTAGTTTTCGTGGATGACTTTTGTGTTGACTTTCTGGCGGCGGCATTATGCAGTGTACCTGTGCGGGCTGTTGGATTTCTGAGACGCCTGTCTATTCCACTTTTTACATTGGACAGTGGGGAGCATTTATTTTGTGTGATATTCACTGGCACAGGAATGGATCATAATGGGGACGACCCATTGCCGTGAAGTTGGAACCTCGACTAAATAACTAACTATATTTTATTTTCACACAGCCGGAAGTAGGTTTTGTTTCATTTCCATTTTAAAGTTTTGTACAATTCTAACTGTTCGAATTTTATTAAAACAATGAGTGTCAGTAACAAATGTAAGATTGAAGATGAATGCCGTGTTTTTAATGATGAATGGACAACTAAGTACTGTTTTATAAAAGTTGGTAGCAAATCAGTTTGCTTGTTGTGTCGTAAGTCAGTGGCTGTCTTCAGGGAGTACAGTTTAAAAAGACATTATCAAACAAAACATTCTGATTTCGGATACAATATAACAACCGAAAGGGGGGGGGGGGGGGGAAGGAAATGCCTGTAGTTGGTGAAAATTTTGGAGAAACAGCAAACTGTTTTCATTAAACAGTTTTAAATTCAAGATGCTGCAACTGAAGCTAGTCTTGTGCTGTCACACAGAATTGTAAAACAGAACAAGCCATTTTCTAATGGCGAGTTCATCAAGGAATGTTTGCTAGATGCAGCAAACATTATGTGTCCAGAGCACCCAAAAAAAAAAAAAGAAGATTTGACATCATTACTTTATCAAGGAGAACTGTGGTCAGACGTGTTTACAAGATATGTGACAATTTGATGCATAAACTTCAAGATGCATGTAAACAATTTTTGTGGTACTCTCTTGCATAGGATGAGAGTACCGATGTACATGATACTGCCCAATTATTGATATTTATACGTGGAATAAACACTTTCAAACTCACTGAAGAGTTACTACTGAGTGTTGAGTCACCCAAAGACACAACCACAGGCCATGATATATTCAATGCTGTTACTAACTGTATTGAAAGAACTGGGTTGGTTTGGAACAAGATGGCAAGTGTTGCAACTGATGGAGCTCCTATCTTGACTGGAAAAAATGTAGGTCTGGTAAAGTTAAGTGATAAGATTAAAGCAGAATATCCAGACCATAAATTATTACCACTTCACTGTGTGAATCGTCAAGAAAGTCTGTAAAACTGTTTTGAATATCAAGCATGTTATTGACCCAGTTGTCAGTGTCATCAACCTCAGGAGATCAAGAGGACATAATCACAGACTGTTCAAGGCATTACTTGACGAGAGAGATGAAGGGCATTGAATGTGACTTTAAGACTAACATTGTCAATAAAGCGTGGAAGTTAGACTTTATGTTTGCCATTGAAATTATGAAAACGTTAAATGAACTGAATGTCAAACTTCGGGGCAATGGTGTATTTGCACATGAATTGTATGTACGTGTAAAATCATTTAGGGCAAAACTCTCACTGTTCTCCAGACAAGCAAGTGAAAAAAGATTTTGTCACTTCCCTTTGCTGAAACAAGAAACCATTTCTGGTGAAATGACTGAAAAGTACAAAGCCCAATTAGATACATTGATTAAAGAATTTGGATGGAGATTCCAAGATTTCAAGAACTTAAAGCCACAGTTCAATATTCTCAGTTCCCCTTTTAGTGCAGAAGCTGATACAGCCACAGAGGACATACAGTTGGAGCTGCTTGACTTACAAGCAGATCATGACCTGAAAGAGAAATTCAAGTCAGATGGTTTGCTGGATTTCTATGGATCTTTATCACAAGAATCATTTCCCAACTTGAAAAACTTTGCAGCTAAACTTTTATCATTGTTTGGATCAACATACATTTGCGAACAAGCATTGTCTTGCTTGAAGATCAACAAATCTAAGAATAAGTCGTTATTGTCGGACTGCAAATTGCATGCTGTCATGCGAATTTCAACAAGTAAACTTGCTCCAGATATCAAGAATATTGTCAAAAAGTGCAAGAAGTTACATACATTTCATTAGAAATCAACAATTATAGTGTACTAAGTGACTCAATGAGCATGATTCAGAAGGTCGAAACTGGAGCTGTACGCAGACAGTGGACTGAGTCGCTGCGGAAGAATGTTGTCCGTAAAGTCACTTTCATCTTCGTCACTGGACATGCGGGTGTCGAGGGAAATGAACGAGCTGATAAACTGGCTGGCTGTGCACCCCTTGTAGATGTCCAGCCCATGGATCGTGCCGATGTTATTAACGCCCTTAAAGATATGGCGAGAACAGAGGACTTTGACGTCAGTGAATCCACATCACTGTCCAGGATGAAAGACTTGGGAGTAAGAATCGGCACGGCCAAGCGCCAGAGGTACATTGGGAAAACGAGGTGCCTCGTCAACCAACATAGAACTGGCACTATTAGCCACAGGACGCTGATGCATATGTTGGGTGGGGGGGATCTGAGCACCTATGGACCTGTCCGGAGTGCAATGAAGATACCCCAACTGATAACTGATAACTAATATAGTGACAATATAGTCGGTTTGTGTCTAAATTAAAGTCACTGATAGATAGTAAAGAATATTTGTTATAATAACAAGATGCAAAATCTTGTTAACAAATTAGTGCAAGTTTTTGTCCATATTGTCAAATATAATGCGTATAAGTAAAATAAAATTCAATAATTAGTTATCTATACTGCTTAATAACCTAGAAATAATTAATAACTACTTATGGTGATAGGTTGCTGTAAACAAAATGGACAATATATATATATATATATATATATATATATATATATATATATATATATATATATATATATATATATATATATATATATATATATATATATATACGGCCCGTAAATAGCTTTACATTTGTCAATGCGGCCCTACGCACACAAAGTTTGCCCATCTCTGGTCTAGAGGAAACAAACCTTTCGCAAATGCATGCCAACTCAGACACACTGACCTATGAGGTGCATAACTAGGTGTGGAACGGAGAAGAGGAAGAAGAACATTGTGTGAGCAGGTACAGACGGCCAGTATTTTCTTTATAAGCTTCAATAGCTGTCTGCTACAAAACAATGTTTTCCTGTTTTGAAAATAAATAAAGAAGACGCGCATAATAGATTACACAGTTAATAGCATGGCATATTTCGCCTGATCTCGTCAAGTGCATAGCAAACTGCAGAAAAAAGCTCAACATATAATGCTGTAGAGTAATGAATATTTCCAACACATAAACTTCATTGACATATGTTTCATTGCCACCACGGTAGTTTTTAGAGACTGTCACGTCGTTTTGTTTACATTATTGGTTCGTTATATGTTGAACATTTTCCCCGTAGAATGCACCTGATGAGATACAGTGACACAGGAGAGGCAATAAATTGTGCAATATATTCTTTGCGTCTTCATTGTTTAAAGTTGTCTGTTTGTCCCTATGGCGTGATGTCTTCTGATAGCTTGGGTGGACGTCTATTTGTCCCTAGTGGCATGACCCAGGATAGGAGGGCCTAGTCTTATAGTGTGTTAATAGTTGGCCTGACCCTGCTTAGCTTAAGGAGACATTTGTCTCCTGGCCAGCGCCGAAGTGGTGTTTCATACCATACGGCGTGAATGTGAATAGAGTTCACAAACCGACTCATGACACTTAGGGCCTGTTGTCTTCTGATATAGCCTGGGTGGACAACTGCCATGTTGTTGAACTATCTGATTTCGTGAACACTGGATGATACAATAGATGTAATTGGATTCTGTGTACTTGTTGCTTACTTGATTCCGAGGCGCTGGTTTGGGGTGAGGTGTGCAACCTATAGTCTGTTTACTTTTGTCTGCCCCAATATAAAATTCCATATCTCAGTAACCAACTGTGGGGAAATTATGAGATTTAGCTTATAACCTTATCATTATGTCCACCAAACGAAAAAAGTTTGTTCTGGAGATTGTACAGCAGATTTCAATGTTTGTTTATATGCGGTATATAATTTACGGGTCAAAGATTAATGTATTACATCTTCACCCAGACACATCCGCGCTTTAAAAAAAAAATTATCTCCAGGTTCACGTTATGGCACCAACGGCGCGCAGTTAAATGGGATTGTTCAGAGGTGTCGTCAATGTGGGTTCTTTCATGAAACGTGATTATATAAATAAATCTTACCATTAATATTATATTAATAGCTAATATTTGAATGTGTGAATATTGTTCAATGGGATTGAATGCGAAATTTTGTACACTTCAAAGCATCGCTATGAAGTTGTACACATGTTTTTGTCAAGAAACAGATCACAGGAAACTGTTTCATGCTGTTACAAATCCCGAAATAAGAACAGTGCATGCATTGGATTTGAGTAAACGGTCATTTTGTTGATGGGTGCAAGAATCTGGAATGAAACCAACACGCGATAAGCAAACGATAGGTAGAAAGGCAATTGTAGACAGCTTTGACAAGGATGTCAAAAGGCGAGCTATTATAAAAATGCTGGATGTCAAAGAAACAGTGACTGTAAGAAAGCTTAGGGTTTGGTTGAGAAGAACAATAACATAGAGCTATCCAAAACAACTTTGTGGAAAATCATAAGGACATTAGGCTTCACTTTTAGAAAGTACAAGGAAGGTAGAAATATCCTTTGCAAGCAACCACATTTAGGAGCCACGAGAAGCAGATACCTACGTGAAATAAGGGAAATGTGCAAAGAAAATTATGACATAGTGTATTTGGATGAGACGTGGATCAATGCGCAACACACAAGTGAAAAGGAATGGCAACCAGTGGATGGAAAGATAAAGCTATATGTGCCTATTAGTAAAGGACAGCGTTTGGTCATAGCCTATGCTGGTAGTACTCATAATGGCTTACTACAGAATGCTGGACTCGTGTTCGTATCAAAGCATACAGACAATAGGGATTATCATAATGAGATGAATGGTAATGTATTTATAAATTGGCTCGAGAATACAGTACTTCCATCCCTTGTTAGACCGTCTTGTCTAATCATGGACAATGCATCATATCACAATGTTGTTGCCCAAGAAGACAAAAATACCTATGACATCGAGCACAAAGGAAGCAGTAAAGATATGGCTCCAAAGGGAAAATATACCATTTCCAGAAACATATTTCAAGCTACAGTTGTTGTCCCTTCTAAAACAGGCTCAAAAATGCAAGAAATATCAAATCGACGAGTTGATAGAAGAGCATGGTCATAGATGCTTGAGACTTCCGCCGTACCATTCTCATTTAAACCCTATAGGACTTGTGTGGGCTAAAATTAAAGGACAGGTGGCAGCTGACAATACTACATTCAAATTTTCTGACGTCAAGATACTAACCCAGAATGCGCTATTAAATATTGATAAAAGTTACTGGAAAAAAAAAATTGAGGACCATGTGTTGAAAGAGGAAGAGGACTATTGGAGAAAGGATGGATTGAATTTTAAGCAACCGAGAGCAGCACCAACCTACTGAAATCGTCTGACACAGATTAAGGTCTGGGCAGATTGCAGACCTTAATCCACGTGCACACCTGGGATATTTTGCTCCAACTATTCAGACGAATTACAGGCCCTAAACATTACAGCATCAGCACAATGTCAATGGCAACAGTTTGTATTCCACAGTGATGAATTTTCAATTCTGCAAGCCCTCAGCGGTGACAAACAACTGTTATTACCACAAAAAAAACAACACTAAATGCATTGAACCAACAGAAGAGTAATATTGCGGTACAAACTGCCATATTGTGGCATAACAAGAAACGTGAGAGCAAACACGTTGTCAAATTATGGGACAACACACGTACATACGAATCAATCTATAAACTTCAATGAAAAGAGGACCAACATCTCGGTCGTTAAGAAGAAAGCCCACGACAGAGACACTGACAACTATTTTCATAGTGCAAAACAGGTAATCATGTTCCGTCTCTGAACTGGTAAACAGCAAAGTAGACAATCTTTCACGACGACTCAAAACGGGTCTGACGTGTAAACAAACTACACAGACAGCTGAACAGATCGCTAAACATTGACACATGATGACTAAATTGTGGTATCATTTCTGGTCACTCCATACACACATTAACGCACAGCTATTTGGAAGCTTTCACGAAATCGATATAAAAAGCTAAATGCATCCTAGTAACATGACTCCTTGTGTACACATTATTAACCAGCAGCTGAAGAAACAAGAAGGACATTTAAAATAAGATAAGAAACATATTCTTTCTACTTTCCTGTCGTCAATTTACACATTATTTACTCCATTTTTTTTTTGGTGCATATCCTTTACAGGACATTGCTGTCAACACCAGCATCTTTCAGCTGTATGTTGATTTCTTGGCAAGATTACGCTCAGTAGTTTGCCATTGCTTTCTGAGCGGCCGGCTCACATACCCCGTAAGTTATCGATGCGATTCGAACCACCGCTGATTCTTACCGTCATCACGTTAACCCACGAGAGTATACGAGATTACAGAGAAAAGTCATAACCTCTAAGCCACGAAGCCGGCATGATCCGGCTGATTTACTCCATGCCTCTGTAAATTCTCTGTCTTTACTATTATCACACATTGCACCCCTCTCCGAAGGTTGTATGTTTGATTCCGGGCCGCGTCCTTCATTTCACGAGTGCATGTTTTCGGAGACTCTCATCGCTGTAACTACAGAGTTCGTGCTCTGTGTGACGCTTTCCGTGCTGCTGAAAGAGACTGAGCCATATGTGATAAAACCCGGTGCAGTGCAGTCGACATTTTGTTTATTGCACCCACTCCCATACGAATCTGGCTACGCCTTGTACTTGTTACCCGAAGTGACGTGCTTTACTACATTTTCGCCAAAATATCAAAGAAATGTCGCCGCTTTCGATGATTTAAGTTGCCTTTGGACCTATCAAAGACATATTCCTTGGGAGGGGATAAATATAAGACGGTAAGAAAACTTTCATAATGAGGCAACAGACAGTTTTAATAAAAATTGATCGTGAATAAACGCATTCATTTCTCAACAGACTATAGCACTACCATTCGCTTCTACAGGTGGGTGGTTGTGTCATTGGTAGCATAATGATCAGTACACCGGCTTACTGGTTCAAGAGATCCAGCTTCTGTCTGTCTGTCTGTCTGTCTGTCTGTCTGTCTGTCTTATTCTATATCTTCTATGTCGACTTCGCATCTGTAAATAGATCTATTTGTTTCTTTGTATATTTCTCTGTCGGCAACATTTCTTACAGTCCCAAGGAGGGTAGTTTGGAATGAATTAGGGTTTCATACCTTCAGATAATGTTTTTACCCGGCCAAGGTTCGATACTCTTTTATATGTAGATGGGTGGTAGAATAGATATGTACACACGTAGGTGAGTGGTAGAATAGATATGTACACACGTAGGTGGGTGGTAGAATAGGTATGTACACAAGTAGGTGGGTGGTAGAGTATATATGTACACAGGTAGGTGGGTGGTAGAATAGATATGTACACAGGTAGGTGGGTGGTATAATAGATATGTACACAGGTGGGTGGGTGGTAGAACAGATATGTACACAGGTTGGTGGGTGGTAGAATAAATATGTACACATGTAGGTTGGTGGTAGAATAAATATGTACACACGTAGATGGGTGGTGGAATACATATGTACACACGTAGGTGGGTGGTATAATACATATGTACACAGGTAGACTGGTGGTAGAATAGATATGTACACAGGTAGGCGGGTGGTAGAATAGATATGTACACAGGTAGGTGGGTGGTAAAATAGATATTTACACTGGTAGGTGGGTGTTAGAATAGATGTGTACACAGGCAGGTGGGTGGTAGAACATATGTGTACACAGGTAGTTTGGTGGTAGAATAGATGTGTACACAGGTTGGTGGGTCGTAGAATAGTGTACACAGGTAGGTGGGTGTTAGAATAGATATGTACACAGGTAGGTGGGTGGTAGAATATATGTGTACACAGGTAGTTGGGTGGTAGAATAGATGTGTACACAGGTAGGTGGGTGGTAGAATAGATATGTACACATGTAGATGGACGGTAGAATAGATATGTACACAGGTAGGTGGAAGGTAGAATAGATGTGTACACAGGCAGTGGATGGTAGAATAGATGTGTACACAGCTAGGTGGAAGGTAGAATAGATCTGTATATAGGTAGGTAGAAGGCAGAATAGATATGTACACGGGTAGGTGGGTTGCAGAATAGATGTATACACAGTAGATGGGTGGTAGAATAGACGTGTACACAGTCAGAGGATGGTAGACTAGATATGTATACAGGTAGGTGGGTGGTAAAACAGATGTGTACACAAGTAGGTGGGTGATAGAATAGATGTATACACAGGTAGGTGGGTGATAGAATAGATGTGTTCATAGGCAGTGGATTGTAGAATATATATATATATATATATATATAACACACAGGTAGGTGGATGGTAGAATAGATGTGTACACAGGTAGGTGGAAGGTAGAATAGATACACAGATCGGGACTGCACACGCTGGAGGTGAAAAATACCAAGGTTCATAACCAAAACATTTATTCACCGCCCTACAGGACGTCCTGGACAATAACAATATACGGTTAGGTATATGGATGTGAGGATAGATAGATAAGTATGTAATTAGATGGAAGAAGGAATAGCTAAACGGTTATATTTGTGGATGTAAGAATAATTGTGTACACTGGAAGGTGGCTGGAAGAATAAATATGTAGTTAGGTAGGTGGCCTTTGAAAATCAGCCATGTCCAGACGTAGATGGGCATTGAAGACACCAGATTACATATGCCAAGGCTGCATTGAACACGACATATCTAGGCAAACCTTCTGCCCAGAGAAACAACAGTGATAAACTCCATGGACCGCTGAATGAACTGAACAAAGACAGTGAAGTTTACACAAGAGACAACTGTCAGATATAAACATTAAATTTCAAGCTGACAATAAAAGAAGGAGGAGGAGTTGGGGGAGAAGGAGGAGAAGAAAAATAAATATGTACATATGAAAGTGAAAGGAGGATTATATATGTGCACGTAGTGCGTTGATATAAGTATATATATGTAGGAAAGTTGATACAAAATGTGCGTATGTAGGTGGATAGATTTATAGATACGTGCGAAAATAGGTGGATATAATTATAGATATGTGCGTAGGCAGAGCAACTTAAAGGAGAGGAATGGATCTAGCAGCTGCACACAAAAGCAACGAATGTGAATATTTGTGCATGATTTACTAAGCATCTAGAAAATAGAATAAAACATCTCAAGCCGACGTAAGCTGGCGACCCCCCTGGGACGGTTGTCATTATATATAAAACTACATTACATTTGAGATTCTATATTTATATCTGTAATGTTTGTCCCATTGAGACTAAAGTTGATCGCGGAATATCTTTCCTGGCGGGGGTTCCGGGTTCGGGGCGAGAGATATAAGGATGGCATGTACGGGGTACTGTTGGCAGCTTTGAAGAAGAGTGGCGTCTTGTGGCTGAAAAGGCGCCTAATCGTACCAGTTGACTTGTCAAACCATCGACTTTCAACGGCCAGGGGAGGTAATGAAGCAGAATTCCTCGGTGTTTGGAGTGTTACGCTTGGCTGAGTCATTCCTGCTTTTTCGTCTTTTTTTTTTTTTTTCTTTCACGTAGCAATAATTTTTACCCTCCCTCTCTCAATTTTATTTTCAGGTTAAAAAGAGAAATATTTTCTGCAGCTTTTGTGCACGGCAAGGCCGACTAGCAGAATGTTGTGCCTTTAAGAAACTAGTCTCCGGGACTTAGCGATGCTTCTGTTAAGAACTTTTACGCCAAATTAGCCACCGTGAACACCTTGGAGGCATCGTGTTTCGCCACGCTTCATATCTCTGCCAAAATAGTCTTCGCTGTTCAGATTTGCCCAAGACTTTGAGACCGACATTGTCGAGCCTGCTTTCAAAGAGTAATTTAAACGGGGCAGAAGCTGATCTTAGGCTCCGCTTTTGGTAAAGGTTTGTTAATATACTATACTGGGACTTTTCTAGGCTTTTGGCGCTGGAGACGGTGCACCGGCGCAAGGCATTTTGCCTGAAGCTGGAGCAACCTAACTAAATGAAAAACAAGCAGCACCGGTTACATTTACGTTTGAAGTTTTATGGTAAAGAAAATGTCCACAACAGTCCCGAGCTTTAAAAAAAAAAACAACAACTACTGCTTGTCTTAGCATCTTTAGTGTGGCAACGCACACATGCGAATCATGGACAATTTCACAACCACTAAAGTAGAAAACGAAGGCATTTGAACTTAAATGTTACAGAAACATCTTTAGAGTCTCGCGGATCTAGAAGAAGGAAAATACTGACATTTTACATCAGAGAACATCAAAGAAAACTGGCGCCATTCACAGCATAATGTTTCGGAAACTGAAATACTTTGGCCATTTAAAATGATGCAGTGATTTAGAAAGAGTTGTAGTGGAAGCCATGGTTCCTTGAAGAAGAGGCAGGGGTCAAAGCAACACAACGGTGGACAATGGACATTAACCTTTAAAAACCGGGGAGCCAGTATATGGAGCCGGTAATGGGAAGCTGCCGGTCTCCGTGGCGAAGAGTTTACGGACGCGATCCCGTAATCCCGTATAGCCGGGTTCAAAACACAGCGGTGCTGATGTTTTTTTGAAAAGGTATATGTGCCAGTCGTTCAGAAAGTAATGGCCAACTACTGAGCGTAACAATTGCCCAAGGATCACAAACAGCCAAAATGCTGGGTTTGACTGCGATGTACTGTAAAAAAGGAAATGAAAAAAAGAAAAGAAAAACAATGGGAAGCTAGTTAGTAATCATGACTAGTTCATTCATCATGTCTCAGTTCCTTTGCAGAACGTCATTTTGGTCTTGATCCACGAACATTTCCTCGATTTCTTGTCATTTCTTCAGCCTAAGGACACTACTCTCCATAGTTTCTGCAATGTCATGTTCCCATCTTTGCTACCATAGAAAAGATACAGGTTCTTAAATATTTTACCCTTTGTGTGTGTGTGAGAGAGAGGGAGAGAGAGAGAGAGAGAGAGAGAGAGAGAGAGAGAGAGAGAGAGAGAGAGAGAGAGAGAGAGAGAGAGAGAGAGAGAGAGAGAATGAATTATTCTGAAAAATTAAAGAACACATGTATCATTTTTCGACGTAGTCACCACTGCGTCCATTGCAAGTCGTCCAGCGCCGATAAAGTGCTTGGATTTCTGTAGAAGTAAATGCTCTTGGTCGCACCACCTACTGTACCTCTTCATCGGACCGAAGAGGTTTGAAATTTCCTACTCCACTCACATACTTGCTGGACTGACAGGCATGCATCACTATACTGAACCTTCATTCGTCGATGGATTTCTATAGGTTTCACTACTTCGTTGATTTTAAAAAACCGGATAACAGAACTTTTCCCATCTTTGGTGCATGTCAAAAGTGGCGCGGCCATCTTTAAACTGTTCTTATGACGCCACCGTGTTCGTCTGCACCGTGATGTCACGTGCTTAACACTCTTGACATCCTTAACAACAATATTGATAGATAACAAGATAATGGCATGGTTATTGTATTTTCTGTCACACTTTTAGGGTTTTGATTTGAAGCCCCCTCGTAATTTGTTTGCTAATGGTGAGGTATATGTTCTTAAAAGTCTATATTTACTTCATTTTGAGTTTTTTGGGACGCACAGTATGGTAATTTCCCGTTGATTTCCATGTCCATTTAGCTGTGGACTCTGTCCCCAGCTTTTAGTATCACTTTAAGTTGCCAGTGTGTGCGCCCTGTTGTGTAGTGTTCTCATTTCTAGTAACTTTAATGAACTCTTTATTTGGTTTCTGTCCTTTCGGTTGCAATGTTTAAATGTTTCCTTTATAACTTGTATTGCACCAGCATAGCTTTGATTAAAACATCATGGAAATAAACAATTGTAAATGTCAACAATGTATGAATAGTCGAGGAGACAGACAAGTCCTGCACCTTACAGGGAGAAATCTCTCGTCCTTTAGAAGTTTGAGACACCCTGGGCATTTGTTCTTTTTCTTTTTTTTCTATCGCTCGCTCTCTTTGAACTCAAGCATAGTCCATACACTCTACTCCTAGTAGCACTGGACTGAATTTTGCGTGAGAATTAGCTTTCCCTATTACCAGTGTCTCTAGCCGTCAGGCGATCCCACTCCGTCTTCAGAGGTACTTGTAATTTGCGTCCAAGAACGAGAAGTCAACATTTTAGTCAAACTGACCGGTGTAGGGGTTTACCCCCCCCCCCCAACCTCAGCATCAGCACACCAGCTGTTTAGGGCGAGCGTTCTTATCCATTCGGCCATGCTGGCCTCCACATCCTGGGCATGAAAGTTCAAAGCACAGGGGAACTAGCTGAGGATAGACTGTCCAGCGTGTTGTGATGACTGCAATGTTCTGCAAAGGACTTGCCACATGATGATGATGATGTCTTGTGTCAAAAGGCGTTCAGAGCATGCGCTGCTATTCTTAGCTTAAAAAAAAAAGTCGCTTAAAAGTCGACAGGGTCGACTTCGTTGCACCGAGTTTTTATCCCATATGGCTCAGTCTCTTTTCGCAGCGCGGGCTGCCGAAAGTGTCGCGCAAAGCACGAACTCCGTAGCTGCAGCGGCGACCCTCGGGAGTCTCTGAAAAAATGCACTCGTGAACCGAAGGATGCGGCCCGGAATCGAACCCACAACCTTCGGCTAGGATCCGAGTGTTAAACAAAGAGCAAAGATGGACAATTATCAATGGTAATTAATCAAGAAGGTGGTTTCATATTTCGGTTAATAGGGGCAGACATGTGCACGTAAGAATGGAAGGTGAAGTCAAAAGTAGATGGGCATTGTCCATTGTCCTTGCACACTTATGAGGACAGAAAACCTAACCAGAGTAGAGCTCGCTACCTTGGATGGAATCTGTTTATAGGAAGTAAACCTTACACACATGCGTGTGGAAATCTGACACACTAACCTTTGAGGTGCCCTCATCTTCTTCGTCTCTTCTTTTTCCTGTTCCTTCCTCTTCTTCGTCTGTTCCATTTCCTCATCCTTCCTCTTTTTATCCCCTACTGGAGCATAAACTGTCAGCCAGGTAGCGCCAAGCCGTCCTATTCTTTGCTATCTCTTTCAAACCCCTCCATATCTTTCCCATGTGATGAATTTCTAGCGTTAATTCTTGGCCTTGTGGGTTCCAGACACGGAACTTTCTAGTTATTCTATTTGCAGGTGTTTTTAAAGGAAAAAAAATCTTATATCTGTCCATTCCCCCCACCCCTCGTAACCCCTCGCCACAGAGCCGGCTCAAAATAATTCAGTAATATCAAATGTCCGGGTGTTAGCCTTTATTCAACATATCTTGAGTTGATGGATATACCGTGAGTTAATGTGTATATCTTTCCCATGCATGATTGTTTCTGTACAAGTCTGACTTGCTGCGCTGGATGCAAGCATTGTCTTCATCGCACTGTGAAACTGCCCTTCAGTGCTTCAGACTGTTCCTTTCTTTACAGGGCTTCTACCAAAGGAATGCCGTTAAGGCTCAAGACAACAAGATGCGTCCCATAGTAGCACTGCATCTCTGTTATTCTCAACACCTTTGGCTTGATAGTGTCATGGTTTTGCTGTGCTGCCGTTGAAGAGTGTGGACTGGTGGGTAAGTGTAGTGCTTGTTTCGTTTCTTTCATTCCTTCTTTTCCAATAGCATCTTGTATGTGTGGATGTGATGTTTCTAGAGATGTGTTGCTTTCCTGTAGCATCTTGTATGTCTGAGCGCTTTGTTCTCTTGAGATGTCTCTTTCAAACAACAATATGGGAGAAAAGAATAGAACGTAATAACTAAATCTACGGGGAAAAGGGGGGGGGGGGGGAACTGTCAGAAAAGCATGTTACACAGAACCATTTTTACATGTGAATGTGAATCATGGACAATTAGTAAACAACAACGCGCGCGCGCGCACGCACGCGCCCGCTAGAATCTTCAGAGGGGTGGTTTTACAGTAGGATTCAGAAAATTACTTTGACAGCCAAAATGAGTAATTTACTTTTTGAAGAGCACTTAAGAGTTATATTGGGCTAATCCTGATGTATGGAAGCGAATCATGTGCAGTTAGCAGACACATGAGGAGTTATGTGAAGGCTTCGGAGATGTGGTTGTTATACAAGAATGACGAGATTACGGTAGACTGATAGAAACAGCAGTGAAGATATCTTGAAAGAAGTTAAACTATTTTAAAAAACAAAACAAAACAACTCATTATTCGCATCAGTAGGGGATAGCTGGATTGGAGAGGCAGGGGGAGACCAAGAGAGAAGATCCTTGGCAGTTTGACATCGTGGCATTGAGGGACATCAGTATCAGACATGATTGGCGTTCACGAGACGGAAAGTCCTGGACAGACATGATCACGAACGCCAAACGGCATGGACTTTAAGAAGAAGAAACGTTTTGAAAGAGGCTAAGTCAAAGACAACTTATCAAAATACACGAAGACAGCTTATCGAGAGACACAAAGACAACTTAACATAGGCATTAGTCATAATATTCTTTGGCCACATTATGAGAAGACACAAACAAGAACATATTGTAACAACGGGGAAGATATGTGAAAACAGACAGAGGAAGACAGCGAGAGAAAATTCTTGACTGCCCTGTGTCATGGCACGGAAGGGTTTCAGCGCGCAAATTGAGACATACCTTTGGAGATCGCAAGATGTGCTAGAAGCATAATCGCCCAGTCGGCAAGGCACTAAATGATGATGGTGATGATGATAAAATCACTCAAATTAATAACTAGATCAGAGCTGGGTAAAATAACAACCGACTGAGACAGACGGAGTTGAAATAATACCTTTTAGAAATTAGTTCGAATGTATCTCGAGTTTCGGCTACAGAAAGCATTCAAGAAACATTCTCAAGTTTTATTGTTGAGAGAAATTTCTAAAGAGCACAGTACCTCTCCCACATAATGACTAAAATTATAGAGACCCATCCTCAAACCCTAAGTCTGGTTAGTAATTCAAGATCACCCGCTGGATTTGTAACCCTGGCCAACAAATGGAAATAAATCATTTCTGAAACTGGGCGGTTTTGTAATTTTAGACGGACGGACTCTTGTGGCGAAAATAATAGGGGATTGAGTGTCATCTCTCCTCAATGGTCATGTCCACTCCTGCCATCCCTTTCTTAGAATCTGGTTGTAGAGGGGGGAATTATGCGAAACATACCAGGAGTGCATTGTTGTGGCATTGAGTGGGTTGTTGTGAGATGACTTTGAATTGTTTGTGATATACGAGAGGCAGGGGTACTTGAGACTTACCGTCGAGAGAGAGAGAGAGAGAGAGAGAGAGAGAGAGAGAGAGAGAGAGAGAGAGAGAGAGAGAGAGAGAGAGAGAGAGAGAGAGAGAGGCGATTGTTGTTTCTCAAACTTGTTGAATAGATGTTTGAGGATAGCGTCATAATTGCCAAGGATTTCTATTTTTCCCCTTTGTTTTTTTTTTTATAGTTTGCTCTCTCTCTCTATCTCTCTCTCTCTATCTCTCTCTCTCTCTCCCTCTCCCCCCCCCCATCCTCTACCCGCCATTATTTGGTTTTTGTTGGTAATGTTTAACTGCAGCTGATTTTATGTCATTTTGTTTGTAGTGTTGGTAATTGTTATTGCTTTTGGTAGTGTTGTTGAAGATGATTGACTCTTTACGTCGTATGAGTTTTGGTGTTTGGTCTTCATTTTCTTCTTCTTCTTCTTCTTCTTCTTCTTCTTCTTCTTCTTCTTCTTCTTCTTCTTCTTCTTCTTCTTCTTCTTCTTCTTCTCCTCCTCCTCCTCCTCCTCCTCCTCCCCTCCTCCTCCTTCTTCTTCTTTACTTTCCACCTTTTCTCCCCCCCCCTCTTCGTCGTTTTCTCCCCCCCCCCCTTTCGGCATTGGCTTCTTCAGCACTATGCTCTGTTGAAGGAACAAACGTCCTCACCACCAACAACAACTCGAGTACGCTGGGTTGTTGAAGAGGGGCGCAGTCGTTATTTGGAAGAAGGAGGTTCCTTTACAGAAGTCATTTATAAACCTCGAAATCCTTGTGGGATCCATTAACAAACCTCGAAATCCTTGTAGGAGCCTTTAACAAACCTCGAAATCATTGTAGGAGCCATTAACAAATCTTGAAATCCTTGTCGGGGTCATTAACAGATCTCGAAATCCTTGTAGGAGCTATTAATAGATATCGAAATCCTTGCAAGAGTCATTAACACATCTCGAAATCCTTGCAGGAGCCATTATCAAATCTCGAAATCTTTGTAGGAGCCATTAAGCCTCATGTCACTTTCTGGAGTCGCGGTAGCGTTATGGCTAGAAGCTCTACGCTCGCCTACCGGCTCCCTGATTAAGGGTTCGAATCGCGTCAGGTCGGATTGTTAAAATTTGGTTGAAATTGGTACCCGGAAATGTCTTAGGAAGTAATGACGGCTCGTGTGGTTGACCACGTCAGCGACTGAGTGCCCATTAGTCTGTCAACAAATATGCCCAGTGCGCTGTAAGGCGTTTAAAAGAGAAGTTCAACTTCTTTGTGGAACAGCAACCACATTCGATCACCCTCCTCGTCTCCTGTTTAGCGCCGTAACTGACACCTTTCCTGTCTCTCCCTTGCACATCCTTCTCTCCCTTGCAAATCCTCTAGTCCTCTAGTGGACGTATCCATCATCACCGTGCATCTTCATGTATCACTCCCACTATCTGAACAACCATCACTCCTCGCAGCCCAGGTATCACATTCACGTCATTTGCACTTTCTTGAAGCCAGCTATCATATATAATTCCTCACACTTTTTCTTCAGCCTGGTAATCTCTCGCTTAATGATTTCATTTATCAATCTTCTGCGCCATTTTTCGCGTTATCATTAGCTCCTTACCGAAATTATACTTTCTTAAATCTACCCGACTACATTTTCAATATTTCTTTCTTCAAAGTTCATCGCGGGGTAGAATCGGCTCGTCGCCCTAATTCCCGTATCAGTTTTCTGTATATCCTTTAAATCTCGAAATAATCATACCCTCGTGTGTTATTCGTCACCCCGGCCCGCAGTGATATTAAATAAGGATCGGGTCTCATCTCTATTCCCGATCCATTCGTTCCTGATTTCCCCTTTTGCCGCCATGGTTTCACTTACCTTTTCAAAGTTTCCCACATATTCTCCCCTCATCATCTATCATTCTAGAATCTCTCCCTTCTCATTCCCCCTTTAAAAAAAAAAAAAACAGGTTCGCGTTAGCTTCTACTCATTAGTGAGTCTATTTCACTCCACTAAGCTCCAAGAGCACTTTACTTAAATAACCTCCAATTCCCCTACAAGATACGTTTGTTCGCAAGGAAAGCATCAAAGGCATTTTTCAGCTAAATTTCTCATCTCTCGTCCAAAGTAGTGGCAATGTATCACAATTTCACGCTGAAACTTATCTACTACCCAGTCTCAACGCCCGGGGCAGGCCGCGAGAGCATTTGCGGGTTCAGGCGCAGTCAGGGGCCATAATCTTATCTTCCGTTTTTCCATAAGCGGTCTCGAGACGTCTGTAGCGCCGGCTGGAGCCGTGTTTGTTTGCAGTTTGCTTGTTGTATATTGTAGATGCTTGCGTTTTTTTGTTTTTTTGTTTATTTTGTAGATGCTTGCGTTTTTTTTTTCTTTTCTGCATATCCTTTTTTTTCCCCTTCTCCCGTTTACAGTTTTACATTTATGTGTAAATATGTAAATTAGATGTTCAACGGGGGTAATGCTGCAGTGATTATGAGTACTTTCGATTTTGATTGGGTCTGTTTGTTGAGTCAACGACGTTTGCCTGGTGGGGTAATCACGTTACATATTTGAAATCTGATTTGTGTCAGGTCTTAGTCAGATATGACTGAGCTACCGTATAACAGTAGACGGTACTACCTGTTTTCTGTTAGCGCCGAACGTTGGGCGGCGCTTACCAAACCCGACACCCCACATTGTGCCAACGGCTTCAGGCGGAAGAGCGCAATTGGGAGGGTACAAGCCTTACCCTGGTGCGAGGAAATGCAAGCTAAAGACAAAATGTCATGGCAGGGCAGACCAGGCCCTAAGCCTTGGTTGGCAGCTGGTCTAGGATTGAAGCTCCGACAGGCGGACAGTTAGAGCATTGCTTTGCTGATCCGGCAGCTTCTGCAGCTTGTCTTGTTCCAGATGTAGGGGTGTTACCTTTCCTCTGGAGTGAACTAGGCAGGCCGAGAGAGGGATCATGCTGCATGGGCAACACATGATCTCTATATTTTAGCCCAGGCTTTGTACTATGGAGAGGCAGATAAGTCACACACCGAGCGTTTGAGACGTAAGATGATGCATGATGGTGGAAATGACCACGTGTTCACATGCACCCACTGTGAACGGACATTTGCAGCGCAAATTAGCCTTATCAGTCACATGCGCTACCGTCATAGGTAAAAGTTATTATGCCTTTTTAAAGCACAAACTATCGTCTGTCAAGACGGCAAGGTGCCAATGAATGAATATTTGAGATGAAGTGCCATGCTTTTGTTGATGTCATCGAGTTGTGTTTCTTTCCGTGCCAGACAGCACGCCGTGGGTGATAAGTAGTTTTCCCTGTTAGCTGCATGTCCTTTACAGAACGTTGCAATCAGCCCAGCAATTCTACACTTTTTTAAAATGTGTTCCCTAGGTTTGAACTCAAACGTAGTCCACACGCGTGCTTTTACTTGCCACTACTGGAAAGGGCGCTGAGCTGATTTCTTCTTCTGCGTTCATCCGGAGAGTTTTTTTGGACGTGATTGCATTGTGCCTGTTTACAGCTGAGCTGCGTTCTTGCGCCATTAGGTCAACACATCCGACTTCTGCGGGCATTTGTTGACCGGGTTAACCTTCCCGGGGAGCTGATTTTAGCGTTTGGATTAGCTTTCTCTGTTACCAGTGTCCCTCGCCATCTGGCGAATCCACTCCGACTTCTGGGGTATTTGTAATTTACGTCCCCAATGTCAAGGGTGAAAAGTCAACATTTTAGTCCATGTGATTTACTAGGCAATTTTAGTTCAGCATTTTGCCAGTGTTTTCCGAACTGTCGACGCCTCACGCCATCTAAATCAACGCAAAGAGGTCGTCTTCAAATCGCTCGCAGCTATTTTTGAATCCTCGACTCGGTATGACGGGGAATTATGAAACTGCTCGTCTCAGCTGCCCCGTAAGCTACCAAACCGGTTAATTTTTCCTGTACCAACCGCCATTTCGTGTGTGACTGTACTTCTTATGTTTAGCCGAACTAGCTAAAGAAATCTGACCACGTATTTGTGTTGTCGTGTTGTATGGTTGACCGTG
Source organism: Cepaea nemoralis (assembly GCA_014155875.1). Lineage (NCBI taxonomy): Eukaryota > Metazoa > Mollusca > Gastropoda > Stylommatophora > Helicidae > Cepaea > Cepaea nemoralis. Next base: position 203,182 of record JACEFZ010020020.1, read on the forward strand.
AATCTGCTGGAAGACTGAGTTACAACTATGGAAGACTGAATTACAGCTATGGAATATTGAGTTACAGCTATGGAATATTGACTTACAACTATGGAAGACTGAGTTACAACTATGGTAGATTTAGTTACAATTGTGGAAGACTGAGTTACAATCGAGATATGGTGTCCGCCTCGAGTGCTGGAGGTCCCGGGTTCAGACCCCGGTGAGGACCTGGATTTATTAAAAAAATTCACCTGGACTTCCAGTAATAAAATTTCCCCTGGTCTCTGGGTAGTGAGATCGGACGCCCGTGTGTATTGTTGCGCACGTAAAAAATCCCTCGGTAGTTGGAAATCGAAAAAGAGTAGCCTAACGGCGCTGCCCGGGAAAAATTTCGAGTTAAAAATCTACCCAAAGTATTTCAGGATCCTCGCCGATGCAACGGAGTTCGTGCATTGAGCTGAGTTTCTCCAGACTCAGGTTTGAGTTAGGAGGAAAACGGAGCACTTATGGGTTAAACCGTGTGCCGTGATGTTGATCCAACGACTAAACGACTATGGAAAATTGAATTACCACTATAGAAGACTGGATTGCAGATACGGAATACTAAGTTACAACTATGGAAGGCTGAGTTACAACTGTGGAAGACTGAGTTACAACTATGGAAGACTGAGTTACAACTGTGGAAGACTGAGTTACAACTATGGAAGACTGAGGTACAACTATGGAAGACTGAGGTACAACTATGGAAGACTGAGTTGCAAAGCTGAATTACAACTATGGCAGACTGAGTTACAGCTATGGGGGATTGAGTTACAGCAATGGAAGACAGACTTACATCTATGGAAGACTGAGTTATGATTATGGGAGACTGAGTTACGATTATAGGAGACTGAGTTACAACTATGGAAGACTGAGTTACAACTATGGAAGACTGAGTTACAACTATGGAAGACTGAGTTACAACTAAGGAAGACAAAGTTACATCTATGGAAGACTGAGTTACATATGTGGAGTCCGATGCATTGAAGTTTGTGTTTTCTGAATCCTGAAAAGGAAAGTCATCTATCGGAGTGAGGTTGGTGTAAAGACTGTCTTCCCGGCCTAGTACTGAAGTGCCATCTCCACGGGGTTCTGTGTTGCAAAGTTGTTCTTCATCTCTCCAAGATCAGACACTTGCAGCAGAATAGCGTGTTATAATTAGTTAGTTAGTTAGTTAATTAGTTAGTTAGTTAGTTAGTTAGTTAGTTAATTAGTTAGTTAATTAGTTAGTTAATTAGTTAGTTAGTTAATTAGTTAGTTAGTTAGTTAATTAGTTAGTTAGTTAGTTAATTAGTTAGTTAGTTAATTAGTTAGTTAATTAGTTAATTAGTTAGTTAGTTAGTTAATTAGTTAGTTAGTTAGTTAGTTAATTAGTTAGTTAGTTAGTTAGTTTATTAGTTAGTTAGTTAGTTAATTAGTTAGTTAGTTAATTAGTTAGTTAGTTAGTTAGTTAGTTAGTTTAGTTAGGTAGTTAGTTAGTTAGTTAGTTAGCTAGTTAGGTAGTTAGTTAGTTAGTTAGTTAGTTAGTTAGTTAATTAGTTAGTTAATTAGTTAGTTAGTTAATTAGTTAGTTAATTAGTTAGTTAGTTAGTTAATTAGTTAGTTAGTTAATTAGTTAGTTAGTTAATTAGTTAGTTAGTTAGTTAATTAGTTAGTTAGTTAGTTAGTTAGTTAGTTAATTAGTTAGTTAGTTACTTAGTTAGTTAGTTAGTTAATTAGTTAATTAGTTAGTTAGTTAATTAGTTAGTTAGTTAATTAGTTAGTTAGTTAGTTAATTAGTTAGTTAGTTAGTTAATTAGTTAGTTAGTTAATTAGTTAGTTAGTTAATTAGTTAGTTAGTTAATTAGTTAGTTAGTTAGTTAATTAGTTAGTTAGTTAGTTAGGTAGTTAGTTAGTAAGTTAGTTAGGTAGTTAGTTAGGTAGTTAGTTAGTTAGTTAGTAAGTTAGTTAGTTAGTTAATTAGTTAGTTAGTTAGGTAGGTAGTTAGTTAGGTAGTTAGTTAGTTAGTTAGTTAGCTAGTTAGCTAGTTAGGTAGGTAGGTAGTTAGTTAGGTAGTTAGTTAGGTAGTTAGTTAGGTAGTTAGTTAGTTAGGTAGTTAGTTAGGTAGTTAGTTAGGTAGTTAGTTAGTTAGGTAGTTAGTTAGGTAGTTAGTTAGTTAGTTAGTTAGGTAGTTAGGTAGGTAGTTAGTTAGTTAGTTAGGTAGTTAGTTAGGTAGGTAGTTAGTTAGTTAGTTAGGTAGTTAGTTAGGTAGTTAGTTAGTTAGGTAGGTAATTAGTTAGTTAGTTAGTTAATTAGTTAGGTAGTTAGTCAGGTAGTTAGTTAGGTAGTTAGTTAGGTAGTTAGTTAGTTAGTTAGGTAGGTAGTTAGTTAGGTAGGTAATTAGTTAGTTAGTTAGTTAATTAGTTAGGTAGGTAGTTAGGTAGGTAGTTAGTTAATTAGTTAGGGAGTTAGTTATATAGGTAGTTAGTTAGGTAGTTAGTTAGGTAGGTAGGTAGTTAGTTAGGTAGTTAGTTAGGTAGGTAGTTAGTTAGGTAGGTAATTAGTTAGTTAGTTAGTTAATTAGTTAGGTAGTTAGTTAGGTAGTTAGTTAGTTAGATAGTTAGGTAGGTAATTAGTTAGTTAGTTAGTTAATTAGTTAGGTAGTTAGTTAGGTAGTTAGTTAGGTAGGTACTTAGTTAATTAGTTAGGTAGTCAGTTAGATAGGTAGTTAGTTAGATAGGTAGTTAGTTAGGTAGTTAGTTAGGTAGGTAGTTAGGTAGGTAATTAGTTAGTTAGTTAGTTAGGTAGTTAGTTAGGTAGGTAGTTAGTTAGGTAGTTAGTTAATTAGTTAGGTAGTTAGTTAGATAGGTAGGTAGTTAGTTAGGTAGGTAGGTAGTTAGTTAGGTAGTTAGTTAGGTAGGTAGTTAGTTAGGTAGTTAGTTAGTCGCGGTTCCAACTTCACAGCAACGGGTCGTGCCAATTATGCTCCGTTCCTGTGCCAGTGAATATCACACAAAATACACCTCACTGTCCCATGTGTAAAGTGGAACAGACGGGAGTCTTGACAAGCCAACAGCCCGCACAGGTATGTGCATAATGCCGCCGCCAGAATGCCAACACAAAAGTCCTTCACGAAAAAATACAGTTTATCGTCGATGGAATCGGCAGTCAAAAACATGACTTCATTGGCCCGGGTTTTATCCCATATGGCTCGGTCCCTATCCACAGGATGACTTTGCGAAGGCGCCGCACAAAGCATGAACTCCGTAGCTCCAGCGGCGATCCGAGAAAAAATGCACTCTTGAACCGAAAAGGCAAAACAGTCAATTCAGTAACAGCTGGCCGCCATCGTTCCGAACATGCAGTTCACGCTACAAACAACCGCGGACAGATGCAAAAGCATTCCACTCGAAATTCACAGCTCACAGTGTCGCGCCACGCACTCAGTAGCAGGGCAACGAAAGCATGCACTATCAGTCCAACATGAGGAAAATGTGAATGCAAACCGTAGCCACAAGCGTAAAAACTCCAGGGGCCTTAACGGTTTAAATGCATATCGGCCATGTTGGAGACCGGAAGCATGTTGATACTTAGAAAACACAATGAAGTTCCCCAGGGCTTTGTCAGTGTAAGATCTGACGCAGGCCTTGCTGCCTCAGCGACCCAGACAAGGCATCTGATCCTACTATACTTATGAATTTGTTGTTTATATCATTGCCTTCGTTGGCAGCTGCTGTAATCTTCTGGGGATAAAAGACTCCTGCGATCGTGGGGATAGAACAAACCAGGCAGATGTTCTCCAGGGTTTGGTCAGTAAGATTTGGTGTTGGTCTTGCTATCTTAGCGACCCATCCAAGTTGTTTGATCCTTGTGGAAGGAATAAATCCGTCATCTTGTGTTCGTGATTGCTCCGCTTTGGCAGCTGCTATGTAAATGTAACATTCATGATAGATAACTGGTATGCATAAGATGAGTGATTGGAAGGGCAGAACGTAAGACGGGCCTCCGTACCCAATTTGTGACCCGTTGAAAATAAAGTTAGTTCTATCGTTCGGCTTTCAGATGTAGAATCAGGATGTTTCTTATTCCTGGTCCACGGAATTCTGTGGACATTTCTGGAATATTTAAGCTCAAAAGCGCCACATTTCTTCTTAGTGATTCAGTAAGGGTCCATAACTGACGTTCGTATCTTGCCACAGGAAAGATGCGTGTCCTCACATATTTGATCTTGTTTGCTGGTGCTGCATTACTTCGTGTTATTTTATGTTTGTAATCCCTGCAGTTCTATGGCCAGCCTGTGTCTAATTTCATGTGAACAGTTCCCGTCTAAATTGATTAAAGAGCCAAGACATTCACAGTTTGCAACATTTTTAATTTCTTCATTGATGATTGTGATCTTTTTCTGTTGCGCTCGCTCGCTCGCTTTGAACTGCAGCGTAGTCCATACACACTACTTCTAGTGGTGCTGGACTGAATTTTGCGTGTGGATTAGCTTTCCCTATTAACAGTGTCCCTCGCCATCAGGCGAACCCACTCCGACTTCAGAGGTATTGTGATCATTGATTGGAATGTAGTTTTGTCTGTGTAGATTATTTTTCTTGTGCTGAAGTTCTCAAAGATGTTGCTACGTTTGCAGGAGTTGTACCGCGGGTACTTCCACATTGGTGTTTAATACATGTATGTTTGGATGTATACGCGCACGCGTTCGTGATGTGTGTGTGTGTGGTCCTGTGTTGCGAAGTGGTCAGGCCGTCCGCCTCGCTATCTGAAGGTCGTAGGTTCGTTTTGGACTGCGTTTCCGTAGGCTCCTTGGGGGTAGTCGCTAGAGCGACTGATTTCGTGCTTTGTGCTACGATCGCGCTATAGCGCCTGCCGTTTTGCGGATAGGGTCCCATGCCTTAAAACGTTTAATACATGTGTATGTTTGTATGTATGAGTGTATGCGTGCAAGTATGGCAGTGCATGTGCGTGCATGCTTAATACAATCTGTTCACAAAATAATTGTTACTCCCCGCGGAATATGCTTAGTGATATAAAGGGAGATAATAATGAAATTGGTTAGCTATTGTTTGTTGTCTCTCTTAGTATACGTTAACTTGCGTTGTTCAAATTTAATCATTCGGTCAAGGCGACTGTGGTGTGCTTAATGTCGAGCGGATGTTGGGAAATTAGGCTATATGACGCTCCTGTGATTTTCATCATCATCATGTGCCGTGTCGATAACCATGGGCGTTCATATTTCACCATCTCACACGACTACCAGAGTCGTGGATCAGCTCTATTTTTTTTTTTGGGGGGGGGGGGGGGGGGTCGGGGGTCCTGATTCTGCCATGTGGCCAACCATCAAAATATTTACCTCTCTGCCTTTCCCTTGTTCGTTTTCCCTCAATCTTGCCAGTTATCACCAGGTTCTCCAGTTCTTTTCTTTCATAACGTGCCAAAAAAGATGTTGACTGTCTACGTCTAATTTCTGTTTAATTCTTTCTAATTTGATTGTGAGTGAGTATATATGTATGCGAGGGAGTGTGTATTTGTGTGTTATTGAGTGGGTGCATAACTGTGAGAGTTTGTGTAAATGATGTACGTATGTACGCAGGTATGTGTGTATGGTTAATCTCTCTCTCTCTCTCTCTCTCTCTCTCTCTCTCTCTCTCTCTCTCTCTCTCTCTCTCTCTCTCTCTCTCTCTCTCTCTCTCCCTCTGTATGTCCGCCTGTTTCATAACATGGTAATATGCATTGTTTACGTTCAAAACATTCTTTTGACAATGTTTTTTTCTCCACTATGTCAAGCTAACACCCATAATTGAAGCTAACACCCATAATTGAAGCTAACACGCACAATAGATAACATGCATGAAAGATCAATGATTGGAAGGGCCGAATTAAAACGGGCCTGCAAGCCCAATTTGTGACCATTTGAAAATAAAGTTCGTCCGTTTTCCAAGCAGTTTACTGTTTTCAGTTTTTCTTGTAGGACTTGCTCGTAATTTTTCTGACTGCCCGTGGTATTCTTTGCAGTTTCGACAGAAACCACATTTCTACTGCTATTAAACGTTTTTCAGTTTGCATTGTCCGCGTTTCACATACATTTATAATTACAGGTTCTATGTAGCACTTCAACACACGTTTTCTCGTTGCAATTGACATCTTGTTTATTGGTCAGTATGTTTTCCATCTTGAAGAAAGCTACTTTTGCCAAAGAGATTCTTGTTCTAATATCTCCAAGGCACCTTCCATCAGATATTATGACTGTTACAAGGTATTAATACCGATTCACTTGTTTAAAAATATTCCCATTTACCATTGTGGTATTTCTTTCTCCTTAGAGACGACCATCTTCTTATAATTTAATTTTAGCCCTAATTGTTCACTGTGAACAATAACCGTAACTACTAAATGTTGGAGACCCTGTTCATTGTCTGCAATAAATACTGTATCATCTGCATATCTAATAATATTGCATGTTATGTCCCCCATCGGCGATTCCTCCCATATCTTCTATATTGTCACTGTAGAGGGAAAAAACGGATCTGTAGACATTGCACATCCCTGTCGCACACCTCTTAATAGATGGAAAGTTAAAAAAATAAATAAATAGAAACACTGTATGCACCTGTGCATGTCGTAAAAGACGACTAAAGAGGGTTGGTGTGAGACTGACTACTTCATACTGTGGGAAAAGTACAAAAAATCAGCCAGCGTCCAACCAACCATGAATTGGTCTACAAAGGGCTTGCAGTGCGTAATTGTAGGTCTGTCCTCAAGTAGGAGTATTAAAGGCAGGATGAGGAGATGTGAGGCAGGGTTGGGATGAGTGCTGAGAGGTATTTTAGACAGGCGACTGGTTAAGATTCAAGAAATATTGCATGTCCGTTTACAGGACGTTGCTGTCAACCTCAGCGCTTTTCCCGATGATCGTGATTTGCCAGGCAATTTTACGTTTTGTAGTTTGCCACTGCTTCCTGAACGAGAAGTCAGCATTAAGTCCATCTGACCGGTGGTATGTGAAATTAGCTTAAAGGTTCCCCCCCCCCTTCTACAGAGAGAGACAGACAGAGAGAGAGAGACAGAGAGACAGACGGATAGTGTGGAGTGGAGTGGCGGGTAGGAAGTTATTTATAATGTCGTGTTTTGTCAGTATTCAAGTGTCTGGTATAGTTTGTTTGTCTCCAAATATTAGACATAAATTCACTGGTATAGGATTACCCTCAGAGTTAGGACAGGAAAGAAGTAAAGATAAGATGTCTCAACTAGACCAGGCGCCGGCAACCTACGGCACGCGTGCCCATTGCGGCAGATAAACAATATAAAATGACACAAAGTAGTGCAGCTTTACATAACAGATTTACGACACATACAGGACGTTGCGGCGATTAGCCTTCATCAGCAAACAAACACATTCACAAACACAGCATATAGTCAAGGAGATCTCCTGTGACTACATCAAAAGGTGACAACAGGACGAGAAGAACAAAAGGATGAAAAGATGAAAATGGTTTTCACTGGCACGCTGAATGAATTGAAATACAGTATATGATCTAATTTAAAAAAAAAAAATTTCACTTTAATGGAAGCAAATAATTATATTGTAACTATTCTTGTTTTTACATTCTATTAAAAAACGAAAGTTGTTAGTTATTGGAGGTACAAATGTACTATCTAATTCCAAACTAAATGAGTGTGAAACAACAATGACAATTTCTATTTCCACCCTATCCGGCCCCACTCTCCCGACAACTCCACCACCAACTCTATAGTTCCATCTACTGTTGTATACTCATGCCAGCACATTAGGCTCTTTTAAGGTCTTTTCGACAAACGAGTTTGGATTAGGCATTAGTGGACTTGGCTTGTCATGCTAGGTCTACACGTATCAGGATTCGAACCCGCCGCCTCCAAACGTCAACGGTGCCTTACTGAAAGAAATTTTTTGAAAGTATTGTGTCTTGGTGTCAGCATGTATTCAGACATGTCTGGGGCTATCCGTGCCCATCTCGTGTATCCAAGCAGTGTAGATGCATCCCGTTATTAACATAGGTATGTTGATAGATAGTAGATTGTAATGTAGGTAGATGGATGATAGATAGGTAGATAGATAAACAGACAGACTGACCGACTGACAGATAGACAGACAGACTGACAGACCGACCGACTGATAGACAGACAGACAGACAGACAGATAGGCAGGTAGGCAGTCAGACAGATAGTAGGTCGTCAAGATAGATATGTAGACATATAATTGATAGATATATAATTAGATAGATAGTAGATAGCTATGTAGATATATAGTAGACAGATATGGAGATAGTAATGTAGGTATATAGATAGTTGGTATGTGGGTAGATATTAGGTAGTTTTGTGTGTGTGTGTATGTGTGTGTGTGTGTGTGTGTATCTCTCTCTCTCTCTCTCTCTCTCTCTCTCTCTCTCTCTCTCTCTCTATATATATATATATATATATATATATATATATATATATATATATATATATATATATATATTGTGTGTGTGTGCATATATATATATATATATATATATATATATATATATATATATATATATACATATATATATATATATATATATATATATATATATATATATATATATATATATATATATATAGAGAGAGAGAGAGAGACTTAGGCTTGTCCAACCAGCCACATAAATTCTTTATTAAATTACATAAATCATTCAGGCCTATTTAACCCCCACCCAACCTTTGGCCTGACATATTCTAGCCATGCCGTGGCGCGAATCACCCAGACATGAATACATTCATACAGTGCAGCAGACACATACGTAAAGTGCCGCTGGAGTTTTCAGGTGAATTGGAGACACCAAACTGTATGCTAACACCTTCCCATTGTAATACAGTTTTCAAGCTGTGAAACTGAAACAACGGCGCACGGTAATTCGCAGTTTGAGTAGGAAAAAAATAAACACAAGCCTCTATTATTGTGATTCGGTTTCAGAAATTAACACCTTGCCTTCCTTCGTTCACATTTTTACAAAATGTGTGCGTGTGTGAAGCTGTTTGCAATCACTGTATTTTAATTAGTTATTTGATACTTTGAGCGTGAGATTTGCGTGTGGGGGTCCATGTTTACTTATATATTTACTTGTGTGTAGTGGTCGTCGTCCCCACTTCTGGCAGCAGATGGCGGTAAAAATCAGGGAGGTCGAACCCAGTGGCTTTAACTCGGTCAGCAAACGCCAAAAGGCGCAGGTATGGCAGCTCTCCTATAGACGGGCACAGAGGAACTGCCGTCTTACATCCGGCTCTTCCAACCACACATCTTTCAGTCTTTCAGTACATCTGTTATCTGTTATGCGTGTTTTGTTCACATGTACAAAAAAAATATTTAAAAAAATGTTAATTTGAATGCTGTAAGTATAAATAATGCATATTACAATGTTATGGGACAGGCAGACACACTCACACACGTCCTCGCACTCGCACACACATAATTTGAAACACCCCCCCCCCCCCCCCCCCCCACCCCAATTCGGTTCGAACTCCCGGCCAGCGGATTGACAGGCGAGTGCCTACCTCGAAGAAAAAGTCAAGGAAGAAGAAACTGAAGATACGGTGAAAGCAGGATACAGACTTGTGCTGTTTTTGTTAGGAAGAGTGTGGGTTCGTTGCTGTTTTCGTTGACTTTTTATTGTTTCACTTATGGGAGGTCACAACGTTTAAGTCTGCAATTTCATAGGGACAAGACACAGATAATGAGATTAAACCAAGCAAATAGCCCGATCTCCCTTTGCGAGATCCAAATTCAAGTGGCGGAATCATACACCTGTTTAGGTAGCAGGGTAGACAAATATGGTCAACAAGTAGAGCAGTGGATCTCAACATTTTTTGGCCTATGCACCCCTTCACCATATATTCAGAATGTCATTCTCTTTCCCCCCCCCCCCCCCACACACACACACTTTCGTATTTCCTCCCTACATCACCCCCCCCCCCCCCACACACACACACACACATACACACGCATAGTATACGTAAAAATGGAAGCTAAATTTAATAACACACTAGAACAAGTCTAGACGTCTACATAAAACGTGATTTGCGGATCTCATTCATTGGCACCTTGCCGTCTTGACAGACGATAGTTTGTGCTTTAAATAGGCATAATAACTTTTACCTATGGCGGTAGAGAATGTGACTGATAAGGCCAATTCGCGCTGTAAATGTCCGTTCACAGTGGGTGCATGTGAACAAGTGGTCATTTCCACCATCATGCACCATCTTACGTCTCACACGCTCGGTGTGTGACTTATCTGCAATAATCTTCTCCTTTGTCTTTATTCCGTTTCTGATCTTTGCCCTCCATGCAACACGTTCAGCGGCGACTTGCTCCCACTGTGCATTATCAATGCCTGTATCAATCATGTCCCGCTTACACACATCTTTGTATCGTAGTAGAGGCCGACCCTGAGATCTCTTACCCATCTGTAATTCACCAAAAAAGATGTCCTTTGGTATTCTACCATCATCCATCCTCCTAAGATGTCCTATCCATCTAAGTCTACGAATGACTGAGCATGGAATAAACCTGTCACACAACCTGATCTTTCCAATACTTCAGTATTTGTGATTTTGTCTTGCCACTTAATACCAAGAATTCATCGCAGTCACCGCATATGAAAGCTGTTTAAACGTTTCTCTTGGTGTGAGTAAGTTGTCCAGGTTTCACTGCCATAAAGAAGAGTACTAAGGACACAGGCTTGATAGAAAAGGACTTTTGTTTTGGCAGTAAGCTTCCTGTTCTCCCAGACTCTTTTCCTTAACCTGTTCATTGTTGTTGCTGCCTTACCAATCCTGATGTTGATTTCCTGATCTAGGGATAATTTGCTATTTACCACTGATCCTAGATATGTAAAATGGTCTACCATCTCTAGTTTGGCGTCGTCAATAAAGATTAATGGTACCCCATGTGCACCTTGTGACATAATCTGTGTCTTTTTGCTAATTGTTGAACCAAATTCAGAACAAGCATTGGAGAATGCAGATAGTAGACATTGCAATTCTTCCTCAGAGTGGGTCGTAACTGCAGCATCATCTGCAAAAAGCAACTCTCTGATCAGTACCCTCCTAATTTTGGTCTTGGCCTTCAATCTCTGAGCACTGTAGAGGCCGCCATCTCAGCGTAAGTGAATGTATATACCACCATCCTGATCACGAAAGGCATGCTTTCGCCGTTGTTTGCGGATCTACTTACATTATAAAACGAATTTTAGACGGGCGAGAAGTACAGAACCGTAAAGTATGGAGGAAAAAACATCAAGTAATCGGTTCTTGTATTAGGAGCTTTCATTTGAAATCCGTTCGTGCCGCACCACGCGTAATTGCGTACGTTAAACATGATCATGTCATAGTCATGTGATAAGTACTGACCAATGAATAAAAGAGCACGTGCTTATTGTCCCATGATGCATAGGTTCTGTTTCTGACCGTTGAGAAAATCGCCGGGTTGATCCAAAATCCGTCCAAAGAAGCTCAAAGAGCGGTAATTCAGTTTCTTTCATTTGAAGGATATCGACCAGTGGACATTCATCGAAGAAGCGTACGGAAACAAATGTGTGTCGAACACAACAGTGACAGACTGGGCACGAATGTTTCAGAAAGGACGTCAGTTCACGACAGATCTTTGACGGCCGGGTCAAGCGCATATTGTTGCAATAGAAAAAACCGTCACCAAAATTGATGCAGCAGTACAGATGAACCGTTGTCGAAGCATACGTTCGCTAGCGAAAGAATTTGATGTGTCAATTGGGCCAATTCAAAAGGTCGTCCGTAAGAAACTGCAAAATTGGAAGGTGTGTTCACAGTGGGTACCACGGATGTTGACCGACCACCAAAAAGAGGAACGCATGGGATGGTGTTTGAACCACTTGCTGCGTTACAGAGTGGAGGGTGATGCATTTCTCTTCCGCATAGTGGCAGGCGATGAATCATGGTGTCACCACTTTGAGCCGAGCAGGAAAAGAGATAGCATGCAATGGAAGCATGCTGGATCACCAAAAGTCAACAAAATTCAAGTTTCAGATTTCCGCTGGTAAGGTTATGCTGAGCGCATTATTTTACCATGAAGGGCTATTGTTGGCCGACTTTAAAGAACCTGGTGTCAACATCAACTCTACCCACTACTTGCAAACACTAGACAAGCTGCAAAAAGCCATCAAGAATAAACGACCCGGCATGCTTTGTGTGATTTTGTTGCACGATAGTGCTCGTCCGCATGTCGCAAAGATTGTGCAGGAAGCATTAGCAAGGAAGAAATGGGAAATTCTGCAACATCCAGCCTATAGTCCTGATTTGTCACCATGTGATGTTCATTTGTCCGGACCTCTAAAAAAATCTCTCCAGGGGCAACGATTTCACACAGATGCAGACGTAATGAACGCGGATAACACTTGGTTCAGTGAGCAACCACAATCCTTATTTGCGGACGGCATTCGCCGCCTACCTAAGCAATGGGATGCTTGCCTGAATGCGTTCGGCGACTTCTTCTGACCAACCCGTGGTGTATCATCATCATCATCATCATCATCATCATCATCATCATCATCTTCCACTTTTGCCGTCAAGCGTCGTGGGGAGGAATAATTTGCGTTCCAGCGCCCGGTGGGCGGCACTGGATAGTGTCATTCCGTGTGCTTGTACAATGTCTCTGATGTCGTCCATCCATTTTCTTCTTGGACGTCCTCGTGGTCTCGTCGCAGATTATCTTTGATGTAAGGCCAGTGATGGTAGCTGCTGATGTTGCATTCTAACGACATGGCCAAGCCACTTGATCTTCTGTCTTTCAATAAATGTGGCACAAGGTGTTGATCCCACAGTCTGTCTGATAGTAGCATTTCTTACTCGGTCTCGGATTGTTAAGTTGGCAGCTCTCCTCAAGCATCTCATTTCACAGGTGTTGATTTTGCGAAGGTGTAATTTGGATAAAGTCCAGGTTTGAGATTGGTAGCATAGGGGTGGTGTGAATATGCTGTTTATTTTCTGTCGTTTTGCGAACATGGGTATGTTTGATTGTTTCATGTATATTTCATTCAAAATGAATGCTTTGTTTAATTCTACCACACCTGCCAATTTTTCTTTCATGCTTTTGTTATAAAGCCATTGGAACTGGTTTCAAATGAACGTCTCTAATAATTACTGGGAGAAGCAGGATGTTGGAGACTGTCAGTATAACCTTACCATGCCTACCTCAACTTGGGAGAGGACCCCTGAGAGAGAAATTGACCCAAGGGAGAGACCTTCATCTATGGGTTTAAAACACTCAAACATTCCAGTCAGTAGTTAGAAGATAAAATGTACTACAATGCTTTGTCCCAGATAGAAAGAAATATTAGTGACTACATCTATTATTATACATTTTTTGTTGTACCTTTGATGACAATTGTGTTATGAATTGTTGTTTTCACAACATGTGGTATTCCATGTTGAGCATAAAGCTTTTCACAGAATGATCCGCACTCCAACCTTTGATCCCCCATTATACTTTTGTGTTTGTAATCAGTCTTTGAGTGATTTCTTGGTGAATGTTCTGTGATAACAGTATATCTTCTGCTCACATAGTGAATGTTCTATGATAACAGTGTATGTTCTGTTCACACATTGGATGTCTTGTGCTAACAGTGTATGTTCCGTTCATACATTATATGTTCAATGTATGCATCACATGGGTATAGACTGCTGGAGACCCCATGAGGGCGGAAAAACTCTCACTAGTCCATTTATATTATAGAGGATGCCTTCTTCTGTATAGGCAGTGGTAAACTTCCGTGGTTTCCACGCCTTCCAAAGGAGCGTATATTTCTAAATTGCGCGTAGGATACTTGCTTTATCTATAGTTGGCTTCACGTGGGGGTAAACGAGCCAATTTCCAGGCTATCTGAAGAAGGCTGCAAGGATATGAACCCATCCCAACCGGGATTTTTTTTTTTTTAAATTCGCATATCCTTTACAGGACATCGCTGTTAACAGCAGCATCTTTCAGCTGTCTGTTGATTTCTTGGCAAGATTACGCTCAGTAGTTTGCCATTGCTTTCTGAGCGGCCGGCTCAGTTATCCCGCAAGTCACCAGCGGGAGTAGAACCGCTTCCAGTTCTCGCCCGCTACGAGACTGCGTGATAAACGGGATTATGGAGAAAGTGGTGTAACCCCTTGGCCAACCGGGATACCCTATCAATATTCCATTCAATTATTTTACACCTCACAGCCTGCTCCGTGACTAATGAGTTACGGATGCAGTTCGTAATCCCGCATACCGCGTTCGAAACACAACAGCGTATAATTTGGCAACAGACCACCTTGCGTTGGGGTTTTTATAAAATGGTATGAGTGCCAGTCGTTCAGAAAGCAATGGCAAACTACTGAACGTAAACTTGTCAAGAGATCACAAATAGCTAATAAATGCTGGGGATGACTGCGACGTCATGTAAAGATATGCAACCTATTTTTTAGGTAGTTTGTTAATGCTTTCAACCTCGATATATGAAGCTTATACACGGGCACCCTCCCGCTGTTTACGCTTCTTCTCGACACTGCATGGTACAAGAGGAACCTGATGAGGTGAGATTGTTAATGCTTTCTGACGTCTGATACCATGGACATCAACACAACTCGGTCGGTCTGCTTCGAAATTTCCTGCGGCTGATTCCAAACCACCCTCGTCACGGTATGCCACAAAACTATGACACCGGAGTCTCCGTGGGCAAGTGGTCATGTCGTTTGCCCCGCACTGAGATAGTTGTGGGTTCGATTTCGAGCTTCGTATTTCGGTTCACGATGCAATTTCTCGGAGACTCTTGGGGGTCGTCGCCGGAGCTACGGAGTTCGTGATTTGTGCAACGCTTTCGGCTGGACGCCCTGCGGAAAGATATCGAGCCATGTGGAATAAAACCCTGTGCAATGAAGTCGATCCTCCCGACTTTTAAGACTTTTTATTAAGCATCTCACTATCGCCTAATTCACAAAGACAAAACAACTGGAGACACGACAAAAGGACATAGTTTGTTCAACTAACAATGCCATCCTACACGTTTCGAAAGCAGAAAATTAATAGTTGAACAAACGAGCTTAGAACAAAACATATTCTTCTCGTGAAACTCACCTGACAGAGATTTACGCGGGTCAGATTTGCATGTGAAATTAATGAGACACTTAGCGCCGGCCTAGAGCGTACATGGTTTGGTAATTAGATGGGACATTTTATGCGCTCCAAGTGTTTGTGTGCACGGCTTTCGGTCGTTTTGCTGCTGGGGGATTTTATAGTTTGGGATAAGGCCTGGCTTGTCTCAGCGCCGTGCACTGATGATTTTCGGAGAGTGTCCGAGAACTGGTCATTTCATCACAAGCAGACGCTATGGTACCAGCCAATGGTGATACTAACATTCCTTCTTCTTCTGCTTCCCCCGCCCAATCCAACGCCATCATCATCATGTGCCATGTCGATAAGCGTGGACAGTCATGTTTCGCCGCCTCACATAATCATGAGAGTCGGGGATCAGGTCTGTATTTTTGTCTCAATTATGCTATGTGGCCCAATCCTGTAGGTCAGTGGTTCTCAACCTTGTTTGGCCTAAGCACCCCTTCACCATATGTTCAGAATGTCATTCCCCTCCCCCCTTTCGTATTTCCTCCCTATAAATCCCCCCTCCCCGGCCCCTACACAGTATACGTAAAAATGGAAGCTAAATTTAATAACACATACTATAGCAAGTCTTGACGTCAACATAAAATGTTATTTGCTGGTCTACTTACGTTATAAAACGAATTTCAGAAGGACGAGAAGTATAGAACCGTAAAGTATGGAGGGACAGACAATATCAAGTAATCGGTTCTTATATTAACGCGATCTTAACATAATCTTAACCCCCCCCCCCCCCTTTCCTTCCCTGAAACCCTAAAATTCCCCTGGGGGGAGGGGGGGGGGTAATTTTCCACCGGTTGAGAACCACTACTATAGGTATTTATCTCTGCCTTGCTCTTTTCCATTGAGTCTTGCCAATTGTCACCATAGTTCTCCAATTATTTCTTCTCATAACATGCCAAAAAATCTCTACTGTCTGCGTCTAATTTATCTGTTCAGTTTACTGTTTTCATGTGTTTCTTGTAGTGCCTGCTTTTTTTTTTTCTGTCTGTCCATGTTATTCTGTGTATTTTCCTCAGAAACCACATTTTAACATACGCTTTCGATAATAGCACACGTGTCGCGAGATTGCCATGAGTTAAACAGATAAATATTCCCGACGTTTGCTTAGCGTGTATTTTCAGCACCATTATTTTACTAACTGGAAAAACACCGCGGATGTCAAAATCTCAGGACAATATTTGTAGCTGCACGTGTACATCTATAACGGATTTGGAACGGTCGGTGTTGATGGTGACAGGTCCTGGCGTCGCCTTGATTAGTTTGTCTACATTTGAATGTAAATGGAAGCAGTGGGGTCAGCCCATATACACATTTGGTGGTGAGTGAAAAGGAATGGATACACCGCGTTGGCAGTTTGTAAACATTTAGAATTACATAGCCTTGCCCGGCGCAGTAGAGGGAACAGCCCTGTCTGTCACTTATACTGCCGGACATCAGACGGAAATGGCTGCTGGGATTGTCACCACTGAACAGAAGATTGACAGTTTGTCAACAGTCAGAGACAAACCGGAATTGGCAGCGAGAGACAGGAAAACAGTGCATCTGTCAATTCTTGGTTTCCGGAACATGAAGAGTTTGACGGGGTTATTTGCAACTGTTTGTTGGAAGTCGTCATAAAATTCGCTGGCTTGTTTTGAGAATCTTAACAATTACTGACAACTTTGACAGGATTTAAGCCCGGAAAAATAGATCCTTGCAAATGGTTGATATGTCCAAATAACACCTGTGTGGGGGAGAAGAGGATTAAGTCACGTGGACAACTTGGGTAGTTTGCCATATAAACTCCAGTTGGGACCAGCTAGGGAGGACTTGAAATTATGCTTTAGTCAGAGTGCCAGGGCACGGCAGCGCCTAGTGGAAATAATATCTACCGTGTGTTAATTAGGGACTTAATTTTACACGTGCCTATAATGGCAGATGTAGATATGATTGATAGGACTGCAGGAGTGCCATTTAAGGTATAACCTATTATAATATATTCGTTATAATTACTTTAGGCAGTAGCCTTGTTAAACTATAGTGTGATGATTAGCACTGTTAGTGGAAACTAGCTAGAGTAGGGAAGTCATACTTGGCTCTGTTAGCTAGAATAGATTAGTGAAGTGTTGATAAGCTTTACTAGTTGAGAATTGAGTAATGAGGGATAATTGGGATTTCCCGTAGGTGTCCCTTGTGGGAGGGGTTCCACATTCTGTTTGCTGATTTTTTCTTTGTCATAACCTGATTCGACTCTAGGTGGGTAGCTAATCTGCTCTATGACTAAGTCTAGTTAGCTAACGATCATTAGGCAAGGTGATAGGCTTACACTCAGCCGAAAGAATCATGAACTAGTACTATCATCAGGTGTGTTGTTTCTATCCTAGGTTCCCTACCAGATCCAAGGAAGCTCAATAAAGTTTTGGGAAGGAAGAAAATCCCAGTCTGAAGAACACTAGTTCGGCAATCAATAAAGATTGCTTACAGACGTGATTAAAAGCTAGAGGGAGGTTGATTCACCCAACATAGTGAAGATTACAGTTGCACCATACAGCATTAAACAGTGGTAACGAACCGAGAACCGGTTAAGAGTAACTAGTGTTAGTACAGTAACAATTAACATTAGTAATTAGCACTTGCGGACGGAATGGTTCGATGTGCAACGAGGATGATCTGTCGACTAACACTTAACTTTACTAACTGTGTAAACACTAGAAAAGAACTTGTGCAGTTGGTTAGAGAACATTAGGAACGGACATTGTGTAGAGTGAATCCGGTCCATAAGTAACTGTTCATACCACCGGTGTCTATTTCTCATGTTCATGAAATGGGATTACCAGAGGTCTACAGAAGCAAAGCAGTATCCGGCAGGATGGTTCCGGCAACGGGTGAGACGTACTTGTTCTGACGTAACGTGCTGTGGTCTATCTTTGCTGTGATCAGCGGACTGAGCTGATGTCTGAGAGTCAGATTCTCTACACTTTATAGAACACGTCACACATTTTCTTCGCATACACGTCTCATACACGTTACACTTTTATTTTAATAAATTAATCTGTATTAATTTCTAGAAGTAAGAGTTGTTGAGTATGTTGCGTTGGGGAAGTATGAGAAGGGGGCATAGTACGACAGTGTGAGAGTGATAGGAAAAGGTGTCCATAGGCTGATGGAGTGTGTTGGACGGAAGCTGGTGGATTCTCCAGAATATTGAGGGAAAAAAAATAATATTATAATGTGGGTGTCGGATCTCCTCACTCCAGGGACGACACTTTAAAGGAGGACACGACATTATTGGGGGCTCGTAAACGTGATATTTGGACAGTGGGATCGCTCGTAAACGTGATATTTGGACAGTGGGATCTCTCGTAAACGGGATATTTGGACAGTGGGATCTATCGTAAACGTGATCTTTGGACAGCGAGATCTCCCGTAAACGGAATCCTTGGACAGCGAGATCTCCTGCAAGCAGGAACGTTTGACAGGGGGATCTTCTGACAACGGGGTCTTTTGACACGGGATCCTTAGTTATAAAAGGGAGATATCATTTTGGAGAATCCAGCTAGAGTGAATGTGGATAGGGGTTAGGATTCATATCTTACCTGTTCACACTTCACACGTCTGCATAGGTCTGTGGTCCTGATTCTACTCTTGTCACTGAGTGAATGTACTGTGTGTGGTAATATCGAGATTTATAGTACTTGTTCATATATCGGTATAGTAATTTGCAGTTATATTGTACTAGACCTGCTAGCTTACCTCTCTGTATAATGGCCACCCCTAAACTTAGCACGTTAGAATTAAAGCAAAGGGGGAAGAAATGGGATTGGCTGGGTCTGCTCTAACGGATTACATACAGGAAGTGGAGAGAGAGTATCGTCAAGCAGAAAGGGATGATCGAAAGGCCGAGCTGGAATTGAGAAGGATGGAGTTGGAACAAGCAGCTAAGAAATTGGAAGCTGAGCAAGCAGCTAAGAAATTGGAAGCTGAGCAAGCAGCTAGGAAATTGGAAGCTGAGCAAGCAGCTAGGAAATTTGAAGCTGAGCAAGCAGCTAGGAAATTAGAAGCTGAACAGGAAGCACAGAAAAGGGAGCACGAGTACCGGATGAGGGAACTCGAGTTGAAGAGTCAATCTAATGGAGAAACTGAGGGAGCAGTTGGAGGTTCCTCCATCCCAGGATCAACACCAGTAGGTGGACATGGGTACCATGCTATGAAGTTTCCTTTAGCGGTCTACGAGGAGGACAAAGAGAAGATTGATCAATACCTTCAACGCTTCGAGGCTATGTCAGTTGCTATGGGTCTGGAGCGTAACAAATGGAATCTTAAGCTATCCCAGGGATTACGCGGGACAGGATACGAGGTTTATACTCGCCTGCCACCAGGACATGAGAACAATTATGATGAATTAAAGACGGCTCTGCTGAAACGATTCGAGGTTACATCGCATACCTACCGGAAAAAATTTCGAGCAGCGAAACGAGAACCGGGAGAGTTGTTTGCCGCCTACAGTTTGCGTCTTAAATCTTATCTCCATAAGTGGATGGATTTGGCTGGGTTCGCACATGACTATGAGAGTCTGGAAGAGCTCATGGTGGTCGACCAGCTGAAGAAGCAAATGTCTAAACCTCTCAGGACGTTCCTGGGAGAACAAGGAGCGGAACGTATTGACCTCGTGAATAAATTAGCAGAACGGTTCGTCGAGGTACATGGGGAGGTAGGGGAAAACCTTTCAACCAACACCAAAAGTCAAGAGAAACATGACAAGAAGAAAGCCAAAAACTCAGGAACAAAAAAGTGGGAACCTTATGGGCAAACATCAGAGGATAGTTCAGAGAAGAAGAAGGAGGGAAGCAAGAGCACCTCAAGCTCTACACCTAAACGACCGTGGTCGGAGAAGTGGTGTTCAATTTGTAAGTCACCCTCTCACAATACGAGGGACTGCAAATCGAAGGCTAAGAACCCTCACTTTGCAGCATGTCAAGTGACTTCCAAGGAGGTTGTCACGGAAAATGCCAAGGTCAACAAGGAAGCTCGCCACCAGGAGAGCTCATTCAAGTCCGACAATAGAAAATCTAGGACAGGGAAATGGTGCAACCAATGTCAGTCGAATACGCACAATGCTATTGACTGCAGGGAAAAGTCAGGAGACACTCAATTCGTCGTGTGCTCAGGGAAACCTAAGGTGGAGCCCACCGAACAGGTCGAGACCGAGGAAGAGACTCCAGACCAGGAAAAACCACCTGTAGTGGAATTGGTAGAGGTTAACGGTCGTCAAGTGGAGTGTTTATACGACACAGGACTGGACGGGGAGGCCGTGATTTCTGCGGATCTAGTACATCCAGAACAATTCACAGGTGAAACATTGGATATACAGCCTGCACAGAAGAGTGCTGTAACCATGAAGTTGCCCATTGCTAATGTGGAGATTCGGTCAAGGTACGTCACCGGCACCATCAAGGCCGCTGTATTGACCGATCCCATTTTTCCAGTCATCCTAGGTTGCCGGTATGTCTTTCTGGGAATGCCCAGGGAGCCTATTCATATGGGAGCAATGCAGACTCGCTCTCAGGCGAAAACGGAAGAGGCAGACGCAATTGTGACTAACCCAATGCCGGGGGAGCTACGAACTGCCCAGAGTGAGGATGATACTTTACGTCCTTGCTACAAAAAGCTGCAGAAAAGTGCTGATCCACCAGGACGGGGGCAGTACTACATGAAGAATAGGATACTCTACAGGAGAGCAGGAAGGGGAGACAACCTATACGGTCAGTTGGTCGTCCCAAAAGCTCATCGGTCCCAGATTCTTCATATGGGGCATACCATCTCCTTTAGTGGACACATGGGTATTGCCGCCACCATGCAGCGGATTTCCTGCCACTACTATTGGCCGGGAATGACAGATGATGTGCGTCGGTATGTGAAGTCATGCCCTGAGTGCCAGAGGGTGGCACCGAAACACTGGACAGCACCGGTGATGTTGGGTGAGATGCCCATCATGAACTCTCCTTTCGAGAGGGTAGCCATCGATATCGTGGGTCCACTTCCCAGGACTAGGAAGAGGAACATGTATATACTCACAATGGTGGATTGCTGTACAATGTGGGGTGAGGCTATACCGTTGACCACGATTGACTCGAAAAGAGTGGCGGACGCACTGATGGAGGCCTTTACCAGATTAGGCTTTCCGGATCAAATTCTGACGGACAATGGATCTCAGTTTTGTGGAAAACTCATGGAGGAGGTATTTAGGGTGTTTCACTCTAACCACATACATACCAGCCCTTACCACCCTCAAGCCAATGGACAAGTAGAGCGTTTCAACGGCACGTTGATGACAATGCTCAGGAAATTAGCGCAGGAAAAACCTGATAGGTGGGATGAATATATCCCAGCAGCACTCTTTGCCTATCGGGAAGTTCCTCATGGCTCAACAGGACTACCACCCGCTACGTTGCTGTTTGGTCGTCCAATCAAAGGACCGTTGGAAGCCATGTTGAGGAGTTGGACTGAAGAGGGGACGTCAGAAGAAGTGATCTCATCCTATCAATACGTGGAGGAACTGAAAGAAAAACTCCACAAGGGATGGACTCTGGCAAATCAAAACTTGAAAAAGGCCAGGAAAAGACATGCGGCTTACTACAACCGTAGGTCTAAAGAAAGATCTCTAGAGGTGGGAGATAAAGTCTTGTTGCTACTCCCAACGGGAAACAACAAACTGGAGATGGGTTGGCAAGGACCATTTCCCGTGGAAAGGGTGATATCCAGAACCAACTATCAGATCCGGATCCGGGGAAAGTCGAAGATTTTCCATATCAATCTCTTGCGGAAATACGAAGAGAGACCCGGAGACAAGGCAGCTCACCTCATGGCAATGGCAGTTGCAGTGGAGACAGAAGTGGGAACCAGCGAGGGCAGGGAATATCCCTTAGTACACCAGGAAACCTATAGGGATGTACAAGTGAACCCTGATCTGACCTCCCAGGAGAGGGAAAGGATAACCCAGGTTCTCAAGTCTCATAAGGAGATACTGACTGATAAACCAGGACGAACGAGGTTGGTGGAGTTCGAGATGACTTTGACCACACAGGAGCCTGTTCGCCAAAAGGTTTACCCAGTGCCATTCTCTAAAGAAAAGGCCCTGGAGGAGGAAATAAAAAAACTGCTGGAGGATGACGTGATTGCACCATCCACATCCCCATACAATGCGGGGGTAGTTTTGTTACGCAAACCAAGTGGAGAACACAGGTTGTGTATAGATTACCGACTGCTGAACAGTCATACACAGTTTCAGGTGGAACCTTTGCCGAATCCAACTCAGTTATTCGCTAGGCTCCATAAGGCTCGGTACTTTTCAAAGGTGGATCTGAGTCGGGGGTACTATCAGATACCAGTCAAACCGGAGATTCGACCACTGTTAGCTTTCAGTACACCCAGTGGACACTACGAATTCAAGGTCATGCCCTTTGGACTCAGCAATGCACCTAGTGTGTTTACACGCATGATGAGGACTTTACTAGATCCGTTACAGGATCCGTCCATCATCTCATTCATGGATGATATTCTGATTTCCAGTGACAGCTTGGATGACCACTTACAATCCTTGGAGAGAGTGTTTAATAGACTCACGGAAGCAGGGCTTACGGCTCGTCCAACCAAGTGCATGATTGGTTACCAGACTCTGGAATTTCTAGGTCACACCATCACTCCAGGACACATTGTTCCAGAAGAGAAGAACCTGGAGAAAATCAGAAATGCACCAAGGCCAAAAACGAAGAAGGATGTGCGATCTTTTCTCTCGTTGTGTGGGTTCTACCACAAATTTATCCCACATTTCACTGAACTGGGAGCTCCGTTGACCGAAACCTTGAAAAAGGGATTACCGGATCAAATCATTTGGACACCAGAATGTGAGAATGCCTATAGTCAGTTAAAGGAGGCCTTGGTCAGCAAACCTGTATTACAGCTCCCTGACCTTTCCAAACAATTTGTGTTGAGAACAGATGCGAGTGCGATTGGAATTGGAGCCGCTTTGTTACAGGAAGGAAAAGACGATGCTTCGGTTTTGAAACCTGTAGCATACGCAAGTAAGAAACTTCTACAGGCGGAGAGGAATTATTCAACCGTCGAGAGAGAATGCTTGTCCCTCGTATGGGCAGTGCAAAAATTTCAGCCATATTTGTATGGAGTTAAGTTTCGGGTTCAGTCGGATCATCAGCCCCTGATGTTCCTGGCGACTTCTCAGAAGCTCAACGCACGTTTGATGCGGTGGTCGTTGTTACTTCAACCGTATAATTTCACAGTAGAGTACATTCCTGGGAAGGAAAATGTTGGAGCGGATTTCTTGTCAAGACACCCAGCTCCTGAAGAAGAGGAATGAATTATCTGGATTTAACTCATGGTGGAGGAGAGTGAGATGGACTACTCTCTTAAGAGGGGGCCTATGTCGCGAGATTGCCATGAGTTAAACAGATAAATATTCCCGACGTTTGCTTAGCGTGTATTTTCAGCACCATTATTTTACTAACTGGAAAAACACCGCGGATGTCAAAATCTCAGGACAATATTTGTAGCTGCACGTGTACATCTATAACGGATTTGGAACGGTCGGTGTTGATGGTGACAGGTCCTGGCGTCGCCTTGATTAGTTTGTCTACATTTGAATGTAAATGGAAGCAGTGGGGTCAGCCCATATACACATTTGGTGGTGAGTGAAAAGGAATGGATACACCGCGTTGGCAGTTTGTAAACATTTAGAATTACATAGCCTTGCCCGGCGCAGTAGAGGGAACAGCCCTGTCTGTCACTTATACTGCCGGACATCAGACGGAAATGGCTGCTGGGATTGTCACCACTGAACAGAAGATTGACAGTTTGTCAACAGTCAGAGACAAACCGGAATTGGCAGCGAGAGACAGGAAAACAGTGCATCTGTCAATTCTTGGTTTCCGGAACATGAAGAGTTTGACGGGGTTATTTGCAACTGTTTGTTGGAAGTCGTCATAAAATTCGCTGGCTTGTTTTGAGAATCTTAACAATTACTGACAACTTTGACAGGATTTAAGCCCGGAAAAATAGATCCTTGCAAATGGTTGATATGTCCAAATAACACCTGTGTGGGGGAGAAGAGGATTAAGTCACGTGGACAACTTGGGTAGTTTGCCATATAAACTCCAGTTGGGACCAGCTAGGGAGGACTTGAAATTATGCTTTAGTCAGAGTGCCAGGGCACGGCAGCGCCTAGTGGAAATAATATCTACCGTGTGTTAATTAGGGACTTAATTTTACACGTGCCTATAATGGCAGATGTAGATATGATTGATAGGACTGCAGGAGTGCCATTTAAGGTATAACCTATTATAATATATTCGTTATAATTACTTTAGGCAGTAGCCTTGTTAAACTATAGTGTGATGATTAGCACTGTTAGTGGAAACTAGCTAGAGTAGGGAAGTCATACTTGGCTCTGTTAGCTAGAATAGATTAGTGAAGTGTTGATAAGCTTTACTAGTTGAGAATTGAGTAATGAGGGATAATTGGGATTTCCCGTAGGTGTCCCTTGTGGGAGGGGTTCCACATTCTGTTTGCTGATTTTTTCTTTGTCATAACCTGATTCGACTCTAGGTGGGTAGCTAATCTGCTCTATGACTAAGTCTAGTTAGCTAACGATCATTAGGCAAGGTGATAGGCTTACACTCAGCCGAAAGAATCATGAACTAGTACTATCATCAGGTGTGTTGTTTCTATCCTAGGTTCCCTACCAGATCCAAGGAAGCTCAATAAAGTTTTGGGAAGGAAGAAAATCCCAGTCTGAAGAACACTAGTTCGGCAATCAATAAAGATTGCTTACAGACGTGATTAAAAGCTAGAGGGAGGTTGATTCACCCAACATAGTGAAGATTACAGTTGCACCATACAGCATTAAACAGTGGTAACGAACCGAGAACCGGTTAAGAGTAACTAGTGTTAGTACAGTAACAATTAACATTAGTAATTAGCACTTGCGGACGGAATGGTTCGATGTGCAACGAGGATGATCTGTCGACTAACACTTAACTTTACTAACTGTGTAAACACTAGAAAAGAACTTGTGCAGTTGGTTAGAGAACATTAGGAACGGACATTGTGTAGAGTGAATCCGGTCCATAAGTAACTGTTCATACCACCGGTGTCTATTTCTCATGTTCATGAAATGGGATTACCAGAGGTCTACAGAAGCAAAGCAGTATCCGGCAGGATGGTTCCGGCAACGGGTGAGACGTACTTGTTCTGACGTAACGTGCTGTGGTCTATCTTTGCTGTGATCAGCGGACTGAGCTGATGTCTGAGAGTCAGATTCTCTACACTTTATAGAACACGTCACACATTTTCTTCGCATACACGTCTCATACACGTTACACTTTTATTTTAATAAATTAATCTGTATTAATTTCTAGAAGTAAGAGTTGTTGAGTATGTTGCGTTGGGGAAGTATGAGAAGGGGGCATAGTACGACAGTGTGAGAGTGATAGGAAAAGGTGTCCATAGGCTGATGGAGTGTGTTGGACGGAAGCTGGTGGATTCTCCAGAATATTGAGGGAAAAAAAAAATAATATTATAATGTGGGTGTCGGATCTCCTCACTCCAGGGACGACACTTTAAAGGAGGACACGACAACACGAAACATCCAGTGTGCTGATGCTGAGGTAGGGGGTTCAACCCCTACACCGGTCAGATGGACTAAAATGTTGACTTCTCGTCCTTGACTTGGGGACGTAAATTACAAATACCTCTGAAGTCGGAGTGGGTTCGCCTGATGGAGAGGGACACTGTTAATATGGAAAGCTAATCCACACGTAAAATGCAGTCCAGTACTACTAGAAATAGCGTGAATGGGCTACGCTTGAATTCAAAGCGAGCGAGCGCAAAAAAAAAAAAAAAGCATACGAAGCCCTCCTATCCTTTGCCATCTCTTATCCTTTCACATATTTCCCGTATTTTTTATTTTTTTTTTTTTGGTTTGCTTTGCATATCCCTTACAGGACGTTGCAGTCAACATCAGCATTTTTCAGCTGCTGTTGATGTACTAGGCAAGATTACGCTCAGTAGTTTGCCATTGCTTTCTGAGCGACGGCTCACATATCCCGTAAGGTATCAACGCTGCGAGAACTGCTACCGATTCTCGCGCAGGTTACGTTACTCACGAGAATATACGGGATTACGGAGAAAGGCGTTAACGCCTAGGCCAGGGAGACCGGCGTTTCCCGTATTACTCAAAATAAGGAAAAATTAAAATTAAAAAAACACTTGAAGGTATTGTTCACACTCCCTTCTGTTGTGCTAGCCCCACATTTTAAGCCCGGTAATAATTCGATTGGGGGGGGGGGGGTGCCAGACCATTGTTAACAATCAAGACAGTTCACAAATAAACACACATATAGTATTGTTTTGGCGTTCATAGAAGGATAAGAAGGAAGTAGAGATTAGAGAACGCACTAGACAACATAAAATTTGAAAGCTATAGTTACCGCCCGGGATTCGAACCTGTCACCTCCAAATGACGACGGTGCCTCGCTGCAGGTATAAGTGTACTTTGGCGCATGACCAACTAGACACTCCTAACAATCAAGGTAAGGCGGCCTGCTTCCAAATGGCCTTCAGGTGATTTCGTCAGGTAGGTCCCCTCTGACGTGTCTCCACCTTGTCGTGGTGGAGGGGCTTGCGTGTTCCAATGACCCCAAGAGCTATGCCGACGGTAGCACAGCTACATGTTGGACAGCTCATGGGGTAGAAACCAGACCAAGAGAGACACACACCTGCTGCCTTGCAGGTAGACTGAGGACAGGCAGTCAAAGTCCGAATCAGGTGCACGATGCCACTACATTCTTGGTCCAGACACATATTCTACGGCTCTCAGCTGAGGGATATGGCTGAACGCCTTTAAGTCAATATTCCCCGGATGTAAGGGCCGGACCGATACTCACCCACTGCAAAATAGAGGTGAGATGCTGAGCCTGCTACAAGCTTGGTTCCGACACCTGTTCTACGGCTCTCAGCCGAGGGATATGAGGTGTCCCCCGGATGAGAGGGCCTAGTCGTTACTCGCTCTCTGCTGCATGGAGGTAAGATGCTAAGCCGGCAGCACATTTAGCCTATCTCGTGAGCATTACCATTGTCGTGTGTGTAAAGAATGAATGTCGTATTAGTTACTGTAGGGTGGTAAATATAATAAATTAGAATAAGGACAGGTTTCGCTAGGGGTATTCAGTATGAATGGGGTCTAAAACCCAAACACGCCCTCTATAGGAATTAATATATTGGCTCGTAACCCCCAAGTATTGAACAAGGCAGAAAAGGGTGCAAGTTCAACACTAACATAGAAGAAATGTTTCCCATAGAAGGCTGGGAGATCCGGGAAGTTCTACCACAGACACCCGAGTACTAATAACTCTACCCAGAGGGTGTGTCTATGTGTAAGTGCCCCGCCCCACATTTAATCTCCCACATATATATAAACAATGACAAGTATCCACTGTCATGCACATCCACAGTATTATACAACAGAGGGACAACAACCAATGTTAGACGCAACAACTGGATTACATGACAGAGGAAAACAGCCATTGTTAGACAAAAACAGTACACTGACTCACTGTATCACATAACAGTAATAATAACTCACTGTATCACATAACAGTAACAATAACTGGACTATAAACATCAATTTTGGAACACCAGGTTAACAATGAAGTAACTTCAAGGCTTGGTTAAACCAAACAAACAAACAATTGTATTGTGGAAACATTTGGGTTCTGGAAAACCCTGTTGGCTACAATATGGTGACATGGACATGAAAAATTGTCATATTTCAGGCAATGCACACAAAGTCTACAACCAAACAGAAGTCCCCAAAAATATTTCCCCAAAAAAGGTTCACATCAAATACATGTGTCAAACACAAAACAAAGTAAATATCCATACAAAGAAATAGATAAAGAAAATCTATCTAATCTGTCTCTAGAACTATCCTATGGGTCTGATGATGACTCCCTCTCCTTCAATATCCACTAGAAAAAGTCTGGCCATAATCACACTCTCTATAATCCAGGTAAACAGCTGCTTTGCATATATCCACTATTTCAGAAAATTGGGGATTGCACACACACACACACACAGAACTTTCACTTCTGGATCATATATCCATCGCGAAAAACATGTAGGAGTAATCCATATGAATCCAATGTGGATATACTGTAATCTCTCAAGTCACAGTTGCTAAGTCACTGGGCTAGGAGCGTTCCAGGGTGATATAACAGACAGGTATAAATAAGTCTGAAGCATTCTGGCGTGGCGTGACACACAGGAGTCCATGTGATTGATTCGATCAGGATCAGGCACAAACACTTTCAGTATCTCTTTGGATGAGGAGTGACATCACATAATCCATTAGAATTTCCTGACAGAACTAACTTGAATGGGGCATGAATATTCCAGCCCCTTTCTCTGGGTTAAGATGTAGGTTATTCTTTCTTCAGCTGAATATACGACTTGATTGACGGGAGTTGGTAATGTGCTTGATTATCCATGTCTGGGATATGATGGATGAGAAGATTCAAAGGAAGCTGGGAGTTCACACAATCAGTTGGTAAATCCATACTGGTAAATGATGGTGAATTCCAGACTATCCATGAGCCTCTGGAATATGACAGTTGAATGTGGAATTAGGCGGTGACTTTTAGAAGAGGTTATACTCTGTATCCATCTAGGCCAGGCATGCCTCATGTCTTTGCAGACATTGCAACGATTAACACCGTCTGTAAGTTCCCAGAGGTAGGGAATCCACTTCAGCATATTCAAAATCCGTTACGTATCCAGGCATTGACATTCAGGTTCAGGGTGAGTAGCAGTAACCAGCACTCTTTGTAGAATATTAGAGGAGGCTGATATCCCAGTTTCCTGCCTCTAAATCCAAACAAGTTGACTATAAATCCAGTGCCAAGCATGGTGACTAGTGCCAATACTCCACCGCCATCTCTAGCGCTGTATAGTGAAGAAGAACAGGGTTGATATAGATTAGTTATACAATCCAAACTTGGATAACAATGTATCATAATAAACTATACATATATATGATGAATAACAGTGTATCATAATTAAAAATAGAGGGAACAAAAGGGAAGAAAAAAAAAGTGTAGCTAGTTCCCTAGCACTTGTCGCCTACTGTAGAGTTTTGACCCACTCCAAAAGTGAGTAAGGTATCTACTCAATAGGTACATCTCTTCTGGACTGATACTGGAGCTTCCTGGGAGGTTTTCTTCACCTCCTAAATATGCAAACATCTTTTGATAGTACCGCTGTCACATCATGGAAAAAGTTCCTGAGACAATGTCCTCATGTACACAATTCATAAATCTCCTTTCCATAGTTACAAACAGCATTATGTGACTACCACTGACAAATGGCAAAAAGGCTAGCTACCAATCAGTCATCTCCTCCTGCATCATCATCATCATCATCATCATCATCAATCATCATGTGTTTGTCCCCAATGGGGGGGGGGGGGGGAGTTAAAAGATCTACTCCAACAGTAACATCATGAATAGAATATACATATGATGAATAACAGAAAACCTTGTTAGTCTTTTACTAAACATGGTATGAACTCTCTAGTGGGTATTACCCAACATCTCAAAATACTCATAAAAGAGAAATCATGGGAATCTTTTCCCATACACTTGAGATTATGTATATCATACCAAATGACAATCTTATAACAGCATTTATTACAGCATCAAGCAGTAACAATCATGAGCATAAATGGTAAAATACTCATAAAAGAGAAATCATGGGAATCTTTTCCCATACACTTGAGATTATGTATATCATACCACATGAAAATCCCATAACATCATTTATGAAAAAGGACTACAAGACAATCTCTGTGTATTTACAACCAGGTAAACAAAAGATTAAATCCTAAGTGCATGAAAAAGTCAAGCGAGAATATATATCTCTCTCTCTATCTAACAACCTATATTAAAGTTGTACACAAATGTGAGATAGTAATATTTCTCCATCATAAGAGCAGAAATACAAAATAAGCACTCAGGAAAAAACACTTTAAAACACAGAGACCAGTTGTGAAAAATAAGCATTTAGGAATAAAGTAAGTTCACAAAATCATCTCAGAAGAATGACTCATAGCAAGATTATATTGTAAGCTTTATGAAGGCTGACTGGACAACATGGCGATGTCCAGGCTGTGTGACGTAAACCAACATTTCAATGAAAGCGATTCTCCTAATTTTCACACACACAACTTCAATCATGATATTAGTTGCCACAAAGCATTTATCCTAATACATAACATGATATGTTGTATATAATATAATGCTCACCTAAAACGCAGAGAATAAGTGGGCTTTAAATTAACCCATTAACAATGGGTCACCCGCTAACATTGGAGAAACATGGCGATTGACCAGACCGCTTTGTCTACCAAGCCTTTGTCTAGATTAAGCCTGTGTTTCCGGGGCGCGGCCAATCAATTGTCTTAAAACAAAACGAAATTTCGTTTCGTTAATTCTCCCGTCGGGCTTTTTAATAGCCTCTACTCTTCAGATAGCGTGTCCTAGCAACGTCTGCTGGAAAAGACTGCGAGATGATGACATATATGTCACAGTTACTTGTTCTTCTTTACCACTTTAGTGTCGTCCCTGGAGTGAAGAGAATCAACACCCACATTATTTTTTTTTTATATTCAATATCTCTATTCTGGAGATATCCAGCAGACTCCGTCCACACACTCCTTCAATCTGAAGACACCTTCCTCTCACTCTTACTCCCCCTGGATCATGCCCCTCTCATTCTTCCCCAACCTAACATACTTGACAACTCTAGCCTCAACAAATAAAAACAAGAAATTTATTAAAGCAAAGAGTATATGTAGGAGAAGTATGTGTGTGTGTGTGTGTGTGTGTGTGTACAAGGTGTAGAATGCGTGACGTGTATTCTAATGGTAGACCAGTGATTTAGAAGCAAAGTCTGTAACATCATAGTGCTTAGCACACAACAGCCCCATTTTTTCCGGACAGTGAACCTCACCCATAAGATGACGACTTTCTCCAATCACTCGAACAAACAGGATGCTGGTAATCCGATAGACACTGTTGATCTTGGTCTTCACTCTACCACACGGTGAAGTTACTCTGTTTCCTAATATTTGTTTGAACTGATAGTATTCCAATTAACTGAAATGTCACTTGGGGAAAATCTACTGTTTATTAGTTTCTGGTTATAACATTTTCCCCTCTTTTAGAACACAACCTATTAATGTTTGTTAGGTAGATGTGTATATAGATATATATATATATATATATGTCCTTAGTATGCGAGTTATTAATCTTCGGTGATGAAGCTTATCACTCATTAAACACAACACTTCTGTTCATACAATTCTACTCAGCAGAAGCCAGGTTTCTGCGGAACAACTAGGTTCTGAGCCCCGTGTAAAACCTCTCAGCAACCTCGGTCTTCTTTCCATGAGTCATCATTGTAGAAAACTTTGAACTGCTTCTTCGTAATAAATCATCTCGCACTCACGTGGAACACTCAAGGGGAACTGTAGATGGAACCTGTAGAGTAGATAACATCATGGTGAGGGCAACTCAGTCCTGACCATAATTAGGTGATTGTAGGCCAATAACAGCACTCAGATCTATATCAGAGATCCGATCTCTGTCATACGGCCAAATCGCGCATCACAATGGTCTATACATGGCAATACCAGGAAAGAATAAAGGAACGGGTAGAAACCCAGCAGATGCCCTACTGGAAGATCCTACCATTACACATACCTCTTCTCCCTCTCAACCATCCTTAATCTCTCTAATTATTATTCCCCTACATTGTCCTCAACTTCCTGAGTAAAATGATATCTCACATAAGCTAGTTGAAGCCACACAATAGAATACTAGTGCCGACGCTCCTATGATACTTTCTAGCACCGCACTTATAGAACATTCTATCACTAATCATAATACATTATATCACGGCACCTATAATACATTATATCGCCACACAGTACTGTACTCTATTCCTAATCATACTCTTAAGTTAGATATAATTAATTGCCTACCATATGTCTATTCCTGTTGTTACTCGAGAAACTAGGCAATCCGATTGGATCTATGTCCACGGATAACTATCACTACTAAGACAGCCCAGTCCCTCTAATATAACACAACTCGGAATAATCCCCAATCCTAACACCTCAGAATGTTTTTCTCGACTCCCTCTACCTGTTTACTGCACTGGGTTTTATATGGGTGCTTGAGTGAGTCACCAGAAAGTCCAGACGCCAATCAGTCCAGAATCTGGCTTTGTCCTCCTGTTTCCAGACTAACCAGAGTCAATTAGCTGTCAAGTTTCCTTTTCATCTGGGGAGTTCTTTGTCTCATCCAACAAATATCCGGGTTGTCTGTGAGCCAGAGACCTTTCTCCCATTACAGAATCCTTCTGATCTCTAGCAGACATCTGTCCATTACTTTCAACGGCCAACTCCCGTTTTGTAGTCAAATGTTGCCAATACACACCTCTCGAACAACATCCTGTCATCAAACTGTCGACTGTGTGTAGACAACTCGACGTGACTCCCTTTGATCTCATACACACTGTCGACCAGGTGCAGAAAATTATACCGACGTATTTTCCTCAGTTAGTTCACCATCAAAGAGTCAATTGTGTTAGCAAAATAATGTCGGGCCTGGTTGTCATCGATCGACTGACAAGTTATTTATCCTGTGACAACCATAAAGGTGGTAAAAGTGTCCCAATCGCACGGAATGGGTACGATGCAAGTCTGTATAAAAAAAAAAAAAACACATTTAGTGAGCGTAATCATAGGTGGAGAAACGTCTCATTAACTCGAAATGGAACACTTGGCTATCGAATCCACTACGTGGAAGTCCAAAGCGGTGGCTGCCGAATGGTTGTCTTCTCACTAACACGATATGGAACGCTTGGCTTGCGAATCCATTACGTAGAAGTCCGAAGTGAAAGCTCCAGAGTGGATGTCGTCTGCAGGCTAAGGTGGAAAACCGTCTCATTAACACGAAATGGAAACACTTGGCTAGCGAATCCATTACATGGAAGTCCGAAGCGAAATATTGCTGAGTGGATGTCATCTGCAGACTGACCGTTCCTGGCTTGCTTAGGGAGCGGCCAGTGGCAAACGAAATAGCCAATACATGGAAGTGAGGAATTAAAGCAGCCATGAGCAGGGTGTGACGATTCCTCGGGTGAGCCCAGTCTCAGAGCGCTATATTCCAGCTCTGCAAGTATGGAAGCCTCCTTGGATGCGGGGAATGCCCATGGTATGCCCCTGCCTTCCCTTAAGGGTTAACCGTGATGTCTTTGACCGTTCTACCTTGACCAGCTGAGATGTGGGCGGCGCCACAACAGAATGTCCCTCGATATCTCCAGGAAGGCTAACCTGGTTTTAAAAACGCCCGCAGAAGTCGGATGTGGCGGCCTAAAGATTGCAAATAAATTGGCACAACGCAAAAACTTCCGAGTGAACTGTCCCTCGTGCCCGGAACAGCTCTGACTATCTTGTCTTCCGGGCACAGCATCCAGCACATGTCCGAACCGAAAGCTCTCTGAGTGGACGCCAGCTGCAGACCAACTGTTCCTGATTTGTGCGGGGAGCGGCCTGTGGCGAACGAAATGCCCAATACATGGAAGTGAGGAATTAAAGCAGCCATGTGCAGGACGTGGCGATTCCTTGGGTGAGCCCAATACTAGAGCGCCATGTATCGACTCTGCAGTTATGGAAGCCTCCTTGAATGGCGGTAAATGCCCATGGACTGCCCCAGAGGGCTGACCGTGAAGTCTTCGACCGTTCTAACTTGACCAGCTGGGATGTGGACGGCACCACAACAGTGAGAGTCCCCCAGGACGGCTAACCTGGTTTTAAAAAACACCCGCTAAAGTCGGATGTGTTGGCCTAAGGGTACACAACGGACACACCGCAATTACGTCTGAAAAAACACTCCGTATGAACGCAGAAGAAGAACGCGGTAAGTGGGATTGGTAATCGCGTTCGCTAGTCCTTCGCCGCAGACGCCGGCGCTAAAAGGTTGCATTCCCTTTGCAGGACGTTGCGATCAATCCCTGGCTGATGTTCTAGGCCAGGGGTGGGCAAACTACGGCCCGCGGGCCGCATGCGGCCCGCCAAGTGATTTTGTGCGGCCGGCGAGGGCATTTAGAAATAAAAAAGTTTAATTCATTTTTAAGTTATTTTGTTGAATTTTACACATTTTCATGTACCGTTATGATGAGTGTCAATAACAAACGTAAGATTGAAGATGAATGTCGTGTTTTTAATGATGAATGGACAACTAAGTACTGTTTTATAAAAGTTGGTAGCAAATCAGTTTGCTTGTTGTGTCGCAAGTCAGTGGTTGTCTTCAAGTAATATAATTTCAAAAGACATTATCAAACAAAACATTCCGATTTCGGATACCATTTAACGACCGAAGAGAAGCAAAGGAAATGCCTTGAGTTGGTGAAAAATATGGAGAAACAGCAAACTGTTTTCACTAAACAGTCTTCAATTCAAGATGATGCAACTGAAGCTAGCCTTGTGCTGTCACACAGAATTGTAAAACAGAACAAGCCATTTTCTGATGGCTAGTTCATCAAGGAATGCTTGCTAGATGCAGCAAACATTATGTGTCCAGAACAAAACAAAAAAACAACAGATTTGACAACGTTACCTTATCAAGGAGAACTGTGGTCAGACGTGTTGATCAGTGCCAATTTGATGCATAAACTTCAAGATGCAAGTAAACATTTTTTGTGGTACTCTCTTGCATTGGATGAGAGTACCGATGTACATGGTACTGCCCAATTATCGATATTTATATGTGCAATAAACACTTCTTTCAAACTCCATCCATCCATCCATCCATTATGTGCCTTGCCGGTAAGCGTGGGCTGTCATGTTCTGCCATCTCACTCGATCACCAGAGTCGTGGATCAGTTCAGTGTTTCTGTCTCGACCATGCCACAAGGCCAAGCCATCCAGGTACTTGCTTCTAGGTCTTCCCCTTGGTCTGTTCCCCTCGATCTTACCAGTTGTCACCAAGTTCTGCAAATCATTTCTTCTCATAACATGCCCAAAAAATTGTGACTGTCTACGTCTAATGTCTCTAATCAGTTTATGATCTTCATTTTTCAAACTCTCTGAAGAGTTACTGAGTGTTGAGTCACTCAAAGACACAACCACAGGCCATGATATATTCAATGCTGTTACTAACTGTATTGAAAGAACTGGGTTGGTTTGGAACAAGATGGCAAGTGTTACAGCTGACGGAGCTCGTGCTTTGACTGGAAAAATTGTAGGTCTGGTAAAGTTGATAAGTGATAAGATTAAAGCAGAATATCCAGACCACACATACCAAGAAAGTCTGTGTAAACCTGTTTTAAATATCAAGCATGTTATTGACCCAGTTGTCAGTGCCATCAACCTCATCAGATCAAGAGGACCTAATCACAGACAGTTCAAGTCATTACTTGACGATTTGGAAATTGAACATTCCGATGTCCTGAACCACACCAATGTTCGATGGCTGAGTCTCGGCAAGGTGTTGAGGCGAGTGTGAGAATTCAGAGAAGAAATAGTAATGTTCCTAGAGATGAAGGGCATTGCATGTGTATACTAACATTGCCAATAAAGAGTGGCAGTTAGACTTTATGTTTGCCATTTAAATTATGGAAAAGTTAAATGAACTGAATGTCAAACTTCAGTGCAATGGTGTGTTTGCACATAAATTGTATGTATATGTAAAATCATTTCAGGCAAAACTCTCACTGTTCTTCAGAAAAGCAAGTGAAAACAGATTTAGTCACTTCCCTTTGCTGAAACAAGAAACCATTTCTGGTGAAATGACTGAAAAATACAAAGCCCAATTAGATGCATTGATTGAAGAATTTGGATGGAGATTCCAAGATTTCAAGAACTTAGAGCCACGGTTCAATATTCTCAGTTCACCTTTTAGTGCAGAAGCTGATACAGCTGCAGAGGACATACAGTTGGGGCTGCTTGACTTACAAGCAGATCATGACCTGAAAGAGAAATTCAAGACAGATGGTTTGCTGGATTTCTATGGATCTTTATCACAAGAATCATATCCCAACTTGAAAAACTTTGCAGCTAAACTTTTATCATTATTTGGACCAACATACATTTGCGAACAAGCATTCTCTTGCTTGAAGATCAACAAATCTAAGAATATGTCTTTATTGTCGGACTGCAACTTGCATGCTGTCATGCGAATTTCAACAAGTAAACTTGCTCCAGATTTCAAGAATATTGTCAAAAATTTCATGCAGTAACATACATCTCATTAGAAATCAACAACTGTAGAGACAATGTAGTCGCTGTGTGTCTAAATTAAAGCCATTGATAGATAATGAAGAATATTTGTTATAATAACAAGTTGTAAAATTGTGGTAACAAATTAGTAAAAGTTTTTGTCCATATTGTCAAATAAAATGTATCAGTGTACAAGTAAAATAAAATTGCAATAATTAGTTGTTTATACTGCTTAATAACCTATAAATAATTAATAATTACTTATTGTGATCAATCAATCAATCAATCATGTGCCATGCCGGAAAGCGTGGGCGGATAGGTTGCTGTAAACAAAATGGTTATATATATATATATATATATATATATATATATATATATATATATATATATATATATATATATATATATATATGCGGCCTGCCAATAGTTTTACATTTGTCAATGTGGCCCTCCGCACGAAAAGTTTGCCCACCCCTGTTCTAGGCAATTGTTTGTACGCTTAGTAGTTTGTCATTGCTTACTGAATCAGAAGTCAGTGTATAAGTCAATTTTAATGCCTGTGTAGGGGTTGAACCGCCTACCTCGCCATCAACGCACCGGAAGTTTAATAGCAAGTGCCCTTATCTTTTTAACCACACCGACGTGTGAAATAGACACTACGATTTCGCGTGTACCCCCTCCCCTGAGCCTGCATTTAAATAATAATTGCCAGTCTTGTCGGGGCGATATGCAAACTAAGTCTATCTCCCTAACCTGGGCATCTACAGGCTCCATCCCTGGACCTAACTAGGCCAGGTGTTATATTACGGCACGTCATGTTACCAGGTCTGGGTTAGTTTATCACCACAGTGGTATGCTCTCCCCCTGTAAGATAGACCACATTAGTCATGAAAATTGCTGCGTCTGCCTGTCGCGTTAACTCTTTCATTCCTTCTGTCTCAGGCGCTTGTTACTTAACCCTGTCTAGCCTAGTTACGATCATACCGACTATTGCAGGCGTCTGTTGTGTTCATCTTCATTGTTATAATTATGACTGTAGCTTTCTCTGCTCCAGACAGTGATTACTTTCACCTCTATCTTCAGCAGTCATTACTTTCATTCATGACTCCAATAGTTATTACATTCGTTTATGTCTCCAACAGTTATTACTTTCATTCATGACTCCAATAGTTATTACTTTCGTTTATGTCTCCAACAGTTATTACTTTCATTCATGTCTCCAACAGTTACTTTCATTCATGTCTCCAACAGTTATTACTTTCATTCATGGCTCCAATATTTATTACTTTCGTTTATGTCTCCAACAGTTACTTTCATGTCTCCAACGGTTAATTACTTTCATTCATGTCACCACCAGTTATTACTTTCATTCGTGTCCCCAACTCCCAACAGTTCTTACTTCCATCTCTGTCTCCAACAGTTTATACTTTCATTGATATCTTTAACGGTTTTTACTGTTATCTCTGTCTCCAACAGTTATTACTTTTATTCATGTCTTTAACAGTTATTACTTTCACCGCTACACGAAAACTCTCCGGCCCATAAAGGGAATCAATCTTCATCATCATATGCCACTCCGATAACTGTCGTAATTCGCCATCTCTCACGAACAGCAGCATGGTGAAGCAGGTCGCTATTACTATTCCCATTATGACATCAGGCCAAACCATCCAGGTATTTAACGCTTTGCCTACACCTTGCTCTTCTCCCATCCATTTTACCGGTTGTACTAAGTTTTCCAGTTTACGTTAAAACTTCGAATAATCGTCACCGTCCGGACCAGGGCTGTGACGCATAACCGAATAGACGGATACTGGAAAAATGTTAATACATATGTACAGTAATGTGATTTCACTGCGGGCTTGGGACGAAAATGAAAATAAAATCCTTTAAAAGTGAATATTGTATTTATTTTTACAAGAGGATCAATATAAACTTCAATATAAGAGTAGTAATGTACAGAAATATATTGTAATACTATAAACCCGCGTTACTTTAAAATAATCCGTCATCTCCTTCTGTGTCTTTAAGGCTCGAGCTTTCTGCGCGGCGATATTCCGTATCTTATACAGAAGTAGGGTCTGTGCTGCATTTTCCTCCTTTTGCATTTCAAACCAGATGATGCACTTGTATAACATTGTTTCTGCTTCTGAGTTTCTAGTTGTAGGTTTTTGCTTAAGAACTGATCCTTCATCGTCATCAATTTCTTCGTCTCCAATGGTAGTCACACTAGAAACAATTTCCATCATCGTTCAAAATCTCAAAGCCTCCATCCATTTTGTCACATTCCAACCAATCTGCTACCTCTTCTGGCGTAATGTTTTCACTGTTTAGTCCTGTATTGTTTCAGAGTTCACAATTTCCAGTCTCCCCCCCCCCCCCCCATTTTCCCCCCAAGTGTGCTCGTTAAAACTCCCTCACTGTTCCATATTCGTAAAAGTACGCCGTCGGCCACTGTTTTGGCATTTAAAGAAACCTGTTACTGATTATTTATAATGTGTTTGGAGAGGAAACATATCCCTTATCCCTGAACATACTATGATAGCTAACCTACAGTGGGTGTTGGTGCTTCGATATTGGTGCCCGTAGGATGCACTATTGGGCTGATCGCTTTATTTGATATGAAAGATAGCCGTCACGTTTGCGAACTGCAAGCCGCAGTCTTCACACAGACTTCATATTCTGGTATTGATGGTCGAAATGTGGAGGGAAATTGGCTTATGCATTTTTAATGTTATCAAGATGGTAGGCGAATGATTTTGCAGCGTGACCGTCGCCATGAAATACCGCCGCTAGATCTCGCGTGAGACAAGTGCGAGATTTCCATGGGTTGGTTTAGTTATCTTTATTGGGATGGCCTTGAGGTCCGGTGACTGTCTGTAACTAGAATTGCCAGTCCAAACTCAGTAATGGGCGATGTTTGCAAGCAGGCAGGAATCCGAAACTTTTATTCTCTCTCTCTCTCTCTCTCTCTCTCTCTCTCTCTCTCTCTCTCTCTCTCTCTCTCTCTCTCTCTCTCTCTCTCTCTCTCTCCCTCTCTCTCTCTCTCTCCCCCTCTCTCTCTCTCTCCTTCTCTCTCTCTCTCTCTCTCTCTCTCTCTCTCTCTCTCTCTCTCTCTCTCTCTCTCTCTCTCTCTCTTTTTTTTTTTATTTCATGTGTAGAAGATCGGAAGCTAACCTTCAGCAGTTTCGCCCATTCGCTTACATTTCCGTTGTACGCTGCCCAAGTTAAAGATGTGTCGGCGGTTGGAATTTATAACAACTAGACCGAAATTGTGTTCTGTCCTGGCAACAGTCATACGATAGACTTCACAGAATCGACTATTTTTAACTTGCCATATGTTGTCTATGGCCGGCTCCGTGGCGAAGGAAGTTACGGTCGCAGTTCACAATCCCGCATACCTCGTTCGAAACACAGCTATTTGCAGGTTCGCATGGCCGAATGGGTAAGATCGCGTGTTTTTAAATATCCGGTGTGCTGTTGCCGAGGTAAGTGGTTCAACCCCTACACCGGACAGCTGGACTAAAATGTTGACCTATCGTCCTTGACTTTGGGAAGTAAATTACAAGTACCTCTGAAGTCGGAGTGGGTTCGCCTGATGGTGACGGATACTGTTAATAGGGAAAGCTAATCCTCACGCAAAATTCAGTCCATGACCACTATAAATATTGTGTATGGACCACGACGCTTGAGTTCCAAGCGAGCGAGAGCAAAAAATAAATAAATAACTAAATAAATAAATAAATAAAAGAAAAACAGCTGTGTTGGGTTTTTATGAAATTGTAAGGGTGCCGGTCGTTCAGAAAGTAATGGCAAACTACTGAACGTAAACTTGCCCAGTGATCACGAACAGCCAAAAATGCTGAGGTTGACCGCTTTTGGTCTGTAGGTAGCGATTAGCGTTAAGCTCTTTTTGTTCGTGACCTTTTGATCTATAGTAGGCGATTAGCGTCAAACACTTTCTGTTTGTGATCTTTTGATTTATAGTTGGCGGGCGATTAGCGACAGGCATTTTCCGTTTGTGATCTTTTGGTTTATAATTGGCGATTAGCGACAAGCACTTTCTGTTTTTGATCTTTTGGTTTATAGTTGGCTATTAGCGACAAGCTCTTTCTGTTAATGACCTTTTGTCTATAGTTGGCAGTTAGCGACAAGCACTTTCTGTTTGTGATCTTTTTGGTCTATAGTTGGCGATTAGCGTCAAGCCTTTTCTTTTTGTGATCTTTTGGTTTATAGTTGGCTATTAGCGACAAGCACTTTCTGATAATGACCTTTTGTCTATAGTTGGCAGTTAGCGACAAGCACTTTCTGTTTTTGATCTTTTGGTTTATAGTTGGCTATTAGCGACAAGCACTTTCTGTTAATGACCTTTTGTCTATAATTGGCAGTTAGCGTCAAGCACTTTCTGTTTGTGATATTTTGGTTTATAGTTGGCGATTAGCGACAAAAACCATTTGCTCTATTGTTGGTGATTAGGGACAAGCTTTTGGCCAATAGTTGACGATTAGCGACAAGCACTTTATTTTTGTGACGAAATAAACATTTTAAAAACTCTCCAACTTTCATTGGGTTATAGTTTTATTGTTTGTACTGCTTCTTTCTGTAAAGACTTTCAGCTTGTTGTGTTGTGTTTGTCTTGTATATTGTTCATATTTTGTAGGGTTTGCCCCATCTTACAGTGGCACACAGAAACATGGTCTTTTAATATTTTTCTAAAATAATTCCAAAACAAGATGCTTCTCATGTATGTCATTATATTCACTTATTAATATCTGTTGTGTCAAGATTTCTCTTTGAAATAACATGCTATAAGATTCTTTCCCATGTTTATTTTTTACAGCTCTTGGGTCGTACCTCAAAATATTTGCTTTCCTTTAAAATTTCATTTTTGCCATAGTAAATATTGCCGTGTTTACGCGCCGTTGAGAGGAGGCGGGGAGAGAGAATAACTGTCACAAGACACTACTCCAAATCCATATTTGAAAACTGCCTGCTGGATCTCAAAGTACCCACTAGAAAGCGCTAAATGGGAGCTGGGGTATACTCCTGCAGCTAATCTGTAAGAGGAAAGTGTAAAGGTTGAGGTGGATGTCAGTCGAGTCGGCGCCTGGTTACAACCGAGTCTGGCAAATGAATCTAATTCTGATCGTTACACGGCTTTACGTGTTTGCTTCTTTCACGCGCCGGTTCAGAAACCAGTAAATATTGCCCTTAAAGTCCAGCCGTGAGAACTTCCCGTCGGCGGCGGAAGCGGATGAAAATAGCTCGGGGTGAAATTTGAGAGCAGCGGTGTCCAAGCTACGGCCCGCTGAGTTCGTCGGTACCGTGGCTTTTAGTGTATTCGGCCCATCGGGAGTTATTTTCTGGTCCTGTGGTGAGAAAATTAGCGTTTGTTAATCCATAACCTCCAAATCTAGTTTCAAGTTGTAGCGGTGCCTAAGTTGCTTATGCTTTAGTGTCAGGTTGGAAGATATATCTAAAACATGATATTGATTGTGCTTTAATAAATCGATCAATCAATCAATCAAGTGGGAATCTCCGTGGCGAAGTGGTCAATTTATTTGACTCGAGCTCCGAAGGTTGTGGGTTCGATTCCAGTCTGTGCCTTTCGGTTCATGATTGAATTTTTTGGAGACTCCTGGGGGTCGTCGCTGGAGCTACGTAGTTCGTGCTTTGTGCGACGCTTTTCGCGCTGCAGAAAGAGACTGAGCCATATGGAATAAAAACTCGGTGCAATGAAGTCAACCCTGTCGACGTTTAAGCGACTTTTTAAAATCAATCAACTGCCATCTCCACAATGAAGGTTGGTTGCAATGGATCTCCAACACTGTCTGTCTCTCGCCTTGACTGTACATTCTATCAGGCTTATGTTCGTCCGCCTCTTTATTTTATGTTCTCACTTGTATCGTTGTCTACCTCTTGCTCGCCTGCTCTCACCCTTGCCCTCCAGTATGGTTTTTATAAGAGTA
Source organism: Cepaea nemoralis (assembly GCA_014155875.1). Taxonomy (NCBI): domain Eukaryota; kingdom Metazoa; phylum Mollusca; class Gastropoda; order Stylommatophora; family Helicidae; genus Cepaea; species Cepaea nemoralis. The sequence continues at coordinate 245,654 of JACEFZ010020020.1, forward strand.
TAATGTCTTTTAACGTGGTCAAAATATTTCACTTGCCTCCTCTTTATTTCTTTCATCAACTCTCTCTTCATTCCGAGTTTTTCTAGAACCCCTGCATTTCATTGTTTTTGTCTCCATGAAATATGACATATTCGTCTGTATAGCCACATTTCCAGGGCCTCTGTGCGACTTTCTAGTTGCTTTTTCAATGTCCATGCTTCCGCGCCATACAATAGTGTTGAATATACGTAGCATTTGACAATCCTCGTTTTTAATGCGTTGTTAATTTCTCTAGATATTGATACTGCTTTCATGCTGTTGAAAGCATTTTTGGCCATTCCTATTCTCTTTTTGATTTCTATTTCGGAGAAACTTGTTACTTGTTCTAGTATCTCCTCGTTTACTGTGATCTTCATTGGGAACTTTCATTTCCACTGCTAATGGTTTGTGCTTCATACATTGTCATAACTGGCTTTCTTCTATGAGGCAAAGGAAAACGATTGTGTCGAAGTGCATTTGTTTCTTCAGGGGAAGGGCTGTCGTCAATTCTTCTTTTTCTACTTGAGCTGCTTTAAAAAAAAAATCTCCATGGAGCACAGACGCGCAACCAACTCTCACTAAGTCTTTTGTAGATTTGATTATGATTGGTCTTATTTTGTAGATGTGATTATGGTTGGTTGTATTTTGGAGACTAGATTATGGTTCATCATATTTTGTACACTTGATTATGGTTGGTTGTATTTTGTAGACTTGTTTATGGTTGGTCATAATTTGGAGACTTGATAAGGGTTGGTCGTATTTGGTAGACTTGATTATGGTTGGTCGTATTTTGAGAATTTGATTATCGTTGGTCGTACTTTGCATCTCAAGTTTTATGCGGGAAATGTAACAGTGTAACTCTCCATGCGTGTCTTAAGAGGTGACTGAAGAGAGGTGGGGTGAGACCAGGTACCAATTCTTTGCTTCACTTATGGTCCACTGGCGTGCCATGGTTAAACTAACTGCTACTATGCTGTAACATAGTATATTCTCTTCAGCCAGGAACATACTTAATAACCAGAAATACAGGGACAAAGGCTGTCTCCATGTTAGGGGGCGATCGAAGTGAACGAGCCTATGTTTTCTAAAACTAACAATTCTCCACCTGGCCCCTTTCCCCTGGGAAAATTGACAGCGATGGAGTTGTAAACAACTATAATTCATTCATTCATTCATTGGCACCTTTCCGTCTTGACAGACGATAGTTTGGTACATTGTGCTTCAAAAAGGCTTAATAACTGTCATATGGCAATAACTACGATCCATGGCGGTGGCGAGTGTGCCTGGTAAGGCCAATTCTTGCTGCAATTGTTTGCCCACAGTAGGTGCATGTGAAAACATGGTCATTTCCACCATTTTGCACCATCTTGCGTCTCTCACGCTCTGTGTGTGCTTTATATGCAATCATTTTCTCCTTTGTCTTTATTCCATTTCTGATAGTTGCCCTCCATGCAACACGTTCAGCGGCGACGTGCTCCCATTGTGCATTATCAATGCCTGTATCAATCATGTCCCGCTTACACACATCTTTGTATCGTAGTAGAGGCCGACCCTGAGATCTCCTACCCGTCTGTAATTCACCAAAAAAGATGTCCTTTGGTATTCTACCATCATCCATCCTCCTAACGTGTCCTATCCATCTAAGTCTACGAAGACTGAGCATGGAATACACCGTCACACAACCTGATCTTTCCAATACTTCAGTATTTGTGATTTTGTCTTGCCACTTAATACCAAGTATTCTTCGCAGACACCGCATATGAAAGCTGTTTAAACGTTTCTCTTGGCGTGAGTAAGTTGTCCAGGTTTCACTGCCATAAAGAAGAGTACTAAGGACACAGGCTTGGTAGACGAGGACTTTTGTTTTGGCAGTAAGCTTCCTGTTCTCCCAGACTCTTTTTGCTAACATGTTCATTGTTGTTGCTGCCTTGCCAATCCTGATGTTGATTTCCTGATCGAGGGATAATTTGCTATTTACCTCTGATCCTAGATATGTAAAATGGTCTACTATCTCCAGTTCGGCGTCGTCAATAAAGATTGATGGTACACCATGTGCACCTTGTGACATAATCTGTGTCTTCTTTTTGTTAATTGTTAAACCAAATTCAGAACAAGCATTGGAGAATGCAGATAGTAGATGTTGTAGTTCTTCCTCAGAGTGGGTCGTAATCGCAGCATCATCCACAAAAAGCAACTCTCTGATTAGTACCCTGCTAATTTTGGTCTTGGCCTTCAATCTCTGAGCATTATAGAGGCCACCATCTGAGCGTGAGTGAATGTATATACCGTCATCCTGATCACGAAAGGCATATTTCAGTAGAAGTGAAAAGTATATCCCAAAGAGGGTGGGGGATAGTACACAACCTTGCTTAACTCCACTCTTGATTTCAAACTCTTCTGAAGTTGAGCCATCAAACTTGATTACCCTTCATGCCTGTGTGAAACGATTCCACAATGGACAGAAGAGTTGGTGGACAGCCAATCTTCTTTAGTACTTTGAACAGACCCTCACGACTGACCAAATCGAATGCCTTTGTGAGGTCGATGAAGGCAATAAACAGTGGCTGATTTTGTTCCCGGCATTTTTCTTGCATCTGTCGCAATGAGAATATCATATCAATGGTAGACCGGTTCTGGCAGAAGCCGCACTGTGATTCGGGGTAGACTTGATCTCCCAGGACTTGAAATCTGCGCAGGACAATTCTGGCAAATACTTTCCCAACGATACACAGAAGTGAGATACCCCTATAGTTGTTGCAGTCGCTCCGATCTCCCTTGTTTTTGTACAGCGTTATGATGTTTGAATCTTTGAAATCCTGTGGGACTTGTCCTTCTCGCCAGCATAGCTCTATTAGCTGGTGGATCTGTAGAGCGAGGGTGTCTTGCCCACTCCTGATCACCTCTATTGGAATCCCATCCTTACCTGGATCCTTGCCAGATGCAAGCTCATTTATAGCACACTTAACTTCTTTTATAGTGGGAAGTGTGTCCAGGTGGTCAAGAGTTGGCAGGGCCTCTATGGCGTTGAGGGCATTATCCGCCAGCTTGGTCTCACTTGAGTAAAGCTCTAAATAGTGCTCGACCCATCTATCCATCTGCTGTTTCTTATCAGTGATGATTTCTCCAGTCAAGGTTTTCAGCGGTGCACTTCTTTTGATCATTGGACCAAAGGCTTTCTTTATCCCTTCATACATGCTTCTGATGTTTCCCTTATCACTTGCGATTTGAATGGACTCACATAACTTGATCCAATAGTCATTCGCACACTGCCTGGCAGCCTTTTGTACATCCTTCCTCGCTTGCTTCAGCTCACTCAGAGTGTTACGCGTTGGTCTTTCCTTGTTTCTTAAGAGAGCTATCTTCTTTTTATCAATCAAGGGCTGTAGTATCTGGCTGTTTGCCGCAAACCAGTCCTGCCTCTTATGATCCACAGTGCCGTAAACCCCTACCGCTGTTTTATAAATAGTTTCCTTAAGTTTACTCCATTTATCATTTACTATACAATTTTCTGATGTATCATTGAAAGCGTCCTCAAGTTGCTGTTGAAATTCAAAGCACTTTCCAGGATCGTGAGTGTTAATAATATTAATCCTGGGGCTAGACTTGTGTTTAGCTGTGTAGATTCTCTTTGGTCTTAGTCTAACCCTTGCAACAACCAAAGAATGATCTGTATCACAGTCAGCACTGTGGTAACTTCGAGTTAATGATGTATGGTTCAGATGTTGTCTGCGTGTGATAATGAAGTCCAGCTGATGCCAATGGCCGGATCTTGGATGTTTCCATGTGACCTTATGCATCTCTTTGTTTTAAAAAAGGAGTTTGTAATACATAGGTCATTTCTAGTGCAATGCTCCAGCAGCCTTTGCCCATTATCATTCATGCGACCGATGTTGTATTTTCCAAGGCACACTGGCCATGAACTTCGAGTCCTTGCCCACACGAGCATTGAAATCACCGAGCATATAAATGTAGTCGGATTTTGGAACTGCCTTGATCGCAGAGTCTAGCTGCTCATAGAACGTATCCTTCACATCATCAGAGGAAGTGAGTGTCGGTGCATATGCAGTGAGAATGGTGGCAAATCCACAAGAGGTTGCCAAGCGCAGTGATAATAATCTTTAATTACCTCCAGCTGGGGTATCAATCATTCCCAGTAGCGAATTCTTCACTGCAAAGCCCACACCGTTTGCCTTTTTTCTGCCTGCCCTCTTCCCTTCCAAAAAAAAGGTGTAATTGTTTTCCCTGAGTGACCCTTCCTCAGCGAGGCGAGTCTCCTGCAGGCCAGCAATATCAATGTTAAGACGATTTAGTTCAGCATCAATCACAGCCGTTTTTCTCACATCGTCAATATTTGTCAAGTCAGTGGAAAATCCTGGACACATGGTTTTCACGTTCCAGGTTGCAAGCCGTAGCTTGAGGTTTCTATTATTCTTTTTATTAGTACCTGGTGCATTGGTTTTACAGCCTGCGATTCAGAGTTTGTCCTAGCCCAAAGCACCCATTGAAGCAGGCAGGCTGTGGCGGATCAGCACCCAATTGGCCGGGGGCTGCCCAGCTTGAGGCGGGCGGTAGCTGATCAGTGACACCTGTAGGTGTCTCCCACCATCAGAGGCAACGCGTGGCGCCCCATGTCTACGCCAACTGACAAGGACTTATAACCCGTAACAGTTGCCTCTCGCTTTGATTCCGAGACCGGTTAAGACCAGGGATGGAGTTATTGCCTCTCCATAGCACAAAGCCTGGGCTAAAATAAAGAAACCATGTGTTGCCCATGCAGCATGATCCCTCTCTCGGCCTGCCTAGTTCACTCCAGAGGAAAGTTAACACCTATACATCTGGAACAAGACAAGCTGCAGAAGCTGCCGGATCAGCAAAGCAATGCTCTAACTGTCCGCCTGTCGGAGCTTCGATCCTAGACCAGCTGCCAACCAAGGCTTAGGGCCTGGTCTGCCCTGCCATGACTTATTTTGTCTTTGGGTTGCATTTCCTCGCACCAGGATAAGGCTTGTACCCTCCCAATTGCGCTCTTCCGCCCGAAGCCGTTGGCACAATGTGGGTGTCGGGTTTTGTAAGCGCCGCCCAACATTCGGCGCTGACAGAAAGCAGGTAGTACCGTCTACTGTCATATGGTAGCTCAGTCATGTCTGACTAAGACCTGACTTCTTACAACTACTATAATTAGAATCAAAACAACTATAATTAGAATCAGCTTAAAAGGTCACACTGTTAGAGGCGAACCACTCCTGTTTTTCTAACTGTAACATAAGTGCCGCCGCGACGTTTGATGTTCGTCAGCGGTTGAAAATACACTTCGCCTTCACTGCTCAGAATAACATCACGTGGTGACCACCTGCTGTTGTGATCATTTGAGGAGAGGTCGGTTGGAGCCCATCCCAGAAGATATTTGTCTAAATCAGTGTCACGGAGAATTACCGCTTGGCAAGGACAGGGGTGACGACCGGAAAAATTATTCCCCTTGTTTCAGATTATCCCTCTTTGTTTCTACAAGACCTGAATCGTTAACTTTGTCAGGGAGAATTTAACGCCTACACCAAGGATGGGAAGGGCAGATAACATTACCCCCTCTACCCCAGTTCTCGGAACATGATACCCTCTACCCCCAATCAGGTTGACGTCATGTTCGTGCGGAAATTTGAGCTTTACCTTTGGAAACGGCAAATGTACTTCCTATTAACATAATATATGTTAGTAGGTGATTTCAACAATTGCCGGCAGAAGTGGTGAATCGAGGCGCAGTCACCAGAGATGAACTGATGGAACAATACGTGTGGCCAGTTCGGCTGTTGTTGTTGTGGTATTGTGTTTTTGTTATAAATTCATAATGGCTTTTTGGTAAGTTGGAAACCATAGTTAACATAAGACTAGTACATCTGAATTTATAGTAGAGTTTTTTTAAATGAAGTTATAGAGTAATCTTAGGAGGAGAATGGGTGATTTCTTCGACTTAGAGAGATAGTGAAAGAACTCTATTCTTGTTTTGTTCATACGATATATGAGAGATGAACTTCACTTCCTCTAGTCATTCAGAGTTTCCATGTGTGGTTATGTTTCCACATGAACTGTTCTATAATATCACCTGCAGTTTTTATAGATGACACTTTTCTGAAAATCTCTTATATAATTTCTTTGTCTCTATATTCAGAGGAGACTGTTTTTCTTTATATGTGTACTAGATGACCCGGCCCGGCTTCGGCCAACCCCTGGCGGGGAGCATTGAATTCAAATACATTTCTCTAAGCGCACAGAGTACGTGTTCGGCCCCTGCTCCCGTTCCCGTTCCCGTTGCTCGTCTCTTTCTGATGCTCCCTTTCCCGTTCCCATTGCTCGTATTTCAGTTGGATCCGCGGGAGTAAGAACAACATCTGTACAAAATTTCATCTCAATTGGATGGACCGTTCGGGAACGCATAAAGGACACTCGCACAAAGAAACATAACTAATAAGTTAGTTCATAACTAATTTATGGTTCTGCTCCCGTTCCCGTTGCTCTCTGTTTCTGGTGCTCCCTTTCCCGTTCCCGTTGCTCGTATTTCAGTTGGATCCGCTGGAGTGAGAACAACATCTGTACAAAATTTCATCTCAATCAGATGGATTGTTTGGGAACGCATAAAGGACACACACACAAAGAAACACTTCACTGTTCATAACTAATTATGGTTTAATCAGAGAGTGAGTTCCCATGAAGCAAGATGGCGGGCCACATGCGGGCCTGTTTCTGAAGCTCGTAATGCCTTTTGCTTTCATGCTTGAGGAAAAACTTTTGATTTTAAGCTCACAAACTGTCAGTTTGCTCCGCGGGAGTGAGAACAACATATGTACACAATTTCATCTATATGGAGCTATTTGTGGCAAGACAATCACCAGAACTTTCAGGGTGCTCAGAGTGAGTGTTCTATCTGAGGTTCGGTAGCTTTTCTGTGCTCTATTTGGCCTTCTGTGAGAACACCTAACTATCTAATCTGTCTCCACCCCTAGGGAGTCTTATTGGGCCGTTTCGAGTTTTCTTATATCAGCATGTCTTTTAGAATTGGGGAATCCCTCTCCAATCTCTGTTCTACATGCCACATATGCTTACCGTTTCGATGAAATTTTAATCGTCTTCGTCAGGTTAAAATCATTGCAGCCACAACTGTAAATCGAACCCAAGTCAAAGGTGTTAGCAGAGGGATTTCACTTAACCACACCACCACACCTGCCCCGTTCTCAACGTTGTGAATTACACAAGCTGTGAGTTAACGGCAACGCTCTCGCCTCCAAGAGTTAACGACCATGTTTAACCCGGTAGCATTACGCGTACCTTATCTGAACAGCCTAGCCTGATAAACACATAACCTGGCCCTCGTTGTAAGAAGAAAAAAACTTTACGCCTCCAGCTCCTTCCACCGGCAGAGGGGAGAGCAGGAAACCGTACCTGGAATCTAACAGCTGCAATTCAGTTCGCGCTCAAATGAAGCTTTCAACCGCAAGCAGAAAATTGGAAATGTGTATGAAATTTGAGATCCCATCTCAGCATTAAAGATTTTTTGTTGTTTGTTTTTACCGTATGTGTGTGTTGTTTTTCCTTGCCTTTTCGACTCTATACTTTGTGTTGTGCGTTATTGGAAACGCCGTTATGTCTTCTTCTTTACCCGTTTGGTATGGCCTCTCTCTTCTCTGTTTCTTTTATAGATTTATCAAGATAACGGGAATATTGCGCATGTTAAACTGTTGCTGCCTATCAACAATGCTGCTGCTGCTGCTGCTACTACTACTACTACTACTACTACTACTACTACTACTACTACTACTACTACTACTACTGCTGCTGCTGCTGTTGCTACTACTACTACTACTACTACTACTACTACTACTACTACTACTACTACTACTACTACTACTACTACCATCATTACTGCTGCTGCTGTTACTTCTACTACTACTACTCATACCACCACCACCACCACCACCACCACCACCACCACCACCACCACCACCACCACTACTACTACTACTACTCCTACTACTACTACTACTACTACTACTACCGCCACCACTGCTGCCACTGCGACTGCCATTGCTGCTGCTGCTACTATTATCACTACTACTATTGTTACTACAACTGTCATCACTGCTGCCACCACTACTGCAACTACCACCGCTACAACGACAGCAAGTACTAGTACTGCAATTGTTGCTGTAGTTACTACAGTCACTCATATTAATAATTAATAATAATAATAATAATAATAGTAATAATATGAACTTCTAACCTCATCATGAAGCGTATTGCAGTGCTTGGTCTGTAACGACGTTTATGCACATTTTCTTTCAGGCTCATTTTCCCTTGCTGTTGAATGTTCCTAGTCTAGACACTACATAGTAGTTTTTGTATTTGACTCTGGTTCCACTTCCTCGACTTGGCTGACTCACCCAGTAGCTACTCTACAATAGGCATAGTATTGGGACGCGCAGGCCAATTTGCCACTTCAAGGATGAAACAGGAGAGATGGATTCATGATAATAATAATAATGGTGACTGTGGTCAGTGGATCATAAGAGGCAGGACTGGTTTGCGGCCAACAGCGAGACTCTGCAGCCCTTGATTGATAAGAAGAAGAAAGCTCTCTTAAGAAACAAGGAAAGACCAACGCGTAACACTCTGAGTGAGCTTAGGCAAGCTAGGAAGGATGTGCAAAAGGCTGCCAGGCAGTGTGCAAATGATTATTGGATCAAGTTATGTGAGTCCATTCAAATCGCAAGTGATAAGGGAGACATAAGAAGCATGTATGAAGGAATAAAGAAAGCCTGTGGTCCAGTGATCAAAAGAAGTGCACCGCTGAAAACCTTGACTGGAGAAATCATCACTGATAAGAAACAGCAGATGGACAGATGGGTAGGGCACTATTTGGAGCTTTACTCAAGTGAGACCAAACTAGCGGATGATGCCCTTAACGCCATAGAGGCTCTGCCAACTCTTGACCACCTGGACACACTTCCAACCATAACAGAAGTTAAGTGTGCTATAAATGAACTTGCATCTGGCAAGGCTCCAGGTAAGGATGGGATTCCAATAGAGGTTATCAGGAGTGGGCAAGACACACTCACTCTACAGATCCACCAGCTAATAGAGCTATGCTGGCGTGAAGGACAAGTCCCACAGGATTTCAAAGATTCAAACATCATAACGCTGTACAAGAACAAGGGTGATCGGAGCGACTGTAACAACTATAGGGGTATCTCACTTCTGTGTATTGCTGGAAAAGTATTTGCCAGAATTGTTCTGCGCAGACCTAGGAGATCAAGTCTACCCCGAATCACAGTGTGGCTTTCGACAGAACCGGTCTACCACTGATATGATATTCTCATTGCGACAAATGCAAGAAAAATGCCGTGAACAGAATCAACCACTGTTTATTGCCTTCATCGACCTCACAAAGGCATTTGATTTGGTCAGTCGTGAGGGTCTGTTCAAGGCACTAAAGAAGATTGGCTGCCCACCAACTCTTCTGTCCATTGTGGAATCGTTCCACACAGGCATGAAGGGTATAATCAAGTTTGATGGTGCAACTTCTGAAGAATTTGAAATCAAGAGTGGAGTTAAGCAAGGTTGTGTACTAGCTCCCACCCTCTTTGGAATATACTTTTCACTTCTACTGAAATATGCATTTCGTGATCAGGATGGTGGTATATACATTCACTCACGCTCAGATGGCGGCCTCTACAATGCTCAGAGATTGAAGGCTAAGACCAAAATTAGGAGGGTACTGATCAGAGAGTTGCTTTTTGCAGATGATGCTGCAGTTACGACCCACTCTGAGGAAGAATTGCAATGTCTACTATCTGCATTCTCCAATGCTTGTTCTGAATTTGGTTTAACAATTAGCAAAAAGAAGACACAGATTATGTCACAAGGTGCACATAGGGTACCATCAATCTTTATTGACGACGCCGAACTAGAGATAGTAGACCATTTTACATATCTAGGATCAGTGGTAAATAGCAAATTATCCCTAGATCAGGAAATCAACATCCGGATTGGTAAGGCAGCAACAACAATGAACAGGTTAAGAAAAAGAGTCTGGGAGAACAGGAAGCTTACTGCCAAAACAAAAGTCCTTGTCTATCAAGCCTGTGTCCTTAGTACTCTTCTCTATGGCAGTGAAACCTGGACAACTTACTCACACCAAGAGAACAATTTAAACAGCTTTCATATGCGGTGTCTGCGAAGAATTCTTGGTATTAAGTGGCAAGACAAAATCACAAATACTGAAGTATTGGAAAGATCAGGTTGTGTGACAGTTTATTCCATGCTCAGTCTTCGTAGACTTAGATGGATAGGACATCTTAGGAGGATGGATGATGGTAGAATACCAAAGGATATCTTTTTTGGTGAATTACAGATGGGTAAGAGATCTCAGGGTCGGCCTCTACTACGATACAAAGATGTGTGTAAGCGGGACATGATTGATACAGGCATTGATAATGCACATTGGGAGCAAGTCGCCGCTGAACGTGTTGCATGGAGGGCAAATATCAGAAATGGAATAAAGTCAAAGGAGAAAATTATTGCAGAAAAGTCACACACCAAGCGTTTGAGACGTAAGATGGTGCATGATGGTGGAAATGACCACGTGTTCACATGCACCCACTGTGAACGGACATTTACAGCGCAAATTGGCCTTATCAGTCACACTCGCTACCGCCATAGTTAAAAGTTATTATGCCTTTTTAGAGCACAAACTATCGTCTGTCAAGACGGCAAGGTGCCAATGGACTGTGGTAATGACGACGATGATAATGATAATGACGGGCACCTGGCCATCTTGATAGACGATAGTAATATTGAGTTATACCTCTGCTTAGCACAACGCCTGGGCAGAATTTATAGACCATGTGTTACCAAAGCAGCATGATCCCTCCCTCTCTGCCTGCCTAGTTTACTCCAAAGGAAAGGTAGGAACAAGACAAGCTGCAGAAGTTGCCGATTCAGTAAGCAATGTCGTAGCTGTCCGCCTGATAATGATGATGATGATGATGATCGCGATGATGATGATCGCGATGATGATAATGGTGGTGACGACGATAAAGGGGACGATTTTGACATTGATGATGGCGTAGACGATGATGAGAATGGTGATGACAATGACGAGGTTGTTGTTGACAAAAATGAAGGCTTAAGTACTATAGTCGAGAGTGTCGAATTCCTTGCACCTGATTTTACCCCACATCGATCAGTCTCTCAGCACAACGGCAAGCCGCATGCGAGGAGTTCGCACAGGGCACAAACTCCGTCGCACAGGGCACGAACTCCGTATCTCCAGTGTTGACCCTCGGGAGTCTTCGGAGCGCTCTACAGCTGTTTCTCTTGGAAGAATTAAGTATTCTTGTCGGATACTAGCGGCAGGCAACCTGGTTGTGTTCATAATCCAGTTTCACTTGGACTCGTCCTTTTAACTCAGTACATCTTAGTGAAGCATCATCCGCCACTTTTGCTGCTTAGAAAGATACTCATAAGTATTAAAGCAAATCTCATAAGGACGGATTTATTTTTTGGATAGCAATTAAGCTACCAGCGTTGCACATACGAAAACAGAGATGAGATGATTTAGAAGAGGTGCGTGAGTAAATATGAAAGGTGGAGTGACGAAACTGGAAGACAACAAGGCCTGAAACCAGTCAGCACTTCGTTAATGAACAACAGATTAAATGGGTTGGCCACCTCACTAAAATACCAAGGTACCATCTGCCACAAAGCGCCACAGTGAAGAAATATAATGGATACAAAACAAGAGGAAGACCACGTAATATATGGAGTGATGGTATCAAGAACAACCTTAGAGAAATGATTGCCATTGTAAACAAAGGGCATTAGAAAGATCTGTACATCTCCCCCTACACTTTACTAAGGTCAATAGGGGAAGCGATGAAGAAGAGGAACGATATCTATGGCTTTGTCGCTAATACCTGTCTGTATAGTATTCTATCTGTCGGTCGGTCCGTCCGTGTTTTTAGTTGTTTCAGATAATAAGGTTCAAGATTGTTCATAAACTTAACACTTGTGCGTATTTAGAAAAGCTGACAAAGCCATTCGGTGATTTTGTTGTTAAATTGCAGTAACAGTCACCATATTACCAGCTTGTCAAATACATTATATTGCAGAGTTCGCTGTGCTATATATAACATTTGAGCTGGCGACACTGGTGCATTCATACTTAGTCATTTTGTTAGTTAGTCGCGGTTCCAACTTCACGGCAACGGGTCGTCCCCATATTGCTCCGTTCCTGTGCCAGTGAATATCACAAAATGCTCCTCACTTCCCCATGTGAACAATGGAATAGACAGGAGTGTCGGCAAGCCAACAGCCCGCACAGGTACATTGCATATTGCCGCCGTAAGAATTATAACACAAAAGTCCTCCACGAAAAATACAGTTCATCGTCGATGAAAACGGCAGTCACCAGAAAGACTTCATTGACCGGGGTTTTATCCCATATAGCTCAGTCTCTTTCTGCAGGGCGACCCACCGAAAGCGCTGCACAAAGTACGAAATCCGTAGCTACAGCGACGACTCCAGAGGAGTCTCCTGAAAAATGCACTCGTGAACCGAAAAGGCAAACCAGTCAATCCAGCAACAGCCGGCCGTCATCGTTCCGAACATGCAGTTCACGCGAAAAACAACCGCGGACAGATGCAAAAGCATTCCACGCGAAATTCACAGCTCACAGTGTCGCGCCACGCACTCACTCAGTAACAGGGCGACGGAACCATACTTATTCTCTGCCAATCATTCTCCATTACGGTAGAACAGTGGTTCTCAACCTTTTTTGGCCCGTGCCCCCCTTCACCATATTTTCAGAACGTTATTCCCCCCTTCCTATCACAAATTTGGCTCGTGCCCCCCCCCCCCCTCACCATATTTTCAGAACGTCATTCCCCCCCCCCCCCTTCATATTTCTACCTAAAAATCCCCCATCCCTACACAGTGTACGTAAAAATGGAAGGTAAATTTAATGGCATATACTAAAACAAGTCTAGACATCCACAAAACGTGATTTGTGGGTCTACTTGCTTTATAAAATGAATTTTAGAAGGATAAGACGTACGAAACTGTAAAATATGAAGGGAAAAACAATATTAAGTAATCGGTTCTTGTATTAACGCGATCTTGAAATGGTCTTCATTCCCCCCTGGAAACCCTAAAATTCCCTCCTGAATTCCCCTCTGGGGGGGGGGGGGAAGGAGATTCTCCACCGGTTGAGAACCACTGCGGTAGAACTTAGATTAAACTTCGTCACTCGTTTAATTGACAGTTTCTGTTATCCGTCATCGTCTTAAATAAAGAAGTGGAAACATTACGCCATAAGAAGTAACAGATTGGTTGGAAATGGGATAAAATGGACGGAGGCTTTGAAATTTTGAACATGATGAAATTGTTTCTAGTGTGACTACCATTGAAGAAGAAGAAATCGGTGACGATGGAGGATCAGTTCTAAACCAAAACCTTAAATAGCCACTCGGAAGCTGAAACATTGTTATCGACTGGTTTGAAATGCAAGAGGAGGCAAATTCAACACAGACCCTACTTCTGCGTGAGATACGGAACATCGCCGCGCAGAAAGCTCGAGCCTCAAAGACACAGAAGGATGTGACAGATTATTTTAAAGTAACGTAGATTGCAATACATTTCTGTACATTACTACTCTTATATTGAAGTTTATGTTGATCGTTTTGTAAAATTAAATACAATATGTATGTATTGTTCACTTTTAAAGGATTTTATTTTCAGTTTCGTCCTAAGCCCGCATTGAATCAGTTATCCTTCTATTAGGTTGTCCGTCAATAGCCCTTGTCCGGTCGGTAACGGTTACTCGAAGTTCTACTATATTTTATATAGTACTGAAGAATTTTCAAATATTTGGCAGGATAGTATTCAATAAATTTCATTTAGTTTAGACAGCGCTGAAGAATTTTCAATATTTTGGGTACGTTACTACTCAATATAAAGATTTTAAGATTATTTATTCTGGAGGTGAGGATCGACATAGGGGAGTGGCAATAATTTTGGACCGGAAAACATCAACGTCTGTTCAGGGATATTGGGCCGTGTCGGACAGAGTATTACTAGTTAAATTGAGTGGCAGACCTTTTAACATAAATATTATTCAAGTATATGCCCCAACAGGAGAGTCTAGTGAAGATAGTGTAGAGGAATTTTATAATGACATAGAGTCTGCCTTAAAGAAATGTAAAAATTCAGAAATAAACATCATAATAGGGGACTTCAATGCAAAAGTAGGAAATCAAGGGGATAGATACACAGTAGGAAACTATGGTTTAGGAGAGAGAAATGAAAGAGGATACAGACTAGTAGAGTGGGCAAAAGAACAGGAAATGATTGTAGGAAACACCTGGTTCAAACAACACCCTAGAAGATTATGGACATGGAGGAGTCCTGATAGCAGGATTAGAAACCAGATTGACTACATTCTCATTAGCAGAAGATTTAGAAACGCCCTAACAGTAGCAAAAACAGTTCCCAGTGCTATAGTGACCACAGATTACTCACAGGAACATTGAGGATAAAGTTGAAGAAAGTCAAGTATACAACAGGGAACACTAAATATGATTTGTGTACATTGAGTAATGACAAGGAAATACAAAACAAATTCAACATAGAAGTACAGAACAGATTTGAAATATTGTCTGATCTAGAGATCCTATTCCAGGATGTGGATGATCAATGGGAAATGTTAAAGAATTCAATCAATGTGGCTGCAGAAACAACTATTCCAAAATTAAAGAAGGTGGGTCGTAAGAAATGGATGACTGAGGAAATTTTACACTTAATGGAAACAAGAAGACTCAACAAAAATAATCCTGCCAAATATGAAGAAATTCACAGACAAGTCAGAATATTATGTAGGAAGGCAAAAGAATCATGGCTTGAGGAAAAGTTCTTAGAAATTGAAAAACAACACAACAGTCAAAATACCAAATTAGTGCACAAAAGAATTCAGGAACTTACTAATAAAAGAACAAGTACATCAACAGGCTGTCTAAAAACTAAAGATGGCAAAATCATAATAGAAAAAGATCAGATTCTACATGTATGGACAGATTATGTGAAAGACCTGTATAATGATAACAGAGAGGAACAGTATGCTATTAGATTTAATAATGAAGGACCAGCAATTTTAAAGATGGAGGTTCAAAATGTTCTTAAGCATATGAAAGCTGGCAAGGCCCCCGGTGCAGATAACATCACAACAGAAATGATTAAAGCTTTAGAAGAATTTGGACTAGAGCAAGTCACTAGACTGCTGAACACATTATATGATACTGGAGATATACCTTCTGAATTATGTAATTCTGTATTTATTGCAATCCCAAAGAAATCAGGAACCTTAGAATGTGATCAACATAGAACAATTAGTATAATGAGTCACATCACAAAGATCTTGTTACGAATTATCATGCAAAGAGTGAGGAAGAAAATACAACCTGAAATAGGGGAAGAACAATGTGGGTTTGTAGAAGGAAAGGGTACAGTAAATGCTGTGTATATGCTGCGAACAGTTATTGAACGTGCTTTAGAAGTAAACAAGGATATACATCTTTGCTTTATTGACTACACAAAGGCTTTTGATAGAGTTAGACATGTCAACATTGTGGATATGCTTGCAGATCTACAAATTGATGGGAAAGACATTAGACTTATAAAAAAAATATATTGGAAACAACAAGCTGCCATAAGAATTGATAATGAAGTAGGACAATACCAACCTATTAAGAGAGGTGTTAGGCAGGGATGTGTAATGTCTCCAGATCTTTTTTCCCTATACAGTGAAAATATTTTCAGAAATGTAGAAGACCTAAATGGAATCAGCATTGGAGGACGAAACATAAATAACATTAGATATGCAGATGATACAGTATTGATTGCAGACAATGCACCGGATCTGCAACAATTAGTAGACGCTGTGGTTGTACACAGTGAGCAGCTGGGGTTGGAATTAAATTGTAGGAAGACACAGGTTATGGTCGTCACTAGGAAGAACGAAGTACCACAATGTAATATACAAGTAAATGGGAATATTCTTCAACAAGTGAATCGGTTCAATTATCTCGGAACAGTCATAACATCTGATGGCAGATGCCTTGAAGAGATTAGAACAAGAATCGCCATTGCGAAAGTAGCCTTTAGCAAGATGAAAAACATTCTGACCAATAAAATGATGTCAATTGAAACGAGAAAAAGAGTGTTGAGGGGATACATAGAGCCTGTTCTTTTGTATGGATGTGAAACTTGGACAATGTGCAGTCAAGCTGAAAAACATCTGATGGCTGCAGAAATGTGGTTTCTGAGGAAAATGCAAAGAATACCATGGACAGATAGAAAAACCAATGACCAAGTACTACAAGAGACAAATGAAAATCGTAGATTGATTAGAGAAATTAGACGTAGACAGTCAAAATTTTTTGGACATGTTATGAGAAGAAATGGACTGGAGAACTTAGTGACAGCTGGCAAGATCGAAGGGAACAGACCAAGAGGAAGACCGAGAGGAAAATACCTGGATGGCTTGGCCACATGGCATGGACGAGACAGGAACACTGAGCTGATCCACGACTCTGGTGATCGAGTGAAATGGCGAATCATGACCGCCCACGCTTTCCGGCATGGCACATGATTGATTGATTGAATACTCAATACATTTATATTAGTTTAGACAGAGCTGAAGAATTTTCAATATTTTGGGTACGTTAATACTCAATAAATTTAAATTAGTTTAGACAGAGCTGAAGAATTTTCAAAAATCTGGGCACTTCTAGTCTATATATATATATATATATATATATATATATATATATATATATATATATATATATATATATATATATATATATATATATATATATAAAGAGAATGTGTGTGTCTTTGTTTGTGTGTCCTTTATGCGTTCGCGAACGGTCCATCTGATTGAGATGAAATTTTCTACAGATGTTCTTCTCATTCCCGTCAAGCCAACTGGCATAGTTTGTGAGTTTAAAAACAGTTATTTACGTATTAAATTGAATTTAATTAAAATATTACTAGAGGACTTAACTTAAGACAAGTTATATCAAGGGACATTACTTTTAGTAACATTGCTATATTATGTAAGTTAAATAATTGTTGCATGTTTCTTAAAGTTTTATAAAATGTTTAAAGTAGTTATCTACAGTCATATGCGTTATAATATAGTGATAAAAACTTTAAGGCATTTTCAAACTTTTCATAAAAATAATGCATCTATGTTAAATACGTGAAAATTATCGAACCCATTTTTTTTGCAACGGGAACGGGAAAGGGCCGAACATAGACAGACAGACAGACAGACAAACAGCCTGCTTGCCTGCTTGCCTGCCTCGCTGCCAGCCAGCCAGACAGACAGACAGACAGACAGACAGATAGATCTCCATCAGGGGCTGGGCGAAGCCGGGCCGGGTCAGCTAGTACTTAATAAATTTACATTAGTCTAGACAGCACCGAAGTATTTTCAAATATTTGGCACGATAGTACTAAAACACTTTCAGTTATTTTACATAGTACTGAAGAATTTTCAAATATTTGGCAGGATACTATTCAAATGTTTGCAAATACTGTGAGATAGATTATTAACGTTGCGGTGTTTCAATTGAGATAGTCTGCATTTTCTAAACAGTTCCGATAAACAAACAGGAGTATTTTCAAACGTTTAAAATAATCAGACTAAGATGTTTTCAAACATTTGAAATAATTGGATTTCTTCTTCTTCTGCGTTCATCCTGAGTTTTATTTTTCGGACGTGACTGCGTTGTGCCTGTTTACAGCAGAGCTGCGTTCTTGCGCCGTTAGGCCGACACATCCGACTTCTGCGGGCATTTGTTGACCGGGTTAACCTTCCCGGGGAAATAATTGGATTTGGATACTTTCAAACATTTGAAATAATGACTCATATTTTCAAACATTTAAATTAATCAATTTATACGTTTCCATTGGCACCTTGCCGTCTTGACAGACGATAGTTTGTAAGGGATGGAGTTATTGCCTCTCCATAGCACACAGCCTGGGCTAAAATATAGAGATCATGTGTTGCCCATTTAGCATGATCCCCCTCTCGGCCTGCCTAGTTCACTCCAGAGGAAAGGTAACACTTCTACATCTGGAACAAGACAAGCTGCAGAAGCTGCCGGATCAGCAAAGCAATGCTCTAATTATCCGCCTGTCGGAGTTCCGCTTCGATCCTAGACCAGCCGCCAACCAAGGTTTAGGGTCTGGTCTGCCCTGCCATGACACTTTGTCTTTAGGTTGCATTTCCTCGCACCAGGGTAAGGCTTGTACCCTCCCAATTGCGCTCTTCCGCCCGAAGCCGTTGGCACAATGTGGGGTGTCGGGTTTGGTAAGCGCCGCCCAACGTTCAGCGCTAACAGAAAGCAGGTAGTACCGTCTACTGTTATACGGTAGCTCAGTCATATCTGACTAAGACCTGACACAAATACGCTTGAACATTTGAAATAATGACTCAAGATATTTTCCAACATTTAAATTAAGAAACATTCGACATAAGATTCCATATAGTTTCAAAACACTTAAGTTAAGACGCATATACTTTCAAACATTCAACATGACTCAAGATGGTTTCAAACAAGTATAATAAGACTCATAAACTTTCACTCATTCGACTCAAGATATTTTCACACATTTGTAATAGCCAGAATATATGCCTCACGTATGTATATGTGAAATAATCAGACACCAGACATGTCTATATAATACGGCTAATGAGACTGACGCCTGTTCTACCACATCTCAATGTCCTAACATGGCTCTTTTATAGCGTCCTGTTTAAAAAACACTCCTGGCGTTACAGCACTGGGTAGGGGTGTCAGATAGCGGGTAGGGGTATGCCAGCGGAAATCATGTGACTGAAAGCTGAAACATTTCTGCTTGTAGTCGGCTAGAGATCAGCTCGACAGCGGAAAGAAGCCGGGCTGTCAGGGGAAATCATCCTTTCACTCATACGCCACGTTTACTTTGATCTATTTGTGACGGGAGTAACTGGGTATTTGCACAGAAGTGGTTCGTTTCGCCCTCGTCGCCTTCTGGGAATGTACATGCTCGTCCTTCCACTAGTCTCTCTCTCTCTCTCTCTCTATCTCTCTCTCTCTCTATCTCTCTCTCTCTCTCTCTCTCTCTCTCTCTCTCTCTCTCTCTCTCTCTCTCGCTCCCACCCCCATGTCTTAACCCTTTGAAAATAGTTTGTTCGTTCAAATAAAGTTTGCTTTCTCTCTCTCCTTTTTTCTCTTTCCTCCTCCTCTGTCTCTCCTCCCACTTCTCTGTCTATCTTTCTGTCTCTCCTCTCTATTTTCTTCTGTCTCCTCTCTCTCCTTCTCTCCCCCATTCTTTCTCCCTCCTTCTCTCTCCCTCCTTCTCTTCCTATATCCTCCGTCTCTCCCTCTGTCTCTCCCACTGTCTCTCCCACCCTCTCATATTTCTCCCTTCCCCTCTCTCACCCCTCTCTCCCTCTGTTTCTTGTCCTCGCTGTTCTGATCTCTTTTGTATGTTCCGACAAAGGGCAAATGGTAAGATGAGCTTTCTGTGTTCAGTTGTTCAACCAGGGAAAAATACAGTTCACTCATTGTTCTTTTTCTGCCCCTTCTTCCCCCTCTCTCTATTTTTTTTTTTAAAAGTGTCTTGTTATGATCGGTTGTGTGTATGACTGTCGATGTGTCTATGAGTTTACACATGCCTCCCCCCCCCCCTCCTCGCATACCTGTCTGTCTTTGCATCTAGCTGTCTGTGTGTCTAACATCAAGTGTTGTCGACTGGCATGAGCGATCATGGTCCCCCACAGAGAGAGTCCACAGAAACTGATTCCCTGGGAGTCCAGCTCAGTTTTGAACATCCACCCCGATGCGGTTCGAGCTCATGACAACTCATCACGCAGGCGAGCGTCTTGCCACTATACCGCGGCTTGCAAGCAGACATAGGCATTTAGCCGAATAGGATGCCTGGACAAGAAAACACAGAAATATGTATTATGGAAACTGGGGTTGCAGGAAGCACAACTGAATGAGATCAGGGGGAAACGAGTCACTTTGCCGTATACCAATTCACTGTTCTTTGTTAATGGATGTACTGGGGGAATGGTAGAGGAGAAGCGTGCAAGGGAAAGGCAACGTTGCTGATTGGTGGATGTGACATGTTTGATTGAGTTGCCAGAGGACCTAGTTAGTAGTGTTCTCTGGAGATATATCTTGAATAATAAATAACAAGATAAAGGATATGATTTAGCACGTTTTGTCTAGAGGTCACTCAAATGAGCTAATCATTCCCGCAATAGCCTTTTTGGAGAACATTTTTCTTTGGCTCAACCCCCACTGTGAGACCACTATGTATCTACACAGAAATTTATAAAAGAAGTAACTAGTTCACCCAAGGCCAGAGAAGATCTGAACTATTAGCGCCTGTACAACTGAGGATCCCTCTCACTCATTATACTGTTGACAGTGTGCTGTTCGTCCGTCACATAGATCTTCTATATATTTTGTCAGTATGACCTATATCAGTTTGTCCCATTTCTTTGGGATTGTAGGACTCAAGTTATTGTAGACAAACAAACTTCAACAATAACTGTACATTACATCTGTTGGACAAGACATCTACATGACAGTTTCTTGACAAAAGTGGGACATACATTCACAAGGAATTGTGTACACCAGCCATTGTACAAGACTTACATCATAAGAGATACTTGACAACATCTATACAAGACTTTTCACAATATGTATAACCAACCACAGCACTTAAGACAGTCACCAGATACAATACTTGACAGCAACTGTACAAGAAATTCACTGGGGACATGTACTTAAAACACTGGTTCATGGAATACACAATTTATTGAGTTGATGGTGAGTCGAGTGATGACCATTGTCTCATCTCCTGTCATGTCAACACTTCAATTATTGCATAGAAAATGCATAAAATATGTCACACATGCAGGTTGATAAACAAGATACAACACCTCCCCATTACTCCACCACCCAATAATAACTTTCCTCCACCTCTCCTCTCTAATTACCACTACACCATTCCGTTACAGTATCGGTATCTATCATCATTTCCTGTCTCTTGGGAATTTAGGAAATCCTATCCATGGGCACTCAAGGAAGAAACTACTGTTCTGGGTCTGTTGAATCCTTTTATCATCAGCATGGATGTTGGACTAGCTCCAGTTAGCAGCTTCCCCAGAATAAGCTTCATGGCAGATTCATTCCTCTTGAAGACAAGATTTGGTATGATGATATGGTACTGCATCTCACGGTTGATCAGGCTGTTAGTGAAGGCTGTCACTGGGTACTTCAATAATGACACACTTAATGTCCCATACATTGCAGCTACTCACTTAGCCAGATCAACTTCCCTACTGTTCAATCACATTCTTCAAGAATCACTGTGTGAGCATCCGGCTGGATATTTTCTAAGTTTAGTCTTAGATAAACAAACACTCCAAGTTACCCCACAGTTCTCCATGAATGTAGTTCATAGAACAAGATTTGATGTTACTCTCAGTTGATCCCTTGACTGACTCAAGATCACTGTCCAGTTCACCACATTGGTAGTGCTTCAGATTGTGTTATTCTCCCATTTATGCATTCAGCTGTTAAAGAGCTGAGAGAAAATTCTTTTTAGACTTTCCTGCCTTTTGATAGGGAGTCACTTCTGGATCTAGGACTTCTGTTTAGTTGTCCCAGATGATATATGGATGGCCTCTCCACCATACTGTTCTCTGTCGATATATAAAATGGCACAACATCTCTTTACATATGTTAAAAGATAATGTTATTATACATCAACAGACACAGATTGGGGATGGGGAGGAAAAGGATGGGTGTGGTCCAAACACACCTCTCCTAGTTTGATGATGCATGTGTATTTCACTCTGATGTACTGTGGGTGATATGTGTTCAATTCACCCTTATCTGTGGTAATCACAAGACCATATGCTGAGACAGGGTAGCTTAACACAATTACAAGCATTTATGTGGTCTAAGTTCCACCATGTTTGAACCACAGTAGACCTGGGCACAGGGAGGACCAGACACAGTACAGCAATCATTGTGACATAGCAACATGGGACAGGCATTGTGAAGGGAAATGGAAAATAGGCATTTACAACTGCAATATGCATTATGTATTAACTAATGGCATTTACCAAATTAGCAGACCAGACATCCATTCCTATGGCTGTGATGTTGGTGCATGAATGTCCTATTCCATATTCACTTACACAGCAATGCCAGACCTCACCCCTTTTTCACCAGACTTGTCTCACAGGTACATCATCTATCATCATCATGTGCTCTTTCCCCACTGAGTAATTTTCATGTCTACTACAGTAGGTAACAGAAGCTCAATTGCATACACAATTGTTCACATATGCACCAAGCACATATGGGAAAAACATGTTTAGTCCTTGTAAATTTGCATGAGCCATACATTATATTCAGCCAACTAAGACACAGGTTCACACACCTATGGTTCTCTTAGGAACTAGTTTATATGAACCATCCAACAGTAGAGGTAATAGTGTAATACTTCAGGGAGAAATTGTATTAATTCTCCTGAGCATAATGTAGCCACCAGGCATCACATGGACTTAGCAATTCTGGCGTCACACTCACAACCTGTTTACATATGGATATTGAAGCATCTTTCCTTCCACTAGATGTGAGAGGCTATTTATCAAAGCACCAGCTCACTCACTCCAACATTCTCAGCGTTTTACCAAGGAACTTGTACATGTTTACATCACTCATTCCAATCCAGACTGCCATTTGTTAACTCGCGAGAGCAAAGGTACAGTTGAGTTTAAGAATAAGTCATCCTAGGCATGAAGAATGCACAAGGGGTTTGGGTTTGCGAATCTGCATGAGTGTGCTATACATTCATCAAGCATACGCAACCAGTCACAACAAGGGATTGATATGCACTTGGAGTATACAGCGTGAAAGACATGTCAAGGTTGAAGAAGCAGTATTCAGAATTCTGGCGCACAGAAGTTCTGGTTTTCACTTTTCACATTTTATTCATAAAATACTCTATAATTCTTCTCATTCGTTCACTAGGCACAACTACAACATTAAAGTATGTTTTAAAGTGGTACCTGTTGTCCAGAGAACAATATATTATTGAATCTTTAAGGGCATTGTTGGGTCATCACATCACACTAGCGACCGCTCCTGGTGAGATCCCCGCTCAAACTAATTAGATTTTAAAATATGGCCCAGAAATAGCGTGGGCTCATTACTGATTAGCCAATGAAAACCAAGCGCATACCTCTGCCCTCCCCCAACTCGTTCTAGAACATACGATCTAATAATAGCCCTTCTATTTGGGATGGTCCCCGTTAAGACTTAAAGTATCTTTATGAAATGTGTCGGACTGGGAATGGGGATTCTGTTCCATTATGCTACAGTGGATGATAACATTAGGAGGCAGACTGGAAGAAGCTTGTATATAATTGGGCCATGTGGTGCTATATATAACCTATATTGTTGTATGCGTGTGAAACATTGACATTAAGGAGCCAAGGTGAGGAACATATTGGCAGTAGAAATGCCTCCTCGGGAAAATGCACAGAATACCATGGACGTTTGGAAAACAAGAATGGTATAGTCCTTCAAGAAACGGATTAAAACCGTGAATCGATTTTATAAATTTGACTTAGGTAACCGAGATGCTGTGGCCACAATATGAGGAGAGAATTGGCACGCATTTATGGGAAAAGAGGAAGGGGAGGACACGCAGATAAATACCTGGATGGTTTGGACATGATGCATCATCATGAAATTAACTTGAACTCGTAGGTCGATTCAACCTAAAAAGGGTAGCAGAAAAAATCTTGGGAAGGGAATTCGGCTGGCTTGATATTGACTACATGACCTCTGTGCGGGTGGACCTATAGATATACGGGTCTGGCACCATAAGCCCCATACTACATCTCGAAGCATGGGATGAGAAAGGTGAGGACGGGCATGTATCGGGCAGAGTCTCAAGCTTCCATTCCACAAGCAGAATTAGAGATCCGCTGCTAGAACCCCCCCCCCCCCTTTCCAGGACATGCTGGTGTGGTGGGAAGCGAGCAGGTGAACAGATTGGTTGGGTCTGCGCCGCTCGGTGGGGTATTGGTGCGTGATAAGACACAGGTGGTCGGGACACTTTGGGATATTATGTATAGTGCGGAAGAACAGACAGATCATCACGGCTTGGAGAGAATGGTGCTGCAGGGAGTGATCAAAGGATCTGGCCGGCACTCCGAAGAAAGGTCAGACGGACACTTAAACTGACTGCTACTGATACCATTAGTACGGGAAATCTTCGCTGGCTGTAGAAGATGAGGAACGAGCACGCATGGGAATGTCCTGAATGCTATGATGTCGGTTCTTGAGTCGACTAAACGCCTCAAGGCGTGCGAAGGAAGTTCACAAATATATTGAATAGTGCAGCTTCCAGACATCGTGCATTGTGAGTGCGGCACTTACACGGCTGAAGTTTTCAACTTCACAATGATGCTATGCACATTTAGCATCACTTGAAGAACGTTTCTCCAAACTGCGTCTTCAGTCTCAAACTTCGAGTGTATGTAACATGGCTTTGTGCTGACCCATTTCTCCTCAATCCTGCTTGTTTTGGTGTAATCCTCTGCTTGCTTTCAGGGTGCCACATGAGCCTAGTATTTACTAGACCTTCCTTCAGTTTACCTGTACAAGCTGGTAATGCGATATGCCTGTAGCTGTCAACTTGTGTTCCATCCTCTCGGAGCTCCTGTGCCGAGTTCGTGTTTTCCTAGCTTCTGTTTCTTATTTTCTTAACATTTTTCCTTCTTAAATATAATTTCTCGCGTTCTTGGGGATATCTGAGTTTCTGATATATTAGAAGAGGGATCTGAACCTCGGTTTGTATGTGTGTCGTAAGCCTTTTTGGCAGCCGGATGAAGTCAATGGGATAGCTTCACGATTGTTCGTCCACCTTCTGTAAGCTTCTTTGGATATAGGTGACTGGATCATGTGCGACCAAACAGTGGATCCACGTCTTCTCTTCTTCTTCTTCTTCTTCTTCTTCTTCTTCTTCTTCTTCTTCTTCTGCTGCTTCTTCTTCTTCTTCTTCTTCTTCTTCTTCTTCTTCTTCTTCTTCTTCTTCTTCTTCTTCTTCTTCTTCTTCTTCTTCTTCTTCTTCTTCTTCTTCTTCTTCTTCTTCTTCTTCTTCTTCTTCTTCTTCTTCTTCTTCTCCTCCTCCTCCTCCTCCGTTTTCTTCTTCCTTATTCCTTCTGCTTCATCTTGTAATCCATCTTCTCCACTTTCTTTACCACCACCACTGCCATCACCTCTTATTCATCATCAGCTTCTACCGTTGCAGCTGTTGCTCATCTTCCTTCTTCCCACCGTTCTCCTTCTTCACACTGTTGTCCTTCTCCGCCAAATCTGTCTGCACTCATTAGTACAAGCTCAAGTCGAAGCATTGTTGTAGTTTGAGAGTTCTGAAGTCTGTATCGTGTCGGGTATTCCAGCCTCTTCCCCTACCAGAAACTAAAAGACCCATTTACCTATCTTGAGACGTTTTGGTTATATTGTGCTAGACCCACTTCGACAATCGATGGCTGGTTGGTAAATGTCGCATCGGCCGTCTTTACTTCCCACGAAATTTTCTGGTACCCTTTTTAGACTTAGTCGACCAGGGAGGCCAGTACAAGTTTAAAAATTTCACCTGGATGAGAATTCGAGCACATGATCACCCAGTTGACAGCTAATCTTGTTAGCCATATGCACGCAACGGCACTATCATACATTCGTGAAGCTTTCAGTTTTTCACGCCTTGTCTTGCCTGTTCTTCCCTAGAGGGCATCACTTTCTGGTTCCGCCGCCCTGCTACTGAGTTAAATGCTTGGAGCGACACTGTGAGCTGTAGATTTCGTGTGGGGGTGCTTTTACATCTGTCGGCGGTTGTTTGTATAGTCCAGGGAAGGCTAATCCGGTCAACAAAAGCCCGCAGATTTCGGATGTGTCGGTCTAAGGGCGCAAATAAACCTGGCACAGCGCCATTACACCAGAAGGAAAAATAACCCACTCCGGGTGAACGCTGAAGTTTGTATAGTGAACTGTGCGTTCACAAAAATGGCGGCTGCGGGTTGCTGAACTAGCTAATTTTGCCTTATGCAGTAATGTGTGCGAAGCTGCTGCTTTTCTAGTGACTGCCACTTCCATCGACGATCAACTGTAGTTGTGGCAGACTGTTGTGTTGGCATTCTGGCAGCTGCCTTATGGATGAACTTACCTGTGCGTGATGTTGGTTTGTCAGTACTGCTGTTTGTTCCACTTTTCACATGGGGCAGTGAGGAGTATATTGTGTGATATTCACTGGCACAAGAACGAAGCATTATGAGGGAGACCCTTTGCCGTGAAGTTGGAACCGCGACTATCTGGTTATTATTGATTGTGCCATCCTTTTCAGGTTTCTCTCCTGGGCTTGTGTATTTGTTTATTGACTGCTGTTTCTTGTCTCAACATTTTCCTTTCTTACATGAAGTTTATTATGTTCTTCTGAATCTCTTGTAATTCAGCATTCTAGGAACGGGTTAATGAATTATGTGTGCTCCGGCCAGATGTTACTTTATAAGTCATCACCTAGAAAGCAGACCATGAATGGAATTTACCAAGCACGTAGATATTTTTGCTCTTTCTGTGTCCCGTTGGAGATTCATGGCGGAAGAAGTACAGGGTGTATTTTTAATGACTGTGCAGTGTTTGAAAATATTGCCGGTACAAGTTTTGTATTTACCTATTATGTTGCATGAACTTTACATAGTGTGAATACAAAACTTGGACCGGCAATATTTTCAAACACTGCACAGTCATTAAGATAACCCTATAGAAGAAGAAGAAGAAGAAGAAGAAGAAGAAGAAGAAGAAGAAGAAGAATGTAATATAATAAAAACGTCCCTACCCTTTCCTAAGCATTGACTCCCTTAAATATAAACAAACCCTTACAACTACTGTTTAAGTAACTTGCTTAGGTAGAAATAGAAAAAAAAAAAACAGCGATAGACTGACCGTGGCACAGCTAAATTTATTTGGCTTTATTTTTTTCACGTACCTGGCAAGACCGGGACTGATAGAAAAACAAAGGCCCAGTGTAGCCATTTTTGGTCAGTACGACACAAAGAACAGACATGTAAAAGTTTTCCCTTCGGGGAGAAGGCACTTTGCCTTAAAAATATATCACTCTCTGCAACTATTGAAGAGAAGCAGGTGGTGGTTGAATGTGGTGGGACTATATCACTAAACCTGGATCCTGGGTCAACAGCCAGAAAGTGAATGTCCTAACCATAGTCTGCATCTAGAAATACCCATGGACTGCTGCGCTCAATAGCTCCATAGCGATCAACAGATAAATTCGAAGACAACTGACTGGGTGAGTGATTAAGTCCTATTTTAGTAGGAATATCCAGGATGGACTTCAAGATCTAATAATCTACAAAGATGAAGATCAACAGAGTAACTGACAACAGTGTATCGTCTGCTTTACGTCTGAGAAGTATCACCTATAAGCCTTATCACTCAGCAAAATCAGTGAAACTATGGGACAATCCTACTACAAGATACTAAAACTAGCACCAGTGAAAGCCCTTCAACTGTTGGTTGGGTTACCAAGTTAATATCCAACAATGGATAAGTCTTCGAAAGAATGTCTCACAGCTGCAACAGTCAAACATGGAATTCAGCCATGCAACACCAAGTTCTAGCTATGAACACCTACTCAAAGAAATGGGAAGTGACACTGAAACAACATCATAGCCAATACAAACAAATGTACCAACTTCAGAACCTCTGAACCATAACCACACCAGATTACCTCAAGGTTCCAAAACCTGAACACCATCCAAAGAACCGTATGAAAGCAGCTAACGGAGTAAATGCCTCTACGCCTGCATCCACAGGAATCACCTGATGGCTTGCATCCCTGGATATGTGGTGGAGTAATATTCTTCAGTTCCATGCCTGCAGCAGAATCTTCAGATGAAACCCAATGAATGACTCACCATTGTATGTTCTACACAGAAATGGAATGAATCAGAACTCTATGCTGGTCCCATGTCGGCCTAACTGCCCCATCATCAAGTGTGGGATGGCCTCCTATCAACATGAACCGGGTGTGTGACAAAGCCTTTTGAACTAAATTGGGAAACAGTTAACATAAACCGAGCTGTTGGACAGTCGTCATCTTTTCATCGATAAGATGATATAGGGAAGAACCTTCTGCAGAACTTAATTTGCATCTCCTGAAAGTATGACAGACCTAGGCATCAATTTCAATTGGAACACAACCCAAATGGCAACAGAGTATTCTTAAATTCAGTCTCATGGAGAGAATATGTGCTTATGTATAATTCTATTCTTGGATTATGGATTAGAAACATTCGCCAGCCAACTTTGGTGGACATACTGTGAGTAGAAAATGACTGTGAGTATAATTCTGCACGGATAATTATGGACATTAACTGCTTTGCACTGGAGAAGAATACCCATCCGCAACGCCTAAATGAACACTATAATTAATTAATTTAATTATTAGTATCAACTGTTTTCATGAGTATGTTTTTCTTCTATGACATGAAAAAGGTAAATAGTGTTTTACATGGTAATGGTGTACAACTAAAGGGTTATGTTATGATGTATCTGTATAATAATTTGACACCCACTCATTATTTTTAAATATGAGAATTGTACATGGTGTCAGAAATAAATGTATGTATTGATTATGTGGTTGTTTCGGGATTTGAAATTTAAATATTGAGCACAACCCACTACTGGCAACGCCGATCGCATTCTGGTATGAACATAAGGCCTATCCACGTCAATATGGAAGCACTATACTCGAGTTTCGCCCTCATTTGAGCTCGTCAGTAGTGCATATCCCTGACCGGATCCGGAAACAGTCCAGGATCACGCGTGTGAAGCGGGTGTGTAACCACGCGGCACACACTGGACACACCAAATTATCACAACAGAACATCACAACGCTACCCATCGTAGGCTATGCTCAAGATTGCCCAATCGCCGCGACCGACGTCCGTCAATCGATGGGACCCGAACGATCAGGACTTCTCACTGGCAAGGAACACCAGGCCTCCTAAATCCAGTGAGCAATAATCAATTGATTATGTGGTTGTTTCGGGATTTGAAATTTAAATATTGAGCACAACCCACTACTGGCAACGCCGATCGCATTCTGGTATGAACATAAGGCCTATCCACGTCAATATGGAAGCACTATACTCGAGTTTCGCCCTCATTTGAGCTCGTCAGTAGTGCATATCCCTGACCGGATCCGGAAACAGTCCCGGATCACGTGTGTGAAGCGGGTGTGTAACCACGCGGCACACACTGGACACACCAAATTATCACAACAGAACATCACAACGCTACCCATCGTAGGCTATGCTCAAGATTGCCCAATCGCCGCGACCGACGTCCATCAATCGATGGGACCCGAACGATCAGGACTTCTCACTGGCAAGGAACACCAGGCCTCCTAAATCCAGTGAGCAATAATCAATTGATTATGTGGTTGTTTCGGGATTTGAAATTTAAATATTGAGCACAACCCACTACTGGCAACGCCGATCGCATTCTGGTATGAACATAAGGCCTATCCACGTCAATATGGAAGCACTATACTCGAGTTTCGCCCTCATTTGAGCTCGTCAGTAGTGCATATCCCTGACCGGATCCGGAAACAGTCCCGGGTCACGTGTGTGAAGCGGGTGTGTAACCACGCGGCACACACTGGACACACCAAATTATCACAACTGAACATCACAACGCTACCCATCGTAGGCTATGCTCAAGATTGCCCAATTGCCGCGACCGACGTCCGTCAATCGATGGGACCCGAACGATCAGGACTTCTCACTGGCAAGGAACACCAGGCCTTCTAAATCCAGTGAGCAATAATCAATTGATTATGTGGTTGTTTCGGGATGTGTGTGTGCCGCGTGGTTACACACCCGCTTCACACGCGTGATCCGGGACTGTTTCCGGATCCGGTCAGGGATATGCACTACTGACGAGCTCAAATGAGGGCGAAACTCGAGTATAGTGCTTCCATATTGACGTGGATAGGCCTTATGTTCATACCAGAATGCGATCGGCGTTGCCAGAAGTGGGTTGTGCTCAATATTTAAATTTCAAATCCCGAAACAACCACATAATCAATTGATTATTGCTCACTGGATTTAGGAGGCCTGGTGTTCCTTGCCAGTGAGAAGTCCTGATCGTTCGGGTCCCATCGATTGACGGACGTCGGTCGCGGCGATTGGGCAATCTTGAGCATAGCCTACGATGGGTAGCGTTGTGATGTTCTGTTGTGATAATTTGGTGTGTCCAGTGTGTGCCGCGTGGTTACACACCCGCTTCACACGCGTGATCCGGGACTGTTTCAGGATCCGGTCAGGGATATGCACTACTGACGAGCTCAAATGAGGGCGAAACTCGAGTATAGTGCTTCCATATTGACGTGGATAGGCCTTATGTTCATACCAGAATGCGATCGGCGTTGCCAGTAGTGGGTTGTGCTCAATATTTAAATGTATGTATGTTGGGTTTCTGCACCTAGACCAGTGTGATTTTATCTAGGTACAATGAGTCAAGTTAGCAGAACCAATTTGTGGTTGTTGTGTTGTTTGTTATAACATTGGTTTTTTCTTGGGCAAAAAGGGTGTAAATGTACTAAGATAATGCAACTCATTCCCATGCCTGTCTGAAAATGCATAGTGTTCATTACACACATATACACAACTGCAGATCTTGAGTTAATACCTGAAATGTTTGTCCAAAAGTGTTGTGTACATCAAGTAAATGTGGTGTCCAACAATGGTTGTTTATATGTTTTGAGCAATCAATATCCTTCTAGCACTATAGTAAATTTAAAGGGTGATGAAGTGGGAAGGGAAACCTACACACAGATGCCATTGTTTCAAGGATTGAAATATTTTCTCCTGGGATTTGTGGTAAATATCCCTGATCACCCTGCATTCTAACCAGTGACCAGAGAATCAATAAAACCCCCTAGACATCTTAACAAAATATTCTCAGGAATTAAAATCCACATCCCACAAAGAAGAAGAAGAAGAAGAAGAAGAAGAAGAAGAAGAAGAAGAAGAAGATAGCTACACTTGCACACATACACACAAAAAGGAAGATAATATTACCAAGTCGATAATAAAGTTACGGTCTTTGAGGGGGAAAAAGAGCTATCCAAGTGTTCAGACTACCCCTCTCGTAGCGAACGTGAAGAGTTGACATATAATCCTTGTCCAACCCCGCTAATGCTACGTTCAGCGCAACGTACTAACCTTGACACCAGCTCACCCGCTCCGACCCGCTTCATGCAATCAATATTTGGATCAGGAGTCAAAATAACTCAACTCATGCTTGTTAGCGGAACGGTTTGAAGTAACAACTGGGAACAAACATGTTTATATCTTCTGTCGGGAGCAGGGGTTAAAGCAACAACTCGGAGAACGTATGTTTAATTTGTGGGGGTTAATGCCATAACTAGGACGGTCTGTAATAAAGTACGTAATAAATATCTTTCTTCTGTTTCTCATTGTGTGGGTACTATTTTCCCAGTTTCTTGTTTTACCTTATCTGTATACTGTGGCGTCTCACGGTATGCGTGGCAGGCTACAGTGTTACTATTCTTTGCCTCCCTTAATGGCCCTGGTAACACACCGACGAAGTATGAAATTACTGTATTACTAAGTCATTTTCTCGACCACCATTCTGTTGGTTCACATAATTATTCATGTTGTCTACCATCTTGAAAGAATTTTCATAATTTACTTGAGACGAATGGAACAATCACGATTCATGTCTGCCGTTATAAGTATATACACAGTGACATTCATTCATTCATTCATTCATTCATTCATTCATTCAATAGAATGTCCATTGCAGAACCTCGCTTCCATAACAACCTTCCGGAAAACTTCTCGGTCACAAGTTTCGCCTCCGATACACTCATCAGGAGATCATCTGCCGCATCCTGCACCCATCTTCTCTTTGGCCTTCCTCTCCCTCTTTTCCCGGGCATATATCCCTCCATTATTGTTCTCTCCAGACTGTCATGACGTTTCAAATGACCAAAATACTTCAGTTTTCTTTGTTTTATCATCTTTAGTAGCCAACCTTCTTCAGTATTCAGCTCTTGTCGTGTGGATGCATTTGTTTTTATCTGTATCCAAGATATTCTTAGAACCCAGCTGTATATTATTACTAAGTCATTTTCTCATTTCTATTGATTCACATAATTATTCATGTTGTCTACCATCTTAAAGAATTTCCATAACTTACTTCATCTGAATGAAGCAACCACGATTCATGTCTGCCGTTATAAGTATATACACAGTGATATATAACGATTATTTAAGATAACAGGCGAGAAGTGTTAGTATACCGTCAGAACAGGTTGTTTTCTTAGCTAACTCCGTGAGATATTTGCGTTATATCCAGAGATAGGGACCTTCGCGGACCTCAAACTCGGCCCCTTATATTGCAGTAGGAGCATTTTTCTCTCCACTTCAGATCTTGAGAGGATGGTAATGTGATCCTGGCGGCTGAAGTTTAATCTTGGGTTACACTGTTGGTTTAGCGCGCGTCTGGGTAATCCTCGATCAACACAGGAACAGGCTGCCAATTGCCTTCAGAGCAATCTGAATGGCTGGTCTCGAAGCTCGACAGATTGGCGAGTCAGTCCCACCGATGTTGCCACGTTGTCAAGAGGTCCTTGTGGGGTTAGGATACTGGGGAGGATGGTGAGGCCACCGAGTAAAGACGTCCTAAGTAAACGGGGAACGAAAAGAGAATTGCAAAGGGAGATCCAGACTCGGAAAGTCAAATAGTTTGGGATCATCAAAAGAGCATAATAATCTTCTGAAAAGCATGCTCATTTAGGGTAGGTGGACGATGGGCGCGCAGGATGTAGACATGGGTTTAAATCGGACGCTTTGAACTAGAGCGTAATCCATGCACATGCTACCATCAGTAGTAGTTGCTACTATTGTTGGTGAATGCACTGGACTACTGTTTGCGCGTCGATTAGCTTTCTCTATCACTAGTGTGCCGGTCTCTGGCCTCGGGGTTAACGTCTTTCTCCGTAATCCCGTATATCCACGTGAGGAACATAACCGGCGCGAGAATCGGTAGCGGTTCTCGCCGCGTTGGTAACTTACGGGGTATGTGAGCCGGTCGCTCAGAAAGCAGTGGTAAACTATTGAGCGTAATCTTGCCACGAAATCAACAATCAGTTGAAAGATGCTGATGTTGACAGCGATGTCCTGTAAAGGATATGCGATGAAAAAAATTTACTAGTGACGTTCGCCATCAGACAAACCCACGTCTGCTTCCGAGGTACTTGTAATTTACGTCCCCAGGTCACGGACGAGAAGTCAATGTCAATTTAGTCCAACTGAAGGGTGGTCCATAGCACCGAAAATTTAAGAGCGGGTGTTTTTATCTTTTCGTCATCAGCATCAAATTTTTCACTACAAGGAAAGAACAGAGAATTGCTAGGACGATCCAGACTGGGCAAGTAAATACTGTGGAATCATAAAACGGCATAATAATCTTCCGAACAACGCACACATGGGAAAGTTGAAAGTAGACATGCAAGAAGAAGTAAAGTACACAAAGTTCAGAAGCAAGAAGAAGTAAACTGCAAAAGTTATGAGGTAAGAAGAAGTAAAGTAAACAAACAAATAAACAAACAAACAACCTTATTTTAAAAGGGTAACAAATTGGGCACACAGGCCCGTTTTAAATTCGGCCCTTCCAATCACTCCTCTTTCGTTCATCAATAGTGCGTAATACATTCATATAGGGAAAAAACGTTGCCAAATGAATGTTGTAAACATAAACAATGCATATTACCATGTTATAAGACACATCCTCCACCCACCCACACACACACCCTAGGCATACATATGTGCCCCACCCACACACACACACACACACACACACACACATTCTCCCACCAGTCCCATAACCCACACACACTCACGCACATATCTTCACCACCCACACACCCCCAACCACCCAGCCAAACACACATCCCACAAACACATCCCCCACCCATACACACATCCCCCACCCATACACACATCCCCCACCCATACACACATC
Source organism: Cepaea nemoralis (assembly GCA_014155875.1). Classification (NCBI taxonomy): domain Eukaryota; kingdom Metazoa; phylum Mollusca; class Gastropoda; order Stylommatophora; family Helicidae; genus Cepaea; species Cepaea nemoralis. The sequence continues at coordinate 279,937 of JACEFZ010020020.1, forward strand.
CCCCACCCATACACACATCCCCCACCCATACACACATCCCCCGTCAATCCAATCATCCGGCATCTACTCGCACACATCCCGCAACTACCCACACATCCCCAACTTACACACATCCCCCACCCACACAATCTCTTTCCACGCACCCACACATCCCGCACCACCCCCACACACACCCAACCCATCCCCCACCCTACACACACTCACCCATCCCCCACGCTACACACACTCACCATCAACCCACACTGCCCCCAATCACCCATCCCCAACCACACATAACTTAACCACACATCCCCCCCCCCCCCCCACACACACACACTTGGTAAAGAAGTAAACTACACGAGTTAAGGAGTACAAAAGTTATGGAGCAAGAGGAAGTAAAGTACAAACGTTATGTTGCAAGAAGAAGTAAACTACACAAGTTATGGAGGAAGAAATAGTAATGTACAAAAGTTATGGAGGAAGAAGAAGTAAACTACAAAATTTATGTAGGAAGAAGAAGTAAACTACACAAGTTATGGAGCAAGAAGAAGTAAAGTACACAAGTTATGGAGGAAGAAATAGTAAAGTACAAAAGTTATGGAGGAAGAAGAAGTAAAGAACAAAAGTTATGGAGGAAGAAGTAAAGAACTAAAGTTATGGAGGAAGAAGAAGTAAAGAACAAAAGTTATGGAGGAAGAAGAAGTAAAGAACAAAAGTTATGGAGGAAGAAGAAGTAAAGAACAAAAGTTATGGAGGAAGAAGAAGTAAAGAACAAAAGTTATGGAGGAAGAAGTAAAGAACTAAAGTTATGGAGGAAGAAGAAGTAAAGAACAAAAGTTATGGAGGAAGAAGAAGTAAAGAACTAAAGTTATGGAGGAAGAAGAAGTAAAGAACAAAAGTTATGGAGGAAGAAGTAAAGAACAAAAGTTATGGAGGAAGAAGAAGTAAAGAACAAAAGTTATGGATGAAGAAGAAGTAAACGACAAAAGTTATGAAGGAGGAAGAAGTAAACAACAAAAGTTATGAAGGAGGAAGAAGTAAACAACAAAAGTTATTGAGCAATAAGAAGTAAAGTACACAAGTTAAGGAGCAAGAAGAAGTACAAAAGTTAATGACCCCTCGTCACGTTGTGAGGCCAGATGCATATATGGTACAAGCCCGATATATTTGTTTGTTGGGGCCAATGGGCACTCGCTGCGTGATGTGGTTAATAACTGGCTGGCTGTTTTTGCTTTTAAGGAAATTGTCTGGTACCCATTTTAGGCTGCATCGACACAGAGTTCGGGTCAGTGGAAAAATAGTCGCCGGTACAAAGGAGAAGACACCCATGTAAATGAGAAGATCGTAATCGTCGTGATCATCAGGGGATTTCTGTCTACGAAGACAGATGTTACAGTCGCATGATCATGTAACTGCGCTGTACCTCGCCTTTATCTTCAGCTATTCGTAACGCTGGGCAATAGTATCTTTGCATTCTTCTGCGATATAGTTGTTTTGTGTACGTTCTCTTCTTTTCTATTGAATTTTGCTCTCTCGTATTTGCCACCGCAGACTCCTTTCTGATATTGTGACCAAGTTTTTCTTCTCCTCGTCTCTTTATTTATTAGAATCTGTTTAGTTCTCTCCTACAACTTTGTATTAGTGATTATGTGCCGAATATCAAGGTGAACGGTCATAGGGGGACATTCCCTTACGTGCTACGTTCTCATCTGCAACAGCCAGAAAAGAGTCCCAATACCAGTGGTACAAGTAGCAGTCTTCTTCTTCTTTTCGTTCATCCGGAGTGTTTTTTCAGATGTGATTGCGGTGTGTCTGTTATGCGCCCTTGGGCCGAAACCCGTAGGCCAACACATCGACTTTAGCGTGCTTTTTTGACCAGGTAGCATTCCTGGGAGACTCTCACTTTTGCGGTGCCATCTGCTACACCGCTGGCCAAGTTGGAACGGTCGAAGACAACGGTAATCCCTCAAAGGAAGGCAGGGACAGTCCATAGCATTTTCCTCCATCCAAGGTTGCTTCCATGGTTGCAGGGCCGACACATAGCGCCCTGATGCTGGGCTTACCGAGGGAATCGTCACGTCCTGCTCATGGCTGCTTTGATTCCTCACTTCAATATATTGGGCATTTCGTTCGCCCCGGGCCATTCCTGCACAAACCAGACAAGTCTGCAGATGGTATCCACTCAGCGAGTTTTCGGACATGTGCTTGTCCTTGCGCCCTTCAGAGCTGTTCCAGGCACGGCGGACATTAGGAACACTACCTAGTCAGAACTGTTCCGAGCAAGAGCGGCATTCCGAAACTAGGTAGTCAGAGCTGTTCCTAGCACGAGAGACATTCGGACGAGACATTTCACTCGGACGTAAATGCGTAGTGCCAGTTTTTATTTTGCCACCCGTAGGCCAGCACTTCCGGCTTCGGCGGGCATTTTTTAATGAGGTTAGCCTTCCTCGGGTTTCGAGGCACGTTAGACGTGTGTTGTGATGCCGCCCGCATCTCAGCTGGTCAGGATAGAACGGTCAACGACATCATGGTCAACCCTCAAGGGAAGGCAGGGGCAGATCATGGGCATTCTCTCGCTATCCAAGGAGGCTTCCATACTTGCAGAGCCGGCACATATTGCTCTGAGACTGGGCTCACCCGAGGAGTTGCCACGTCCTGCTCATGGCTGCTTTAGTTCCTCACTTCCATGTGTTGGGCATATCGATTGCCACTGGCCGCTCAAGCACACACCAGGATCGGTCAGACTGTGGGTGTCATCCACTCGGTTAGCTTTGCTTTTGACTTCGGACCACGCAATGGGTTCGCTAGCCTTGCGTTCCATTTCGTGTTATTGAGACGTTTTTTCCACTTTTGTCTACTCTCTGTGAGTTAGATACAGACAGTTTTCGTAACCATTTCATTCGACTGGGGCACTTCTCTGACTTTTTTGTACTCGCTCAAGAGGTAGTCTACATGTGCTGCCGGCTCAGCACCTTACCTCCGTGCAGCAGTGAACAAGAAACGGCCAGGCCCTCTCTTCCGGGAATCCCTCATATCCCCCAGCTGAGAGCCTTCGAACAAGTATCAGAACTGGGCATGTAGCTTGCACAGTATCTCACCTCTATTCTTCGGAGGGTGGGTATGGGCCCGGCTATCAGATCCGAGAGTTCAGCCTCAACCCTCGACAGAGAGCCTTAGAGTATTGTCCGGACCAAATAGTTTGCCTTCGTGCGCTTGATTAAAATATTTGACTGCTATCCTCAGTCTAACCTGCAGAGCAGCAGGTTGTGTCTCTCTTGGTCTGGTCCCTATCATATAAGCTGTCCGATATGTAGTTTTTCATCCATCGGCAAGCGAATGGGGTCGATGGGACACGCAAGCTCCCCCACAACGTCAAGGTGGAGACACATCGGGGGAGAGTAGCAGTCTGATTATATGTCCGTTAGGTCTTTCCTGCCAGTTTTGAGTGCCGGATAGATCCTCTGGCCACTCCCTGCAACATCATTCTCTCCACGCCGTAATGACTACACACACGATTCCAAAGGATCCTACCACATCTGCCTTATAACGCACCAATACTCCTCCGAGCGGTGCAAACTCGGCAGGTCTGTCCGCCTGCTCGTTCCCCACCATACAAGGACGCCTAAGTTGACAACAAATTTGATAATACATCGCACCACTGAAGTATAAAGGTCAAGTAGCTTCTAATTCATGTTGAAGATATTCACCTCCCCACTCTAGGCTATCGCCGTTAGACCCCGACAAAGTCAAACACATTAAATACACTCATACGCCAATCGTTGGTCGCAGCGTCACCACGTCCAACACTCAATTATAGTTGGTTCAGGAATACGCGGGTCTGCTTGGCTGTCCATCATGTCGCGATTATACACATCTTTGTACCGTAGTAGAGGCCGACCCCGAGATTTTTACCCCATTTATAATTCACCAAAAACGATGTTCTTTGGTATACTACCATCGTCCTAACGTGTCCTATTCATCTAAGTCTACGAAGACTGGGCATGACACAAACCGTCAACCACCCGATCTTTCCAATACTTCGGTATTTGTGATCTTATCTTGCCATTGAATATCAAGTATTCTTCGCAGACAATGTATATAGAAACTGTTTAAATGTTTCTCTTGGTGTGAGTAAGTTGACCAGGTTTCACTGCTATAAAGAAGAGTACTAAGGACACGCTTGATAGACCAGACTAGCCCAGATAGAATGTCTAATTTGAACAAACAAGAAGAGAAGAAGACACCGCCAGAACCAGACAGTGATCATGCTACCAACAAGCCATCCACGGCGAACCGTCATGTGTGCTGTCAATAATTGAGCGCTATTGACTGCTGGTTCTCAAGTTTCGGCTAAACCTTGATCTGTTCTCGGCCAGGGGATTTGCTGATAGACATACCATCCGTTCACTACATGCAATAACACGGCTCTTCTTGGTCCTCTGTGCTGTACTCGTTCCCTAGTTCAAATAACTCGATTAATTGTGGGGTTGGTTTTACACCAGCACGCTTTTGGGCTTCAGAACCCAGATTCATATCCTGTGGATGGGACCATGGTTGTCCCAATCCATCCAGGTACATTGATTTTCAGTTTACTGTTGTTTGATCGCAATGCTCTATAGGTATCTGCTTTTGATGATTTTGCCAAGATTGTCAGAATCCATACAGATACATGAATACTTCTTCTTCTTCTTCTTCTTCGTTCATCCGGTTTTTTTTCTTCGGACGTGATTGCGTTGTGCCTGTTTACAGCAGAGCTGCGTTCTTGCGCCGTTAGGCCGACACATCCGACTTCTGCGGGCATTTGTTTACCGGGTTAACCTTCCCGGGGGATACATGAATACATGGATGTCTAGCCTTGTCGGTTTACTGTTATGTGTGATCTCAATGCCCTGAAGGTGTCTGCTTTTGATGATGGTGCCAAGATTGTAGAATACATCCAGGTACATAGATACATGGATGTCTAGCCTTGCCGTTTTACCGTCGTTTGATCTCAATGCCCTTAAGGTGTCTGCTTTTGATGATGGTGCCAAGATTGTCATCATCTTGTCGTCAGGTTTTCCGTTGTTTTATATCACTGCTCTGAATGTGTCTGCTGTTGATGATGGTGGTAAGATTGTCACAATCCATCCAGATAAGTGGATCGTGGGTTGGGTGCCTAGCCTTGTCAGTTTACTGTTGTGTGGGTTTTTTTATTTGGCTCGGTTTGAACTCAAGCCCAATTCTTATACGAGCTGCTACTTCTAGTGCACTGGACTAATTTTTACATGTTAATAAGCTTTCCCTATTACCAGTGTCCCTCGCCATCAGGCCAGCCCACTCCGACTTCAGAGGTACTTGTAATTAACGTCCCCAAGTCAAGGATGAGAAGTCCTCATTTTAGTCAAGCTGACCGGTATAGAGGTTGAACCTCTTACCTTGGCATCAGCACACCGAATGTTAAAGAACGAGCGCCCTTATCCATTATGCCACGCTGTCCTCCACTGTTGTGTTTCATCCCAATGCTCTGTAGTTGTCTACTTTTCGTAATCTTGTGCTTTTCTTATGAAGATGCGTTCCGGTTCTTCGTAGATGTTCCAGGGACCGGTGTAAGTTAAAACCTTTTTCATCGGACATATGGTACAAGGCCCACAGTTTAATGAAACAGCTGACAGTGATTGTAGAAGAAGCAGCAGCAGCAACTGTAGCAGCAGCAGAAGAAGAAGAAGAAGAAGAAGAAGAAGAAGAAGAAGAAGAAGAAGAAGAAGAAGAAGAAGATGAGGGGGAGGAGGAGCAGGAGAGAATAAAAAGTAGAAAAGAAGAAGAATCGGCGACGGCAACACTAAAAGCGGCAGAATCGGCAGAAGAATCAGCAGCAAAAGTAGTAGTAGTAGTAGTAGTAGCAGCAACAGCAGCTGTTGAAATAGTAGTAGTAGGTAGTTGTAGTAGCAGTAATAGTACTAGGTAGTTTTAGTAATAGTAGTTGATAGGTAGTAGTAGTAGTAGGTAGTAGTCGGTTGTAGTAGTAGTAGTAGTAGTAGTAGTAGTAGTAGTAGTAGTAGTAGTAGTAGTAGTAGTAGTAGTAGTAGTAGTAGTAGTAGGTAATAGGTAGTAGTAGTTGTCGATAGTAGTAGTAGCAGTAGAAGAAGAAGTAGTAGCAGAACCCACGTCAGCAGAATCGGCACCACGAAGAAAAGCAGTTGCATAAGAACCAGGAGGAGAAGAAGAATCATCATCAGCAGATCCGGTTACCAACAGATGCTAATGTCATGTCTCTTTACCAGACTATGAAACTCCCATAGCCTATGTAGCGTACCCATTGTGTTTGTTGTACTCCCACACACAACACCTTGTCATTGCCCGCCTTAACGAGAATCACTTGTGCTGAGAGCAATGTATCTACCGCATATGTTTTGCATGGACCCCGTGCACTGGGCGTAGGTGTTTCTCATAACGTTGAGTCTTTGAAGAGGGTGCGTTGGCGGAATGGTTAGGACGTTGTGCTACAATGACATCAGAACTGGCCGACGAGGTTTTGAGACCTGGGCTTGCCGCTGGCTACAGGGGATGAGGACTGGCCAAATATCCCTCCGTGAACTCAGGACTGTAAAATGGGATAGTCCTAACATATAGCAGACTTATAGCAGGTTCCCGCTTCTTTCTGGGCTTGACCTTTGTTGTTGTTGTTTAAGTCATTGAAGACTTGTATTGGAAAGTATCGACTGTCGGTTTATGCATGCAGTGTCCGCCTCTGACACACGATGGACCTGGTTCACATCGCGGTGTGAAATACGGTTGTTTACAACAAACGAAACGGATGGTCTATCTCAAAAAGTAAACAAAAAATGGATCGGACTTTTTTCCTGGTATACACACATTTACATCCTTTCCGGTGTTTCAGCCTTGTGTGCCGTGCCGAGATTCTCTAGTGTGATCTGTGGAATGAGGCTGGGGCAGTTATGGATATGCGATGGAAGTGACTCTGAAGAAAAACCACTCCTATACATAGTCTCAACATGGCTTGGTTGGTCCAAGAAGGACGTGTGTTGTGTTGCAGGGTCTTACTGGCTAGAAAGACATGTAATCCTACCAGTGTTTTGGGTTGAATCTAGGCTGCTGTCTTACGCGTCTCTCTCTCTCTCTCTCTCTCTCTCTCTCTCTCTCTCTCTCTCTATATATATATATATATATATATATATATATATATATATATATATATATATATAGCGGCCTACGTGGCGAAAGTGTTTCTGGAGCGATTCATAAGCCCGCTTATCCACTTCGAAACATCAGCTGCGACCGATTTAGCAGCAGACCGCGTTGCGCTGGGTTTTAAACGAGTTGGTATGGGAGCCGGCCGTTCATAAAGCAGTGGCAAACTACTGCACGTAAACTTGCCAAGGCATCAACAACAGCAGTAAAATGCTGGTGTTAACAGCGATGTCCTGTAAAACAGGACGAAACTGTAGTGCGTTGACTCTCAAACTTCCGGTCGGCCGAAGATGAGGATGTAGATGATAGACGATTCAATTCCTAAACGACGTTAAGTTGGACTTAAACATTGATTTCTCGTTCAGAAAGCCATGGCAAACTGCTGAACTTAAAATTGCCTAGAAAATCAAGCTGATGTTCATCGCAACATGCTGCCAAGGACATGCGCCACACACGCTCACACACACACACACGCGCGCGCGCACACGCACGCATACGTAAGAGAGAGAGAGAGAGAGAGAGAGAGAGAGAGAGAGAGAGAGAGAGAGAGAGAGAGAGAGAGAGAAGCATTAAAATAAGTACGCTGTAATATAATCCTCTAATCTATACTTTCCAAACCCTTATGTCTAGTTTTACGCAAAAGACAAGAAAGGAATCTTGGATCTGCTATTTTGTTTGAAGCATTGCATTTTCTCTTCACACGGATAAACCGCCAAGTGCATACTATACAGACAGTCTTGATGCTCATTAAAGAAGAAACAAAAAATGAAATTACACCAGACCGAGCCTGTATGTAAAAGACATCAGGCAGACGGCCCAGCCTAGGTGCCCTGAGTACGCACAAGGCGTTTTCAATCAGGCCCTTTGTATGTGCTTTAAGTACTAGCCTATCATCTTTCACTGAATATGCAAAACTGGGTGCTTACCTGCTGATTAAAGCGCTGTCGATTTGACGTTGTTTAACGACCTGTCTGTCCTTGTTTGTTGCTCCAGCCCATGGTGGAGACGTGTGCTTTCTCGGTGTGGGTCAATGTAGGTATTTGTGAGAGGCCAGGGGAACGAACGAACCTTCTTTTTTCCGCAGAGTCACAAATTGGGTACGAAGGTCCGTCTTATATTCGGCTCTTCCGTCCACTCATTTTTCGCACATTAGTTATGGAGGGGATAGTGTAGTTACCTTAAGGGCAGTTACCGTCGGACATTTAAGGGATATCTCCTATCAAAGGCGAAGTAAGGTGCCTGTCACCTGTTGTCCCTGGGGTGAGAGGAATCAACAAGCACACTCTTTTAATTCTATATCAACAGCCTTGGAATCTACACAACCCCCTCAGTCTCTGGATCACTCTCTCTCTCTCTCTCTCTCTCTCTCTCTCTCTCTCTCTCTCTCTCTCTCTCTCTCTCTCTCTCTCTCTCTCTCTCTCTCTCTCTCTCTCTTACCACGGGACAATACCCCTCTTCGTATTCCTCCAGAACATACCCACACAACTCTGACTTCTAACAAATGATAAAATAATTTAATAAAGAAAAGTGTCACGTGTGTGCAATGTATGTGTATAGACCTTCTATAGTATAGTCCAGTGGTTCTCAACCTTTTTTGGCCCGTTCCCCCCTTCATCATATATTTAGGACGTCATTCCCCCCTCACCATATGTTTAGAACGTCATTCCCCCCCTTTCGTATTTCCTCGCTAAAGATTCCCCCCTGCGCCTACACAGTATATGTAATAATTGAAGCTAAATTTAATAGCACATACTAAAATAAGTCTAGACATCTACATAAAACGTGATTTACGGAACTACTTACGTTATAAAATGAATTTCAGAAGGGTGATACGTACAGAAACGTAAAGAAAGAAGGTAAAAACAATACCAAGTAATCGGTGTTAACGCAATCTAGAAATAATCTTAATTCCCCCTGGAAACCCTAAAATTCCCCCCTGGGGGGGGGGGGGGGGGGGGAATTCCCCACCGGTTGAGAACCACTGGTATAGTCTATTGTGTATGCGAGATGAGACCAGTTAGTTCAGGATGTTTCATCATAGTGTCCGGCCATACCACAACACAACACAGTAAGTTCAGAGGGACCTCACCAAATGAAGCGTCTCTCCAGCCAGGGGTCGACTTCTTCCAGTTGATCGTGGATAGTCTGGGTGCCTGGTTACTAATGTTGAATATGGTAGAATAATGTCCAATGAGTTCGGAACACACGATGTACCTGATACGTCTATAGAAATCCCGTGACCTAGGAACACTTTCACGTGTTTATCAATATTCCTAAACAAACTTAGGGTAGCTGTTATAGTAAATTCTTCCTGTTTATTTTGGAAAATGTTACTAATCACTTCTCTTCACCATTCTAACCTCTCTTATGTAATCTGTCATGGTCCATTGAGGTATTTACAGTTCCTTAAACTCAGCTGTCCTAGTAACTCAACCACTGACAAACTATTCTTTCCTGGCTCAGATAGGATTATGATTTGGCAGACCCTCTTTGTGGAACGGGGTTCAATTGCAGAGGCCATTTAGCAAAACTGCATTCGGTGTTACTGCCATTGTCCACCTCTCTGAGTTGTCCTTAAGTTCTCAGATAATGTAGAACCTGTCAAAGAGAGAACATCCAGTGAGAGAAACCCGATTCAGACCTACTATATGTGAGTGTAGTCCGAAGGCCGTACTCAGATATTTATATCCTGATCAACATAGAACTAAACTCTGGCATAAGGCAGAGGAGTTCATCACATTGGCCTGAGACGTGGTAAGAAAAGGAAAGACTAAAGGAAAGCGAAGAAACCCCAGTAGACACCCTACCGGAAGATCCTACCATTGACATTTCCTTTATTCCACCAACCACCCTCAATCTCACTGAATATCTTCCCACCACAATGGTCTTAACCTGCTGAGTTAAACGATATACAACTCAACCTAGTTTAAGCAATGCATCAGCCTGCTGCTGCCGACGCTCCTATAATGGGTTCCCACAATGCCCCATCACTACGCTCAATTCCAAGTATCTCCCAATAGTCAATTACCTGCCTAGTATTACTTATACCTAATCTCTATCTATTTAATACCTTATGTAAACTAGTCCTGTCCAGAATCGAAACTCACATATAGACAAGTGTCCATCGACTTTAATCGGCACGGGACACAGTAGTTTCTTTTCCTAATTGGAACAGGAATGGCCTAACACTCCATTTCGTTTTAATCCCTCTGGCGCATTGATTGCAAACTTTGTATCCCGACTGCCGAGAACTGTGTATCTGAATGACCTCACTGACTTGGTCAGAAGCCAGGTGCAGAGAAACTCTCCTTCTCTCATTCTTCAGATCGGGTTAAACAGTATGCCGACTGTTCTCCCCTTGATAAGGGAAATCCTTCTCCTGTATTCAAAGAATTTCGGTTGGCGTTTGATCCGAGAAAACCTTTCCCAACAACAAAGCGTTGTGGCGGCCTAGAGAAGGCCGTCTCTGGCAATCCATCATTCTGGTCGGCGTCTCCAGTAATTCCGTGACATAGGCCCCCGCTTAAGAGAGTTGACTGCGTCGACTCTTGCTCACTGGAGGTTCGATCCAGATGATCTACAACAACCTACGCATTAAGCGCATGCTCAGTTTCCGAGAGATGGCTTAACACACCAAATGTTGATGGTCTGCCTGTACCCTCAAAAGTGTGACATCCCCATCAATTAGGTGATCTCACGGACAGCCTATATCATAGTCATGACAGACACTAGTGTCGGCTCATCACCCCTGTACGTTCTGTCGGCCAACTTTCGACTTGCGTAAGCGACGGCTCACAATACAGACGGATTGTTCCATCCTGACTGTAACAGTGTCGCCATAGCCGCTTAGTTTCCCCAAGCTTTGCATCCTGGGATCCGCGGTATCGTCCTCGATGGACAGAACCGTCTTCCCCAAAACCCCTGGACTTTTGTTTCCAGGAGCATCTCGGTCGATATTGAATCTGGTCAGCCAATCGTCGGTCGGAGTCTCGGGTATCTAGCGCCGTTCCCGACGTTACCCTCCCCTTCTGAACTGGGCTACTAGCGAATTTTTCACTATGGACCTCTCCCTGACGTGTGATTTACCCCTATCTTTGGCTGGAAAATCGGACCTACCCCGTACGTTTCCATAGACCCTCCTATGTAGTACTTGGGATCGCTGGTCTCCGTCTGGACCCGTAACCCTTTTCTCAATGGGTGCCATCACCATAAGGTGAGAGAACTTGTCATCGGATCTCTCCTCAAATTTCTGAAGGAGATGTCTAGGGAGACTTTTCAGTTCTCCCCCGATCCGGATTTCATAAGTGGTCTTGGACACAACCTTTACCACAGGATAAGGTCCTTGCCATCCTACTTGGAGTATATTGGTCTCTGCTGGACCCCACACTACTACTTTGTCTCCTACCTTAAGAGCTACTTTACTCTTCGTCTGATATTTGGCTGGTGCCTTCTGGCACTCTGGGCAAGACTTAACTAACCGGCGTATATCACCGGTCATTCCTGGCCAGCAATAATGGCAAGAAATCTGCTGCAGCGTCTCTCTGACACCCATATGTCGATTCCCGGATATCTGAATACCGGATATGGTGTGCCTGCTTTGAAGAATATGGGGACGGTGGGCCTCTGGGACCACCAACTGCTCGTGCAGTTTGTCTCCCCTTCAGGCTCTCCGGTAGAGCAGCCGATTCCTCAGAAAGTACTGCCCCCGTTTTGGTGGGTCAGCATTTCTTTGCAGCTTCTTGTAGCAGGGACGCAACGTTGTGTCCTTCTTCTGGGCAGTATGCAATTTCCCTGACACAGGGTTGGTGTTTAGTGTGTCTGCCTCTTCTGTCTTCCCTTTGGATCCAGTGGCTACTGCTTCCAGGTGGGCGGGTTGTTTGGGCACCCCCAAGAACACGTATTTAATACCAAGGATCACGGGAAATAGGGGATCAGATAATACAGCTGCTAGAATGATGACCGTGACGTACCTGGACTTAATCTCCACCTTGGCGATTGGCAACGTCATGGCAACAGCACTCTTCATTGCAGGCTGTATCTCAGTGGTCTCCCTGGTGAGTTGGTCTGGGCGTACCAGGCTGGCATCAATAACGGCTTCCCCGTCTTGGCCAGTGTCATAGAGACAGTTAACCTGCTGGCCATTGACTTCGATCAGTTCGACCACAGGTGGCCTATCTTGGTCCAGAGTTTCTTCGACAACCTCGACTTTTTCGGTGGCAACCGCCTTTGGAGCCACGAGGCAGGCCGTGAAGTGAGAGCTTTTCGTTTTCGATTTGCAGTCTGTCGTGTTGTGAGAGGGCCACTTGCAGATCGAACACCACTTCTCAGACCCTGTCGTATCGGTGACAGTTGGGTGGGCTCTGTCTCCCATCCTTCGTCTTCTCTGGACTCTTCTCTGAAGTGTTTGCATAAGGTTCTACTTTCCTAGTTTCCGAGCCTTTGAATTTCTGTCGGTCATGTTTCTCCTGACCTTTGGTAGTTTGTGTACAAGTTTCTCCAGCTTCCCCATGGACTTCAATAAATCTTTCCGCCAACTTATTCACGACTTTAATCCGTTCCGCCCCTTGATCTCCCAAGAATGAATTGAGGGGTTCCGACATTTGCTGTCGCATCTGGTCGACTATCATGAGCTCTTCCAGATTCTCATAGTCATGCATGAACCCAGCCAAATCCATCCATTTATGGAGGTGGGATTTCAGACGCAGACTGTAGTCAGCGAATAACTCCCCCGGCTCTCGTTTCGCTGATCAAAACTTCTTCCGATAAGTGTGTGACGTAACCTCATAGCATTTGAGTAAAGCTGCTTTCAACTCATCATAGTTATTTTCGTGTCCTGGTGGCAGGCGGGAGTAAACCTCGTAACCCGTTTCGCATAATCCCTGGGACAATATAAAACACTATTTGCCTCGATCTAGACCCATAGCAACAGACATTGCTTCGAAGCGTTGTAAGTATTGGTCTATTTTTTCTTTGTCTTCCTCATAGACAACCAAGAGAAACTTCATGGCATGGTAACTATGTCCACTCATGGTGGGTGAACCATTGGGAGAGGATGCTCCTACTGCCCCGTCAGTTTCTCCCTTTGATTGTGCATTGAGCTCAAGTTCCCGCATTTGGTATTCATGCTCTCTTTTCTGAGCTTCTTGCTCAGCTTCTAATCTCTTAGCAGCTTGCTCAGCTTCAAGTCTCTTAGCAGCTTGCTCAGCTTCGAGTCTCTTATCAGCTTGTTCATCTTCGAGTATCTTAGCAGCTTGCTCAGCTTCGAGTCTCTTGGCATCTTGCTCAGCTTCCAGTTCCAACTTTTTAGTGGCTTGCTCAGCCCCTGTTCTTTTGGTCTCCAACTCCATCTTTTGTAGCTCCAACTCGGCCTTTCGATCTTCTCTTTCTGCCTGACGGAAATCTCTTTCCACCTCTTGTATAAACTCTGATAGTGCAGGACCCGACAAGCCCATTCCTTCACCCCTTGCCCTCGCTTCTGCCAAATCTAGTTTGGGAGAGGCCATATTTAGAGAGAGTAAGTCAGCAGGTTGAGTGTAAGGTCCCCAAAGCAATATATACTTTACCCTCATAAATGTAATGTCACCATCCCGTGTGAGTCCCCATTAATGTCAACTGTTGTCCCTGGGTGAGGGGAATCAACAAGCACACGCCTTTAATTATATATCATCAGCTTTGGAATCTAATTGATCTTTGTCTACACAACACCTTCAGTCTCTGGATCACTGTCTCTCTCTCCTTACCACAGGACAATACCCCTCTTCATATTCCTCCATAACATACACACACATCTCTGGCTTCTAACAAATGATGAAATAATTTAATAAAGAAAAGTGTCACGTGTGTGCAATGTATGTGTATAGACCTTATGTAGTATAGTCTATTGTGTATGCGAGATGAGGCCAGTTAGTTCAGGATGTTTCATCATAGTGTCCGGCCATACCACAACACAACACAGCAAGTTCAGAGGGACCTCACAAAATGAAGCGTCTCTCCAGCCAGGGGTCGACTTCTTCCAGTTGATCGTGGACAGTCTGGGTGCCTGGTTACTAATGTTGAATATGGTAGAATAATGTCCAATGAGTTCGGAACACACGATGTACCTGATACGTCTATAGAAATCCCGTGACCTAGGAACACTTGAACATGTTTATCAATATCCCTAAACAACCTGATGGTAGCTGTTATAGTAAATTCTTCCTGTTTATTTTGGAAAATATTACTAATTACTTCTCTTAACCATTCTAACCTCTCTTGTGTAATCTGTCATGGTCCATTGAGGTATTTACAGTTCCTTAAACTCAGCTGTCATTGTAACTCAACCACTGACAAACTATTCTTTCTCTGGCTCAGATAGGATTGTAATTAGGTAGACCCTCTTTGTGGAACGGGGTTCAATTGCAGAGGCCAATTAGCAAAACTGCACTCGGTGTTACTGCCATTGTCCACCTCTCTGATTGTCCTTAAGTTCTCAGATAATGTAGAACCTGTCAAAGAGAGAACAGTGAGAGAAACCCGATTCAGACCTACTATATGTGAGTGTAGGCCGAAGGCCGTTCTCAGATATTTATATCCTGATCAACATAGAACTAAGCTCTGGCATAAGGCAGAGGAGTTCATCACCTTGGCCTGAGACGTGGTAAGAAAAGGGAAGACTAAAGGAAAGCGAAGAAACCCCAGTAGACACCCTACCGGAAGATCCTACCATTGACATTTCCTTTATTCCCCCCAACCACCCTCAATGTCACTGAATATCATCCCACCACATTGGTCTTAACCTGCTGAGTTAACCGATATACCACTCAACCTAGTTTAAGGAACGCATCAGCCTGCTGCTGCCGACGCTCCTATAATGGGTTCCCACAACGCCCCATCACTAAGCTCAGGTCCAAGTATCTACCAATTGTGCATAGTCAATTACCTGCCTAGTATTACTTATACCTAATCTCTATCTATTTAATACCTTATGTAAACTAGTCCTGTCCAGAATCGAAACCACAAATTCACATATAGAAAAGTGTCCATCGACTTTAATCGACACGGGACACAGTAGTTTCTTTTCCTAATTGGAACAGGAATGGCCTAACACTCCATTTTGTTTTAATCCCTCTGGCACACTGATTGCAAACTTTTTATCCCGACTGCCGAGAACTGTGTATCTGAATGACGTCACTGACTTGGCCAGAAGCCAGTTGCAGAGAAACTCTCCTCTCATTCTTCGGATCGGGGTAAACAGCATGCCGACTGGTCTCCCCTTGATAAGGGAAATCCTTCTCCTGTATTCAAAGTATTTTGGTTGTGCGTTTGATCAGGGAAAACCTTTTCCAACAACAAAGCGTTGCGGCGGCCTAGAGACGGCCGTCTCTGACAATCCATCATTCTGGTCGGCGTCTTCCGTAATTCCGTGACAGTGCCTCCTTACCTCCGCTAGCCTTCGGGACATCCTTGAGCAAGATGGAGTACCCCCCCCTCCCCCGCCTCACCCCTCCCCCATCATGGTTATAGTGAAACCATGTGTGCCGGTGGGGGATGAAGCTGAAGAGCGCAACCAACAGATAGTTCTAGGTTATTAGGTTATGGTCTCCAACTTTACGATGGTAGGCAGTGGATCTCTGTTTATTTGTGGCGTCGAAAGGAAAAATAAATACAATTCAAGATGTCTAGGGTCCGGGTTATTGATAAACAAGACAAAGTTCCCTTGTGTCAGGAAGCCAGTAAAGGGCTCAAGTCCCCAAGAGTGATCATAGAATTATTATCGGATACTTCCCCACTCCAAATAGTATGAATGAAATCACACAGCTTCTGTTTACACTGCAGAGGGAGTCCTGAGTAGTCACCGGGAAATCCAGAGGAATAAACTCCACTCTATAATTAAAGTTTTACCCGCGTTATAACTCAGTCACTGGGACTTCCATTAAATAAGTTTACACAATGTCAGTTGAAACAAATAGCCACATCTAACAACTGCTAACTTCATCAACAATTAATTAAACGCATGCTTAGTTTGTATTTTCCACATGTATTGAATGAACCTCTGGTGGAGTATAAATGTCTTGGATCTTTACAAATTGAAATAAACAATATTTTACATTATTCCGCCAGTGAACTCCTTTCTCGAAATAGTTCTTAATATAATTAAAAGTTGTTCATGTTTTTACTCCTCTGCCTCCAGCGAGGAATGCCAACAACAGTTGTCAATAGGTAGTACTGTTCTTTAATTTTACTTCACAGGGTATGTGGGTGTGTGCGTCGTAGTGTATAATTCTTAGTTAGTACTTAGTATTTTTCAGGCGGCACTCTAGGACATGACAGAATATGGTGGTAGAAAGAAATGGCAAGACTCCCTGTTCAGCTGTGCGAAGGCGGTCTCACACTCATCATTCTAAATGACGAAAATAACCTCATTCAAATAGACAGTTTGAGGCATAACCTTCATCCGTCCTCATCCCTAGAGCCAAATACGAATTGTTGCGTAGGATTTCGCAAGAAGCCAGCCTTACGTCAGCTCTCTACTGATTGAACAAAAACAAATAGCTATATCCCTGCAGTCTATCAAATTATTGTGGTGTTATGTTGTGTGTGAATTATTATACAGCAACGGTACATCCTCTGAAATAAACAATAGGAGGTTATATGAATCTTCCAGGGCCTCCCTCTCGATATGGAAAAAAATAATGTTACATTAAGCCCAGTCACATCATGTGATGGTAAACATATGTGTTGCGGAAATACATCACAGCAACAATCATCTATGGAAATAATCTTTAGTTTATAACAAAAACATAGATATAACAAACATATATTGTGACAAATACCTATTGAGAAAAATGATCGATTACAATAATCATTTGATATGGTAAATGTCCATTGAAATAATTGTCCGTTGAAATGTTATATCATGTTGGTACGACGTCAAAACATAACAAACAATGAAGATGACTCAGAGACATCCAGTTGAGCAAATGTCGTAAACAATGAGCTGTGTTGTCATCAAGTGGAGACGAATCATCACAAGGGAATATTGACGTTAACAAGATAACGTTATCACATGAATACGATTGTCATGCTTTCTCAGAACGTTAATAATAGGAAAGGTATCGTCTTGTGCAACGCAGACGTCTTATTAAGTCCTATCATGTTCCGTCATGTCAGTAGCTCCTCACAAATCACCAACAACCCAACATGTACAATGTGAAACATACAACATAAATAACACATCAATCTTGTCATAAATCATGATCATAAGAATCACCCAGAGAGGCTTTCAGATAGATATCTTATCATGTCAACAAAAGTTCTTCTTCTTCTTCTTCTTCTTCTTCTTCTTCTTCTTCTTCTTCTTCTTCTTCTTCTTCTTCTTCTTCTTCTTCTTCTTCTTCCTCTTCTTCTTTCATCCGGACTTTTTTCGGACGTGATTGCGTTGTTCCTGTTTACAGCAGAGCTGCGTTCTTTCGCCGTTAGGCTGACACATCCGACTTCTGCGGTCATTTGTTGACCGGGTTAACCTTCCAGGTATAAAAGTTCGAACACACTAAACGTGAGATTGCCCTTCCAGCCTATCTCCATTGTATAGGGGTTATAGACACATGTTCGAACATCTGTTACATTCGAACATCTGTTACATGCGAACATCTGTTACATTCGAACATCTGTTCTTTTCACAGACATATAGTTGCAACATAAACCCAGTGAATCTGCCTTCTGGCGTTCACTCACAATTTGGCGTAGGACTGAACGTAAATCACCGTCAGATTAGTTACAGCACAAATTTCATGCTGGCTTTTAATGCAACATCCTGCGAAACATGCACTATCTAACTAATGTTTCTTTTAACATGAGTTACCATCTTCAGCAACGAATATATCACTCCCTTGAATATTCTAAGAGCACAATTAAGAAAAGATGTTTGAAAGTGAACATTCCTTCGAATCTTTAATAAGTGCATATCATGTCCAGACAGCCACCTATAAGAATAGTCTCTACAGTAAGGAGAAGACTCCTTCTGAAGTGCAAGAATCAAGACATGGTTTTCACAGCCAATGATGAACACATATTGCAAACTTACTGGAGTTCAAGAAGTAAAAGATAATGATTTGCGTTTAGAGAAAAATAAACTCCTGTAGCCTTCATAATGAGAGTTAAAGCATGGCAAGGTACTGGTTAACTTAGCATGGTAATTCATTTAAAATTGGTTTACAGTGAGCGAACACATCAGTAATCTTCAATGAAATAACACATTTCACTGGCACATATTTCACAATATTACACGACACCTTTTTTCACTTCTTCAGTATCATAAAAATGTTTAAAGTGATACACTTACCGTGAAATCCAAGAGAGCTTAGGGTAGGTAAAAGAATAATCGAAATATTAGGATTGACGAAATAAAAAAAAAGAAGATAAAAACAGACGAAAGTCTGTTTTATCTCTCCCAATACTGGCTAAGCAAAATCATAAGGTTTCAGTTTTCTCACTTTTTGTTAGGCTGGCCAGCTCTGACTACGTCACCAGTAATTGCCACCACGTCAAAACTACTTTTGTGTAAAAACATTTCTTTCTCGATGCTTCGTTGCTAATTGTGCTGTGTTTCCCAGCAACGACACGTTCGCGTTAAGAAATTATTTTACTCCAACCCCGAACTTATGCCGTGTCACTTCAAGATCGTCCAATCACAATTTGGTTTTGGTAGTGCGATACATGAAATCAAGACTGGTTGTCTAGCGACGACAAGTCTATTTTTACATCTTACTACACCGGCCGCTTGTGTCAGTTGTTTTTAGGACAAGACTTACTATAATTAAACCTGCCAAGTTATTCTTAGACGTGTCTAACTGGCCCAGCGTTACAGTTTTTGAACTGGGATCTCGCCTAGTACAGAAGAATGGGGGATGATTGAATTCTGTAATATCACAGGGAGACGGTGGCTACGGTCATCAACAGGTATGGTCATTGCTAAGAAGAATATCAATGGTAAACTAGTTTCTTCACAGATGTGAAGAAAATCATTATTTTAAGTTTACGATGGTAGGCCGTGGATCTCTTTTTATTTGGGAGACAATGGCTAAGGTAATCGACCAGTATGGTCATTGCTGAGAAGAACAGCAATGGCAAACTACCTTCTTCACAGATACCAAGAAAATAATGTTTTGCCATCTCATAAAAAATCAGAGAAACGGCGTAAATGCCTGTTCCATAGGAGCAGCTCGCCCGGTAGGGGTAGTGCATGTGGCACCAGGTGACTCCAGACCGGCAGCAAGCGACTGGGTGAAAAAACACAACAATGACCTAGTCCTACAACAAACAAATGGAAATCGTAAACCGATTTGAGAAATAAGACGTCGACAGTCATATATTTTTGGGTCACGTTATGACAACTGGCACGATTAAGTGGAGAAGAACAAGGAGAAGGTAGATAATTAAATATCTGGATGGCTTGGCCACGTGGCATGATCGAGAGAAAAATACAGAGCTGATCCACGACTCTGGTGATCACGCGAGATGGCGAAGCATGACCGCCCACGCTTATCGGCACAACACATGATGATGATAAAAACCCAACATTCATTCATTCATTCATTCATTCATTCATTCAGTAGCATGTCCTTTGCAGAACCCGATCCCATAACAACTTTCCGGAAAACCTTTCGGTTATAAGCAAGATGTCCCGCATCCGAAACACCCATCTAGAGATCATCTGCCACATCCTGCACTCATCTTCCCTTTGGCCTTCCTCTCTTCCTGGGCATATACCCCTCCATTATTGGTCTCTCCACACTGTCATGACGTTTCAAATGACCAACATATTTCAGTTTTCTTTGTTTTATCGTCTTTAGTTGCCAACCTTCTTCAATATTCAGCTCTTGTCTTATGGATGCATTCGTTCTTTTCTGTATCCAAGATATTCTTATAACTCGTCTATAACATTCATATTCAAAGGCATTTGTGCACTGTTCAACTTAATTAGTAAGTGTCCAGGTCTCACAGGCGTATATTGCACTAGGAAAGATGCTCTTGAGAATCTAATTTATGTAGGTCTATCTGTCCCACACACAATTAATTCAGTGTCAGCAATCATCCATCTCTCGCCGAGGCCCATCGTGGAATAACGAATAGTAGCACTGTAACCTACCATGTATGTCGTACGGGGCGACACAGGAGGGTTGGTGTGAGGCTGGTCAGCTTATCTTGTAGATAATTTATTGCACAATCCAACCAATCTTCGTCTTCTTCTGCGTTCATCCGGAATGTTGTTTTAGACTTAATTGTGTTGTGCCTTTTTACAGCAGAGCTGCGATATTTGAACCTTTCGGCCCACACATGCAACTTCTTCAGGCATTTGTTGGCCGGGTTACCTTCCCGGGTGTTTCGTAAGACCTCTGACTCTCGCTGTTGTGTTATCCCCATCCCGGCTGGTCCATTTAGAACAGCTGAAGACATCCCAGTCAGCCCTGAAGGGAAGGCAGGGGCAGACCATGGGCATTCCCCGCAATCCAAAGAGGCTTCCATAATTTGCAGAGCCGACACATAGATCCAATCAATCATGTACAAGTCTAGAAAGGCCTTGGAGTCAGTAGGTTGAGGGCCTGTGATAGGAAGAAGAGGAAAAAGTAAAGAAGAATAATAAGAAAATCGTGGTGGTGATGATGATGATGATGATGATGATGATGATGATGATGATGGTAATAAATAGTAGATTACAAACATTCATTAAATGGTGCGTGTGTCAGATAGAAGGATTAACGTGTTATGGTATAATAACTAATGTCTAACTCGTGGAAAGAACTCAACACATCTTGGTGAATCAAGAGAAGAGAGAAAAGACTGCCGCTGGATAATGCAGACCGGACAAGACCCAAGGTTCGTACCGGAGTACGATCGGCGTTGCCAGTAATGTATTGTGCTCAATCTTCAAATCCCAAATCCCGAAACACTCAAACAAAATCAATTGGAGAAACCTGTTAATAGTATAACAATGTAACCCACGGAACAAAAGACATAAAAGACCCAAAACACACATGGGAAAGGAAATTAAAGACAGGGATTAATAATATGTAGAAGACTTTGAGGGAGTTGGAGTCAGCAAAGGATAGGGGCGTGGGTTGGTCGGGGACCCATGATCACTGTGTGATAAAAGATAAGAAAGAGGGAAAAAAAAACTTTGGGGAGTTGATGTTCGTCACTGTATGCCACATACCATCTTATACTGTGCCTTGCCAGCTGGCGTGGGCGATCATGCCTCTCCACAAATTACGATCTCTGACATCATGGATCAACTCGTGTGTTGACTCCCTTCCGTGCCATGACACACTATCAAGACTCTTCTCACGCTGTCGTTCTCTATCTTTCTTTGCGCAAATCTTTCCGGTTGTCAGAACATGTTCCAGTGTTTGTCTTTTCATAATGTAGCAATAAACAAAAAAAAAGAGAAAAGATAATTGCATCTTTCTGATGTTTGTGAGTTGTCTTTGTGACTCAGCTTTCCTTAGAACGTACTGTTTGCTCATTTTGGCTGTCTAGTTAATTTTCAGCATTCTTCTATAAAACTACATCTCCAAGGCTTCCAGGGATTGTTTCGTCTGTTTGCTAATTGTCCAGGATTCGCAGCCACAGACCATACACCCCTAATTAAAATAATGGGCGTGGTGTGCATATACATTCGCGTTTACACACACCACCACACCCACTTACCCACACACAAACGCTCATACCTCCCCTCTTCATTTACCCCACCACGGTCAGTTTAACTCCCCCTCCCCCCTCTCCCCATCCCCAAATCTCAAGAAATTCACCACAGTAAGCGAGTATGCTAACGCCGTGCCGATGCAGCCAACCCTTTCCAAGGCTGGGTTTCACAGATTTCCGCTTTCAGTCGCAGTGCAACAAAAAACCTGTAAGGCAATGAACCCAGTCGCATGTGCAAAGAATTATCCTGCCATCAGCGAGCAGTGTATCGGATTTCACCATCAGTCCACCTATATATCCGCATGTCAGTTTTCCCGTCCTGAAGATCTGTCTATATTTTTCTTCTGAAAATTTTTCTTACGTGTCGACATTCGTCTTCTTCTTTTTAACTTTTGTTTCAAAAACAAAATCTGTTTGCTTGCACGTGTATGAAAGGGGACTGGCTGAGAGATACGACATCCTTCTCTAATTCAAGCAGTTGTAAGTGGGTGTATCGGCGAGGAACAATTCTTTTAGTGGGCCGTGCGTCAAAATACACTTGCTCCCTAAGCGAAGCGCTTTCGTCATTTGGGAGAGATGCAGGTTCGAATCTGGCCGTGGTTATAGCTTTGTTATTAACATTGTTAGGTATGGCCTCTGGTCTCCGTATCTTTCCTGTCCTTACAATGAGTGCGACTTGATTTATTACAACAGTTCCTAATGCCGGCTCTGTGGCGGAAAGGTTACTTGCTCCTTAAGCGAAACGCTTTTGTCATTTGGGGAATGCAGGTTTGAATCCGGCCGTGGTTATAGCTTTGTTGTTATAGTGTTTAGTATGGCCTCTGGTCTCCGTATCTTTCCTGTCCTTACAATGAGTGCGACTTGATTTCTTAAAACAGTTCCTAATGCCCGCTCTGTGGCGAAGAGGTTACGAATGCAATTGGTAATCCCGCATACCTCGCCTGAAACATAGCTGCGGGCGATTAGAACCGACCGCCTTGCATTGGTTTCCATACACTGGTGTGAGTGCCGGTCGTTCAGAAAGAAATGGCAAACTAATGAACGTAAACTTGCCAAGAAATCACAAACAGACCGAAAAAACTGATGGAGTTGACTGCAACGTCCTGTAAAGGATATGCAACGACATGTTTGTTTTTGTTGTTGTTGCTAAATGAGGTTAGTTATTAAACTGAGCATTCTTTCCCGGATATCGATGCATTAGTGGTATATAAAAATAAAACTTTCCAATCAGTTTGCCGTGATGAGATAGCGCCGTCACATTTTTATAGGCCTGAGAGAAAGGGGGAATAGGTGTGGTTAATCTTTCCCTCACCTTGACAAGCGACGAGCCCCGGTGTCGAATCCGCTGCGTCTGACCGTGCTCATAACATTAGCAGCTGAGTTCGCTAAAGAAAAGGACACCTTTACACGCTTTGATGTGTACTGTGTATTTGCCGCTAAAGCTATATTATTTAAAGGGGGAAAAAAAGTCTTAAGAGTCAAATGATCGACTTCACTGCACCAGGTCTTAACCCATATGGCTCGGTCTCTTTCCACAGCGCGGGCTGCCGAAAGCGTCGCACAAAGCACAAACTCCGTGACTCCAGCGACGATTCCCAGGAGTCTCCGAGAAAAATGCACATGTGAACCGATAGACATAGCCCGGAATCAAACCCACAACCTTCGGAGCTCGGGGCAGATGGCTCGACCACTTCGCCATGGAGGATCCCGTATTATTATTATTTATTTTAATAAATGTTATTTATAGACAATCGGCATTCGGTGAGCGGAGCGATCATCATCACATCGATTGCCTTTACCTCCTAGCGCGTTTTCTGGTACCTGTTTTCGGTTGTGTAGACCTGGAAGCTTGTAAGTCAATTAAAAGAAAATAAAAGAAATTCCACCCCTATGGACATTCGAACACATGGTCACCGAGCCGACAGGTAAGCGTGCTAGCCACTCATCCCTGATCATATAGTGATGATCTATATTTCCTCTTCCCCCCCCCCCCCCCCAAAAAAAAAATAATAATAAAGTTGGAGAAAGAGAAAAAAGTAAAAGGAGAGGGAGAGCTGGGGAGAAGGAGAGAGAGGAGGGAGAAAAAGAGAGTTGGCGTGGAGAGAGAGAGTGTGAGAGAGAGAGAGAAGGGGGAAGATGGGGAGAAGGAGAGAGGGGAAATAAATAAAGAGAGAGGAGGAGAGAGAGAAATAACAACGCTTGATGAGTGAGAGATCAATATAAGACCAGCCTCCTTACCGTTCAAGCAATTTTCTGGTGGCCATTGTCATAAGGCTGGGTCGACCCCGGAGTCATCCAGACATTTAAAACTTTCACCAAAGAGGGAGTGGTTCAAACTCAGTACAATACGGCCGGAAGACAAACACACTAGCCCACAACAACACGGGTAGCTAATATCTTTGCATAACGTGAAAGATAACTCATGTTTGTTATGAATGATGGATGGCGTGCTCGTCCTGTCGCTTCTCTAGCCATTGGCGTGCAACCAGTATATACCCAGCTTCAAGGAAGTTCCTGACAATCCTCTTGTAATTGCTTCTTAAGCTTACAGAAACGATGTTGCAGGCTGTTCTGATACTTCCAGAAGACTTTGGCCAGATTCCAGTCTACACAGGAATGGTGAGCGCTGCCGTGGGATATTATGCTCGACAAGGCAGTTATGTAGATATGTTTATTTGCCAGAGCTAATAACCGATACAGCCCGTTGATGTGTTTGATGTGCCACTGAAATGTCATTACTTTAAGCGTTAATTGAGTAATTTGCGTCGCAGGTAAGGCGTTGTCCGGGTTTGCGTTTGTAGAATGTAAAACGAATTGCGAAAGGAGTGGGAAATTCTAAAGCAACCATTATAACAGATGCTTCTTTAGGGGTTACATGTTAAATTAAGTGACTGGTATGCAGTTTTGAGACTCCGCATAGGGCATAACTGTCTGAGGTACCACTTGTTGAATAAGCTGGAGATAGGAGACACTGATGTATGTTACCGTAGAGTTCGTAAATTCACGGCTTATTTGCTGCAATAGTGTTCAGCATAGGATAAATAGAGATGATTATTTGTGCTTACACCCAATCCATTTGAGGACAAACTCTATGGAGATGTCAGCAACCGAAAGTTGATTGTTGTTTTCTATAAATGTATTCAGGTTTGCGTTGAAAGTGTTCGACGAAGCAGCAGCAAAAGAAGAATACAGAAGATGAGGAGGCAGCAGAATTGGAAGAAGCAGAAGAAGAGGCAATGTAGAAGGTGATTTGAGAGTCAGTGATTACATAGCTATTTGTCAATCAGTAAAGATGGAAATTTCGGAGCCGGTGAAAACGACAATTATTTGCTAGACAATGAAGACAGCGATTAGTTGTGAGCTCATCAAGACCATTATTTGGGAGCCAATGAAGAAAGTGATTATCGGAGCGCCAGCATAGACGATTATTTGTGTAGCGGCGACTATTTGTAAGTCAATCAAGACGATTATTTGAGAGCCAATGAAAAAAAAAAAACCAAGATGGTTTGTAACCCATTGAATATGACTATTTGTAAGCCAGTGAAAACAAAAACGATTATTTGAGTGCCAATTAATGCGATTATTTGAGAGCCATTGAAAATAACAATTATATGAGAGCCAATGAATTTCGATTATATGAGAGCCAATGGAGGTGGTCATTGAGAGGAAGCTAGTTAATTGTGTAGGGAAGCTAGCTCTATACAATGTCTCAAATCTTATTTAACCGCCGGCTATTAAGAGGCGCCATAACCTCCTCCACTTCTAGCCTTGCAGGGTTTGCGTCTTCAGATACAGGCCATCGGAGCTAATTCTTTGACAAGCCGGCGGAAGGTAAGGGGAAACCATAAATATTATATCCCTTGTACGTTATGATTGGACAGCTCAGATATTTTCAAATAAACGGCGTAATTGAATGCCCTGTAGAAACAGCCACACCCCAGGAGGGAAAGCCATTTGCACCGTGTGACTCCAGACCGTCAGCATGCGACTGGGTGCAAAAGATTGACAGTGCTTGACGCCGGGGTAGAGAAGTTCCCACCATGAGCACTAACTGTAATTGAGAGAATATCCAACCAGAAATGAACAGACTGAGCGTTAACATCTTAGTAATGTGTGAGTTGAGTCAAGTAGCCACATCACAGCACCCATACGCGTTGCGTCCCCATTTTCAGCACTCAGCGAAGAGTTCCAATACTAATGGTGCAATCTGATTGTGTCTGCCTGGCCTTTCCTTGGGGTACTGAATGTCGGTCAGATCCTCTAGTTACTCCCCGCCACGCCAGTCTCTCCAGGCAATGATTGTGTATCTGTTCTTCCACAATATACATATGATCCCAAAGGAACCTGACCACATCTGCCTGGTCTTATCATGCACCAATCAGTAGCCCACTCAGCGGGCAGACCGTGCCTTTTGTGAGGTCAGATGGACAGGGACAGGAGTAATTAGATCTGACAAGTATAAAATGATCCGTTCTCAAGATTGGGGGGAGTGGGGTGGGGGGGGGGGGGGGGGGGGGGGGGGGGGGGAGAGGAGACCACAAAAGACTTGTGACCGTTGTTATTGGTCTGGAACAATATCAATCTGTAAAGGACGCAGGGCAGTGTCAGATAGGCTATTACTGGTAAAGTTAGATGGCAGATCTTTCGACGTCAACATCATTATAGCATATGCCTCAACAGCAGACAGCGGCGAAAATATAGGTGTACTTTATAGGGACCTGGATAATGCTTTGTGAATGAGGTCAGCACGGCAGAATGGATAAGAGCACTATTTCTTAAACATCCTGTGTGCTGATGCCATGGTAACTGGTTCAACCCCTTACACCGATCAGTTGGACTAAAATGCTGACTTCTCGTCCTTGACTTGAGGAGGTAAATTATAAGTATCCCTGAAGTCAGCGAGGGACACTGATAATAGGGAAAGCTAATCTACACTCAAAAATCAGCCCAGTGCACTAGATAGAAGTAGTAGCTCATGTATGGACCAGCTTGAGTTTAATGCGAGCTAACGAACAAAAAAAAAATTCCTTATGAATAAATTAACTGCTTCGGGGCCGAACGATAATGTATCGCCAGATGTGACGTTCCGTTTAGTCTGAAGGAATATTATATCACTATATTAGGGTCATCGTGTTTTATGTTTTGTTTCACGATATCTTTCGCAGTTTCCCTGCCCAATGAGCGGAACTTCACATTATAATACTGACTAGTTCATTTAATTGTCCACCATGTTTGGTGGAAAACTACTTGTTTGTTTGGCACTGAATCAGTGACACGTGTCACAAATTTGGAACAACATTGGGCACTGTTCGAAAGAAGTCAAAGGCCATCATAACAGGTAGCCAAGCTAACAAGTACTAAGAGCCTAAAACAAAAACAAAAAACAAAACAAGTCGCTTAAAAGTCGATAGGATTCACTTCATTGCACCAGGTTTTTATCCAATATGGCTCGTGAACCCAAGGGCGCGGCCCGGAATCAATCCCACAACCTTCGCAGCCCGAGTCAGACGGCTTGACCACTTCACCACGGAGACTCCCTAAGAGCCTATAGTTCAACACCAGGAAACAGATTACAGTTTATGAGAATATACATCTTTCGTGTGGCAACATGTGGATGTGAGCCATGGACCGTTTCGAAATTACTAGAGAAGGAAACCGGTACATGTGAACTCAACTGTTACTGACGGATTCTTAGAATACCCTGGACCAAGAGGATGAAACATACTGGCATGCTATAAGGTCTGGGCATTGAAGAAAACTAGCTGGTGAACAGTATCCTGGGTGAGCACGATATAGCAGCTGTGGTCAGGTCGCTTAAGGATCATCAAAGGGGCTTAAAATGAAAACCTTAAAGTGTAATAGAAATTGCAGTAACTATGCAAGTATCTTGTAACCTGCAATATTGTTGTTAATGGTGTCAAGAGCGTGACATCACAATGCAGACGATGATGGTGACGTCATAAGAACGGTTTGAAGATGGCCGCCCCACTTTTGACATGCACCAAAGAGGAGCAGCGTTCTGTTATCCGTTATTTGATTAGTGATCTCCGCTTTCATTGTTTGCCACATCCCCCGCACTCGCGAGACCTAGCCCAGAGTGATTGCCACCTCTTTGGACAAATCAAAGAGTCATTGGGAAGAAAGACGTTTTGGTCCGATGAAGAAGTACAAGGTGCGTGAGTGGTTTTAAACACGCACCCCTCCCCCGATGTGTCTCCACCTTGCCGTGGTGGGGGAGCTTGAGTGTCCCGTTGACCCCATGTGCTTGCCGATGGGTGAAAACTACATATCGGACAGCGTATGGGATAGGGACCAGACTAAGAGAGACACAACCTGCTGCTCTGCAGGAGACTGAGGATAGCAGTCAAAAGTTTAAATCAGGCGCATGAAGGCAGTTCTTGTTTCGGACAATACTCTAAGGCTCTCTGTCGAGGGTTTAGGCTGAACGCCTCTAAGCCACAGACCCTCGGATCTGAGAGTCGGGCCGATATCCACCTACCGAAAAATTGGAATCGAGATACTGAGCAAGCTACATGCCCAGTTCTGACACTTGTTTGAAGGCTCTCAGCTGAGGGATATGTTGGATTCCTGGATGAGATGGCCTGGCCGTTTCTCACTGACTGCTGCACGAAGGTAAGGTGCTGAGCCGGCAGCACATGTAGCCTACCTCGTGAGCGAGTACAAAAAGTCAGTAAAATGCCCCAGTCGAAGGAAATGGTTACGAAAACTGTCTGTATCTAACTCATAGAGAGTGTAGATAAAAGTGGAGAAACGTCTCAATAACGCGAAATGGAACGCACGGCGAGCGAACCTATTGCGTGGTCCAAAGTCAAAAGCAAAAGCTTACCGAGTGGATGTCGCCCGCAGTCTGACCGCCCCTGGAGCTCACTTGAGCGACCAGTGGCAAGCGAGATGCCCAATACATGGAAGTGAGGAACTAAAGCAGCCATGAGCACGACGTGGCAACTCCTCGGGTGAGCCCAGTCTCGGAGCAACATGTGCCGGCTCTGCAATTATGGAAGCCTCCTTGGATAGCGAGGGACTGCCCATTGTCTGCCCCTGCCTTCCCTTGAGGGCCGACCGCGATGTCGTTGGTCGTTCTATCTTGACCAGCTGAGATGTGGGCGACATCACAACAGTCTAACGTGCCTCGAAATCAGAGGAAGGTTAACCTCATTAAAAAATGCCCGCCGGAAGTCGGAAGTGTCGTCCTACGGGTGGCAAACTAAAAATTGACACTACGCAATTACGTCCGAGTGAAATGTCTCGTCCGAATGTCTCTCGTGCTAGGAACAGTTCTGACTACCTAGTTTCCGAATGCCGCTCTTGTTCGGAACAGCTCTGACTAGGTAGTTTTCCGAATGTCCGCCGTGCCTGGAACAGCTCTGATGGGTACAGGGACAAGCACATGTCCGAAAACTCGCTTAGTGGAAACCAACCGCAGAGCTGACTGGTTTGTGCAGGAACGGCCCAGGGCGAGCGAAATGCCCAATATATTGAAGTGAGGAATTAAAACAGCCATGTGCAGGACGTGACGATTCCCTCGGTAAACCCAGCACCAGAGCGTTATGTGCCGGCTCTGCAATTATGGAAGCCACCCAGGATGGCGGAAAATGCTATGGACTGTCCCTGCCTTCACTTGAGGGATGACCGTGTAGTCTTCGACTGTTCCAACTTGACCAGCTGAGATGTGGACGGTACCACAAAAGTGAGAGTCTCCCAGGATTGCAAACCTGGTCAAAAATGCACGCTAAAAGTCGGATGTGTTGGCCTGAGGGTTTCGACCCGAGGGTGCCTAACCAGACACACCGCAATCACATCTGAAAAAATCACTCCGGATGAACGCAAAGAAGAGAAACACGAACCCAAGAGAATTGTTTTTCTACAGGAATCTAAGCACATTATCGGCGCTGGAGAACTTGAATTGAACTCAGTGGTGACTACATTGGAAAATGATACATTTCTTTTTATACTTTTACAGGAAATACCCCCCCCCCCCCCACCCCCCCCCCCCCCCTTTCCCAAAAAAAAAAAAGTTTTCATTTTAAGGTCCCTTGTACTTTGGTCACATTACACGTCACATCGGTTTAGAAATAACAATTTGTCTCTTGTAGTCGTGTTTTAGTAAAGCTCACAATCTACTTCTCGTGTTTTTTTTTTTTTTGGGTGATTCATTCATTGCCTTTAGAAATAACAGTAATGGAAGGACTGGTTAATGGAAGAAGAGGCGGGGATAGACCAGAGCCAAGATGAACACAGGACATAAAAGACACCTTGGGAATGACGTTTCGTGAGGCAAATAAACTGGCAGAAGACCGGAACTATTGTTGGCGGGCCGTGGAAACAACCATGTTCTTCCAGAAAACACTGCTTCGTGATAATGATGACCTATAGTTATTTTATTCGAAATATGTCCCGGCTGTTAATTTCCCGTAGTCTTAAGAGGAGCATTTTTACTAATTCATCGCTCTCTAGGGAGTTCAGACACCGGTCTATGCAGTTGCCGATGAACACGAGTAGTCCCAGAAGCATGCAGGAGTCGTGCCTTGAACGCGGTACTGCCACGTGTACATCAGTAATTAGTCCGTGAGTTACTTCCCCACAGGGAGAACTGAAATGTAGCTTTATCTTCATTGCGTCCATGATAAGTTTTACTAGAGGCAATTCTAAATGGCTGGATCCGGCTGGCAAACAGGGCACTTGTTTACACTCTCCGACTTGGCAGTCTCCGTGGCGGGGTGGTTACGCTGCCTCCGAAGGTTGCGGGTTCGATTCCGGCCTACGTCGTTGGGTCGTCACGAACGGCGCAATTTTCTCACAGACTCCTGGGGAGCGTCGCTTGAGCTACGGAGTTCGTGCTTAGTGCAACACTGTCGACAAGGTCATCCTGCGGAAAGAGACCTAGCCATGTGGGGTAATAACCGGTGAAATGAAGTCGATCCTCTTGCCCTTTGAACCTATTATACAACTGCTGGACTTGTGCTGGACGAGGTCCAGAGTTCAGTGATGTAGGCGTTCTTTCTTTCTTTCTTTCTTTCTTTCTTTCTTTCTTTCTTTCTTTCTTTCTTTCTTTCTTTCTTTCTTTCTTTGCTTTTGTCCGTATGTCTTAATTTCATTGTTTTTCTTTCTGTGTTACGTCCTCTTGTTTCTTGCCTTCTTTCTGTCTGTTTGTCTGTCTATATGTATTACTATCTTTGTCTTTCATTCTTTCTTTCTTCCTGCGCTTCATTTTTAACTGTATATGTTTCTTCTTCCTCTTCCATTCCCCCTCTTCCACCCTCCTTCTCTTCTTCCTCATCTTCTAGGTTAGAAATACTCAAACTATAGCTCTCTTCTGTGAGTGTACATTGTATATAAGACCACGCAATATCCTACCCAATACCATACCCGCACAAAATGAAATCATCGCCGCCATGAGAGGATTCGAACACAATTATTACCGAACCTGCAAGCAAGAGTTCTAGTCGTTGTACCACCGCGGCTGCCACCTGCTCGGCCATTACCGTTAAATAGTTGCAAGAAATGATTGTTCTGGTCACGCATTAAGACATGACAATTTAAGTGTAGATTAGACGGCAGCGAAAAAGAGCTTACGCGCAATTAAAAGGCATTCCACTTCGCTCGCAGCCTCTGAAGCAGTGTTCACATCTTTGGCAGGTGGATGTACGAACTATGCAACTGGCAAAACGCCTGTAGATATGCCCGGGTTGATAAACTGCTCCAGTATGTCGTACCCGATCGCGACCAGCTATGATATGCGTTGGGGTATTATCAGATATAAATGGGCGGGACGCCGGCAGCGGCTTAATTTAAGGCAACGCGGCTGTCTTACCTTGGGGGAGATAATGAAGACTTACTGGCAACAGCCAACGGCTAACGAGCCTGGCCGGGAGATTATGCTTTGTATGTCTTTAATTATTTCAATTAGGTTTGTTTTATGCTCGGCTCTATGCTCTGTCATAATTTGACGGCCGCGGTATATAATCTCTGCCCTGCCGGGGTCTCAGACGTAGGGGACACGTGTCTGGGGCCGTGAGTTTAGAATTTGACCTCTTCTTCTGGCACGTTTTATCATCCTGTAATGGAGTTCGCGTTCTTGACCTTCTTCACGGCAAGCTTGCCGCGCCCGTTGCTCTTTGAATTACAGTACAAATTCGATTAACCGTCACCGTCGTGTTCCAGGACTGTGACGGATAACCGAATGGACGGATAAGATAAATCTCTTAATTCATATGTACAGTAAAGTTATTTTACTGCGGACTTGGGACGACAATGAAAATAAAATGCTGTAAAAGTGAATAATACACACATATTGTATTTAATTTTACACAACGATCAATATAAACTTCACTATAAGAGTAGTAATGTGCAGAAATGTAATACTATAAACCTACATTACTTTAAAATAATCTGTCATCTCCTTCTGTGTCTTTGAGGCTTGAGCTTTCTGCGCAGCGATGTTCCGTATCTTACGTAGAAGTAGGATCTGTGTTGCATTTACCTCCTCTTGCATTTCGAACCAGTCGATGCACTTTGATAACATTGAGATAAAATTGCTTCTGAGTGGCTAGTTGTAGGTGTGTGTGTGTGTGTTTGTTTTTTTTTTTGGGGGGGGGGGGGGGGGGGGGTTAAAATGTCATCGTCATCAATTTCTTCTATTTCAATGGTAGTCACACTAGACACAATTTCTTCATCGTTCATAATTTCCAAGCCTCCATCCATTGTGTCACATTCCAACCGGTATGTTACTTCTGGCGTAATGTTTTCACTGATTTGTCCTACACTGTTGCGCAGTTGCACAATTTCATCAACACTAACAGCCTCAGTTCCTTCAGTTTTGTGAATAGGTTCAGGCTAGCGTTTACTCCACCTATTCTTTAGGTTAGACACTAGACACTGTAAAGTCAGCCCAGGCAGTGGCGACATTGAAAATATCTTAAAATTTAAATTTAAGAAAGAGGATGTTGGATAACAGAAACTGACGGTTAAACGAGTAGCGGTTAATCGAAGTTTTACCTACTTGCGTGTCTTTAAGACTGGCCTACGAGCCCAATTTGTAACCCTTTTAAAATAAAAGTTCAATTCAGTTCAATTCTTTGCTGCGTTTATCTTGGGAATTAGATGATTTTATTATATGAGGATGGGGCCTAGTGGTTACTCCGCCTGTCTTGCTCTCGGAAGATTCCATTTCTGAACACTCGGTTCCGTTCATGAGTGCAATTTTCTTGGAGACTCCTGGGGGGGGGGGGGGGGGGGCAAGGCTAGAGCTGCACTGTTCCAGATTTGTGTGACGTTCTCGACAGGCCGCCCTGCGGACAGAGACCGAACCATATGGGATAAAACCCAGTGCAATGAAGTCGATCCTCAATTTTCTTTTAAATCCTTTTAAAAATTTTTTTTTATTCTTTGAAGATAGAGTTGCTGCCCTCGGAGACATCTACACCAATGGTGTTTAGAAATCCAGGCATACTCTTATAAACAATGTACATACACGGATGAGAGTTATTGTGTGAGTATTCCTAACACAGAGGAGGGTGCAGAGGAGGAGGAGGATGCAACAGGGGTTGGAGGATGATGAAAACAAAGGAGGGTGGAAGAAGAAGAGGAGAGATAGAAAGAGAAAAATGAAGCACTGGAAAAAAGAAAGAATGAAAGACAAAGAAAGTAGTACTTACAGACAGACAAACAGAAAAAAAAAGAAGACAAGAAAAAAAATTAGGAGGTAATACAGAAAGAAAAAAAAGCACAGAATGAAAGACAAAGAAAGTAAGACATATAGACAAAAAGTAAGAAAGAATGAATGAATGGAATGAATGAATGAACAACGATACCTAAATAATACAGAAAGAAAGAAATTCAGAAAGAACGCAAGCAAGCAAGCATGAAGATGGAGGAGGAGGAAGAACAAGATCGAAGAAAGAAAGAAAACGTTGAAGTACAAGAAAGAAATACAGAAAGACGGACAAAAGCAAATAAGCAAGCAGGCAAGAAAGAAGATGAACTGGTTGCATTTTTTTTTCCTCTTGTGTGTTGACTACTGGTCACATAATCCTCCCTGCATTCAGGCCTGTATAGTTGTGATGTCCCTAGTACGCCTAACACCCCCAGTCCTGCTGTGGACTTTTGCAAGTGTTTTATTTTATTTTCCAGACTGCGTTTAGAGTGGTTCCCGTGGCTGTGATTGATCAAGTCCAGATATGGCTTCTCTTCGCTTCCAGTATTTGTGTAAGTCACCTTTGTGTTAGCTTGTGATAATGTGTGTGTTGGCATGGGGTAATGTGTGTCTTAGCTTGTGGTAATGTGTGTGTTGACTTGTGGTAATTCTGTGTGTTGACTTGTGGTAAATCTGTGTGTTGGTTTGTGGTAAACCTGTGTGTTGGCTTGTGGTAAATCTGTGTGTTGGCTTGTGGTAAATTTGTGTGTTGGCTTGTGGTAATGTGTGTGTTGACTTGCGGTAATTCTGTGTGTTGACTTGTGGTAAATCTGTGTGTTGGCTTGTGGTAAATCTGTGTGTTGTTGACTTGTGGTAAATCTACGTGTTGGCTTGTGTGTGTTGGTTTGTTGTAATCTGTGTGGTTTAATGGTTTTTTAAAAAAAAGTTTCAGAAATAAGTACGAGATAAAGGCATGGAGATCATGTCTAGATGGTTGGGCCACACGATATAATCGACACAAAACACAGAGCTGATCCACGACTGTGAGATGACAAACATGACCGCCCACGCTTTTCGACATGGTACAATCTCGATGATGATAATGATTAGTTAACCAGGTTGAAGTAGTCAGCTTCAAACACGTGCTATGTTGTAAGCAATTTGTTGATGGGCATAGAGCAAGTGAAAGACAGAGATAAATACCTAGATGGTCTATCGATATGGCATAATTGGAACACAAGCACAAACCCGATCCAAGACTGGTGATTGTGTGAGATTGGTTAGTCAGTCAGTTAGTCGCGATTTCATCTTCACGGCACAGGGTCGCGCCATTACGCCATTCCTGTGCCAGTGAATATCACACAAAATGCTTCTTACTGCCCCATGTGAAAAGTGGAACAGGCAGGAGTCTCAATAAACTAACAGCCCGCACATGTATATTATGCATAATGCCTGCCGCCGCCAGAATGCCAACACAAAAATCCGCCACGAAAGATACAGTTCATTGTCGATGGAAGCGGCAGTCACTAGAAAACCAGCAGCCACACATTACTGCATGGGGCAACCCAGTTAGTTCAGCGACCGGCCGGCAGCCATTTGTCTGAATATGCAGTTTACACTACAAACAACCGCGGACAGATTTTAAAATACTCCACGTGAAATTCACAGCTCACAGTGTCGCTCCACGCACTCAACCCAGTAGCAGGGCGGCGGAACCATGCAGTACCAGTCCAACATGAGGAAAATTCGTAAGCAAATCGTAGCCACAAGCATAAACACTCCAGAGGCCTTAACAGCTAAACTGCCTATCCGCCATATTGGGGACCGGAACGATTGTGTGAGATGTTGTGCCATAATCGCCGACACCTGTCGCTACGACACATGATAATGATTTTGTGATGTCCGCGATATTCAAAGAATTTTAAAATAAGGTTTATGTTCACAAGGCCCGATATTCTTCTTTAGTAATTACGAAATGGTCTACGACTCGCTTCCTTATATTGCCACAGGAAAGATGCATGTTCTTAAAATTTTACTTTAATGTACTAGTGGTGAGAGAGAGTATTATGGACAGATAGAAAAACCCACGAGCAAGTCCTACAAGAGACAAATGAAAACCGTAAACTGATTAGAGAAAGTAGACGTAGACAGTCAAGATTTTGTGGACACGTTATGCGAAGAAATAAACTGGAGAAATTGATGGCAAAGAAGAAATTAAAGACAGAGAAGTAAATATCTAGATGACTTGGCCACTTGACATAATCAAGACAAAATTACGGAACTGATCCATGACTCTGGTGATCGTGGATTTGGTGAAACGAAACGTGACCGCTCAAAATTATTGACATGGCACGTGATGGTGATGAGTGCTGTGCCATGGTTTCTTATATACCGTTGAACTTCTGCAATGCCGCGGGCAGGCTATCTCTGACTTTCTTTGAACAGCTGTCGATTACAGAGCCAAGATGTTGAAAGTGTGTGACATTTATAAATGCATCAATATGTTGTTTCCACGGCCCTCAGTCATGCCCCATTGTCCTACATTCCATACTCACACTTGCGGACAAAACTCCTAGTTTGTCCTTGATTGAGAACTTTACTACATGTGCGTCCTACATGTCCCCCTGTAACTTCTGGTGCCGTGGAGACAGCAATTATCGGAAGTCGTAAAGATGGCACAAATCATTAGTAAAGTGTGGATTTTTTTATGTCGGGTGCAAAAAAAAAAACACCCTAACCTGTACAGTTCGCGGCGACTGCACCAGCCAGACTACCTTAATTCCTCCGGCTCAAGACGTCCCTGTCCTAATACACCGCAAGGTACTAGACTAGAGGCAGTAGATGACAGTAAAGATAGCAAAGAGACATCATGTTTCCCGTACTTCCGTCGCCAGGGTTATGTTTTCAGTTCATTTCCCCTCTACTGCCTGAACAAAACAAGACTGTACAGGCTTGTAACTTGCATATACACACACAGTACCCGTCTTTCTCAAGACTCCGCGCATAAAGCAATTATAGGAAGTCGTAAAAATGGCAAGGACACGACGGTGTCCGTATCGTCGTCACCGCGGTTGTCCGAGCAGTAAATAACACAGAATAATCTCTGCACGTTGTGAATGAAGCTTCCACGTACATTTTTGTCGTGTATTATTGCGCTGTATGGGGCAAGGCTGTTTTGCATAATGAAACAATTATACCGGCAGTTAGTGCTTTCGCAAAGTTATTTCTCTTATGTGCGTTCTCTTGTTTCTCGAATATATTACTATCCTGTTTATCTGATTCATTTCACGTTTCTCCATTTTCTTGAATATATTTCTGCCATGTTCGTCTGATTTCTTTTTTTTCAGTGTTCTCTTTTTTTTCTTGGATATATTATTACTATCCTATTCATCTGATTCATTTCAGTTATCGTTTTTCTTGAATATATTTCAACTCTATCTTATTCATTTCATGGTTCCCAATTTTCTGGAATATATTTCTACTGTTTTAATCTTATTCGTTTCAGTGTTCTCCATTTTCTGGCATATATTCCTACTCTGTCCAGAGACAGAGGGTGGGTTTAGAGACAGAGGGGGAGTTAGAGACAGAGGGGGGAAGTGTGAGAAGGAGGATTTAGAGACAGAGGGAGGGTTTAAAGGCATAAAGAGGGTTAGAGACAGAATAAGGGTTAGAGACAGAAGGAGGGTAAGAGACAGAAGGAGGGTTAGCAACAGAAGGAGGGTTAGAGACAGAAACAGGGTTAGATACACAAACAGGGTTAGAGACGGAAACAGGGTTAGGGACAGAAACAGGGTTAGAGACAGAAACAGGGTTAGGGACAGAAGGAAGGTTAGAGACAGAAACAGGGTTAGAGACAGAAACAGGGTTAGATACAGAAGGAGGGTTAGAGACGGAAACAGGGTTAGAGACAGAAACAGGGTTAGATACAGAAGGAGGGTTAGAGACGGAAGGAGGGTTAGAGATAGAAACAGGGTTAGAGATAGAAACAGGGTTAGAGACAGAAACAGGGTTAGAGACAGAAACAGGGTTAGAGACGGAAACAGGGTTAGGGACAGAAGGAAATTAGAGACAGAAACAGGGTTAGAGACGGAAACAGGGTTAGGGACAGAAGGAAATTAGAGACAGAAACAGGGTTAGAGACAGAAGGAAGGTTAGAGTCAGAAACAGGGTTAGATACAGAAGGAGGGTTAGAGACAGAAACAGGGTTAGAGACAGAATCAGGGTTAGAGACGGAAACAGGGTTAGGGACAGAAGGAAGGTTAGAAACAGAAACAGGGTTAGAGACAGAAACAGGGTTAGAGACAGAAACAGGGTTAGAGACAGAAGGAGGGTTAGAGACGGAAACAGGGTTAGAGACAGAAACAGGGTTAGAGACGGAAGGAGGGTTAGAGACAGAAACAGGGTTAGAGATAGAAACAGGGTTAGAGACAGAAACAGGGTTTAGAGACAGAAAGGAGGTTTAGAGATAGAGGGAGATTTTAGAGACATTGAGATTTTATCAACAGAGAGATTTTAGAGTCAGAGGGAGGGAAGGGATTCTGGAGGAGTAGACTATGCTTTGGCATAGTGGTGTGGACACCATCCGTGATCGTGTTTATTTAGAAGACAGATGATATGAGGAACATGATCGCCTGCACCGCCCAGCATGATACGCACACAGGCACCAATACAGATGCACCGCCCGCGCACGCGCTCGCGCGCACTATGAAATCCGACTTATGTCTTTTGTATATCCACATTATTGGTTTCTCAAGTCCATTTTCTAATTTCTTATTGGTAGTCTAGTGTGTACTTGCTTGCGTATATAACATGTCCCCCATTCTCACTTCGAATTACTTGTCAATATCTCCAGATGTTCATATCTGTGTCATGAATGCATTCCCGGCCCTTCCTCTGCATTGTGTTGTATTTCTGCCCTACCCATAACCACCATCAGTCACTTCAGGCTCAGGGTATGAGAGACATGCAACTTGTTCTTGGATCTCTCCGATTACTCTAATATCCACTGTCGACCTGGCTTGTACATTCCCGGCCTGGTTTCAAATGTTGTGAAATGTATTATTTAGCGGCGCAGCTGTAATGGTAAACTCCCGTCAGAGTGTCATGTAGGTAGGTCAGATTCTAATGAATTTATGTACTCTAGTCCTGGGGTTCTCAGACGGGTGTGTGCATGCCCCGTTAGTACATGGGGTAGCAGGTGATTAGGATCCCGAAATAAATGTCTTAACTTATTCAGTGCCACACACAAAGTAGGTTTGGACCAAACATGGCACACAATCAAGTGAACACGTATTATAATGCAAATTTCCTTTCACTTAGCATTGAAATTATGAAAGATATCGATAACGAAACAAGTAACTATATCCCTCCCAGGTATTCGCAACTTTCGCAG
Organism: Cepaea nemoralis; assembly: GCA_014155875.1. NCBI lineage: Eukaryota > Metazoa > Mollusca > Gastropoda > Stylommatophora > Helicidae > Cepaea > Cepaea nemoralis. The sequence continues at coordinate 318,828 of JACEFZ010020020.1, forward strand.
CAGAAACTACATCCCTCCAAGGTACTTGCAACATTTCGCCCCAGAAACTACATCTCTCCAAGGTACTCGCAACATTCGCCCCAGAAACTACATCCCTCCAAGGTATTCGCAACATTCGCCCCAGAAACTACATCCCTCCAAGGTATTCGCAACATTCGCCCCAGAAACTACATCCCTCCAAGATATTCGCAGTATTCACCCCAGAAACTACATCCCTCCAAGGTATTCGCAGTATTCACCCCAGAAACTACATCCCTCCAAGGTATTCGTAGTATTCACCCCAGAAACTACAAACCTCCAAGGTACTCGCAACATTCGCCCCAGAAACTACATCCCTCCAAGGTATTCACAACATTCGCCCCAGAAACTACATCCCTCCAAGGTATTCGCAACATTCGCCCCAGAAACTACATCCCTCCAAGATATTCGCAGTATTCACCCCAGAAACTACATCCCTCCAAGGTATTCACAGTATTCACCCCAGAAACTACATCCCTCCAAGGTATTCGCAACATTCGCCCCAGAAACTACATCCCTCCAAGGTATTCGCAACATTCGCCCCAGAAACTACATCCCTCCAAGATATTCACAGTATTCACCCCAGAAACTACATCCCTCCAAGGTATTCACAGTATTCACCCCAGAAACTACATCCGTCCAAGGTATTCGCAGTATTCACCCCAGAAACTACAAACCTCCAAGGTATTCGCAGTGTTCGCACCAGAAACTACATCCCTCCAAGATATTCGCAGTATTCGCCCCAGAAACTACATCCCTCCAAGGTATTCACAGTATTCGCCCCAGAAACTACATCCCTCCAAGGTATTCACAGTATTCGCCCCAGAAACTACATCCCTCCAAGGTATTCACAGTATTCACCCCAGAAACTACATCCCTCCAAGGTATTCACAGTATTCACCCCAGAAACTACAAACCTCCAAGTTATTTGCAGTATTCGCACCAGAAATTACAGCCCTCCAAGGTATTCGCAGTATTCGCACCAGAAACTATATCCCTCCCAGGTATTTGCAACTTTCGCAGCAGAAACTACATCCCTCCAAGGTATTCGCAACATTCACCCCAGAAACTACAAACCTCCAAGGTATTCGCAGTATTCACCCCAGAAACTACATCCCTCCAAGGTATTCACAACATTCACCCCAGAAACTACATCCCTCCAAGGTATTCACAGTATTCGCCCCAGAAACTACAGCCAACCAAGGTATTCACAACATTTGCCCCAGAAACTACAGCCAACCAAGGTATTCGCAACATTCACCCCAGAAACTACATCCCTCCAAGGTATTTGCAGTATTCGCCCCAGAAACTACAGCCAACCAAGGTATTCGCAGTATTCGCCCCAGAAACTACAGCCAACCAAGGTATTCGCAGTATTCGCCCCAGAAACTACAGCCAACCAAGGTATTCACAACATTTGCCCCAGAAACTACATCCCTCCAAGGTATTCGCAGTATTCGCCCCAGAAACTACATCCCTCCAAAATATTCGCAACAATCGCCCCAGAAACTACAGCCAACTAAGGTATTGGCAACATTTGCCCCAGAAACTACATCCCCGCTGCCCCCTCCCCCCTCCAACTCTTCCTAATTTGTTAGTCCACATGCCATACAGTAGAACAGGTCTGATGTAAGGTTTCAGTACTTCGTTTCTGACATTCAGAAACAGTGATTTGTCACATAAGATACTGTTTGTTTTCTGACATGCACTTGATCTATTCTGCTCTTTCTCATCTCCGTCAAGCATCTTCCATCTAATGTTATGTTATCATTTCCCCCATATTGTTGAAGAGAACAAACATTTCCCCTTCTATTGTAATATGCCACTTTTGAGCTACAAGTTTCTGTAATTTAATCATAGTTTGTTTTCTTGATATCCAAGGACATGTTTTTGCACTCTCTATTACTGTAATGTCCAACAGGTTTTGCAGATCTTGTGTATTTTTAGCTTTGAGTACTGCATCATCTGCATAACGAAGATTGTTTATGTTGTAACTCCACAGCTTGTATTCATGGCCTATCTTTGATCTCTGTCACGATTATTTCGCTATAGAGAGAAGAGAGATCTGGTGATAAGGCTCATCTTTGCTTTGTCTCCTTCTTTGCTATATCTGTTCATAATTGCCCGCGTTATTTCCCATTTAATTGCTGTTACTTGTTTCCAGTAAATACTTTTATTTATTATTTTGTGATATCCCCCATCAGTTTAACTATCTTTAAACATTTATTGACGCACACGCGTAGCCAAAAGGCGGTATTATTATTATTATTATTATTATTATTATTAGTAGAAGTAGTAGTAGTAGTGGTGGTGGTGGTGGTGGCGGCGGCGGCGGCGTGGTCATTGTGTAGTAGTGGTTGGGTCGTAGTAGTAAAAGAAGGATTAGCAGTGATGGTATTGGAAGTAGTTGCAGAAATAGTGGTAATCTACTACTACTACTACTACTACTACTACTACTACTACTACTACTACTACTACTACTACTACTACTACTACTACTACTACTACTACTAGTAGTAGTGGTTGGGTGGTAGTAGTTGTAGGGGTGTCGCGTTTGGCGAGCGCCGCTCAACATTCTGCGCCGGCAGAAAGCAGGTAGTACCTTCTGCTATCATACGGTAGCTTAGTCACATCTGACTAAGATCTTACTAACAAATTGTACAAATTCAATAGGGTTAAATGGGATGGAACTTCCGACATTTAGGCATTAGGTTGCATTTCCACGCACTAGTATAAGGCTTGTACCCTTCCAATTGCGCACCTCCGCCCGAAGCCTTTGACACAATGTGAGAGTGAAAAAAGGAGGGGTAGGGGGAGTCGGGTTTGGTGAGCCGTCAGATAGAGTTATAATAAATAATAATTTGTCTCGAAGAAATAATAATTTGTCTCGAAGAAATAATAATTTGTATCGAAGAAATAATAATTTGTCCCGAACAAATAATAATTCGTCCAGAAGAAATAATTATTTGTCTCGAAAAAAAATAATAATAATTTGTCCCGAAAAAATAATAATTTGTCCCGAAGAAATAATAATTTGCCCCGAAGAAGTTTCCTGCTCTGAGTCTGCGATGTGATTTAATTTGTGTGCTGTCAAGTTTCAACTTTTTTCCATCCCCAACTTTGAGTGCCGATCAGCACCTGGGGATTTAAATCTGATGCTTTTTCAACGGCTCGAAGCCTTTGACACAATGTGAGAGTGAAAAAAGGAGGGGTAGGGGGAGTCGGGTTTGGTGAGCCGTCAGATAGAGTTATAATAAATAATAATTTGTCTCGAAGAAATAATAATTTGTCTCGAAGAAATAATAATTTGTATCGAAGAAATAATAATTTGTCCCGAACAAATAATAATTCGTCCAGAAGAAATAATTATTTGTCTCGAAAAAAAATAATAATAATTTGTCCCGAAGAAATAATAATTCGTCCCGAAAAAATAATAATTTGTCCCGAAGAAATAATAATTTGCCCCGAAGAAGTTTCCTGCTCTGAGTCTGCGATGTGATTTAATTTGTGTGCTGTCAAGTTTCAACTTTTTTCCATCCCCAACTTTGAGTGCCGATCAGCACCTGGGGATTTAAATCTGATGCTTTTTCAACGGCTCGAAGGATCAACCCAACAGTTCACATTTCCATTGCTTCCGCAACCTGACATTGTCAGTCATAGATAACGGCCTCGCAAAGAATTCTGAAGAAAGCGCTTGTTGTTTTTGTGGTTTGGCTTGTATGATAATTCCTCCCACCTCGGCCTTTGCTTCTTTCTGTCTAGCTGTTGGGAGAATGACACGCATTACTCAGCCTGCAGTGGGGGACGATTTACGCCGGTGCGATTCGGTACGACTTCATTTCCTGCTGTGCTGCTAAAGCCGATGTCGTATGCTAATGTGGACATTTGATCATCGAACTTTTAGACCAGTGGTTCTCAACCGGTGGGGAATTCCCCCCCAGGGGGGAATTTCAGGGTTTCCAGGGGGGGAATGAAGACCATTTCAAGATCGTGTTAATACAAGAACCGATTACTTGACATAGTTTTTCCCTTCATACTTTACAGTTATGTATGTCTTGTCCTTCTAAAATTCACTTTTATAAAGTAAGTAGACCCACAAATCATGTTTTATGTGGATGTCTAGACTTGTTTTAGTATATGCTATTACATTTGCCTTCCACTTGTACGTATACTGTGTAGGGGTGAGGGGATTTTTAGATAGGAAATATGAAAGGGGGGGGGGGGGGGGAATGACGTTCTGAAAATACGGTGAAGGGGGGAACGGGCCAAATTTTTGATAGGAAGGGGGGGGGGGGAATGGCGTTCTGAAAATATGGTAAAGGGGGGAATGGGCCAAAAAAGGTTGAGAACCACTGTTTTAGACTATGGCTCCGCTGTCTGAGAGTCGTTAGTGAATTCTATATTGTGGGGTGGGGGGATCTTATGTGTGGGTGGGTGTGTCTTGTCTGCCTGCATGTGTGTGTGTCTATCTCTCTGTGCGCACGCGTGCCTATGCATGCATTCGCCTAGCCAGTACGCTACCTTGGCTTCCCTGCTGGTCAGTCGGTGTGTCTGTGCATGCATGGTGTTCTGCCTGTCACTCTATCTGCGTAGTGTGCATGTATGTATGGATGGATTTGTGTGTGTTGCCGTTTGAGATTATTCTAGGCAATTTTACGTTCTGCAGTTTGCCATTGCTTTCTGAACGACCGACGCTCATACCATTGTGAAAACCAACGCGAGGTGGTCTGCTTTCACATTACCTGCTTCTGATTTCTAGTCCGGTCTGCGGGATTGTGAAACCTCGTTCACAGACCCTTAACTACAAACGTCGTCATGTATGGGCGTCATCCACGTTCATGTTGATCTTGTCACCATGGGCAGTGGGCTGGACTGTGTTGATAATGAAATACCGAAGATACGTAGAGGACACATGCCCACCTTGGGCCTAATGCCGGCCAATCCGTGTTCGCTGGCCGTGTCGTGACCTGGTCATGTCCTAAAATGTCTCTGCGGATGTGAAGTGCCAGAACTGGTCTGGCACAACCTGCGGGACGCTGAGCTTGGAGAGTGGAAGGAGAGTTCGGCAGTACAGTGGAGATGGGACTTAAGAGCCGGGTTGGAAGGAAGGTCTCTACACCCACTGTACTGTGAGAAGTGCTAGCTCCTCTCTGGGCTCAGTTGGATCTGAACTCGAACGCCTTCTAGAGAGATTTCCAACGAAGCATGTGATAAGTCTACGAGAAGACATAATAGAGCAGTGGGATTGCCGTTAAAGGGTCTCCGTGACAGAGGTTACAAATTAGTTTAATCGAGGGATCAATATCACGGTACACGGGTGTAACCCATAAGTGCTCCGTTCTACTCCTAACTCAAGCCTGAGTCCGGAGAATCTCAGCTCAGTGCATGAACTCCGTAGCACCTGCGAGGATCCTGAAGTACTTTGGGTAGATTTTTAACTCGAAATTTTGCCCAGGCAGCGCGGGATTTTTTACGTGCGCAACAATACACATGGGCGTCTGATCTCACTACCCAGAGACCAGGAGAAATTTTGTTACTAGAAGTCCACGCGAAAACATCTCGGCCCTCATGGGGGATTGAACCCGGGACCTCCAGCACTCGAGGCGGACGCCATACCTCGAGACAACTCAGCCCCCTCTGTAGAGGTTACTGTGTCTGCCTCCAGACCCCGAAGACGCCAGGGTCGATCTCAACTAGGTATGTTAGCAGCCTGGTGTCTGGTGACATCTCTCGTCTTCCTGATCTCTTTGGGTAGTGAGATCTATGTCTATCAAGATGTTAGTTACATATCCTTTACAGGACGTAGCAGTTAACTTCAGCACGTTTTTGTGATTCCTGGGTAAATTTACGTTCTGTAGTTTGCCATTGCTTTCTGAACAACCTGCTCTCATACCATTGTATGGAAACCAACGCAAGGCAGTTTGCTTCCTAATCGCCAGCAGCTGTGTTTCGAACGCGGTATGTGGAATTGCACATTGCATTCGTAACTCCTTCGCCACAGAGCCGGCCCTAGCCAGCTAAGAGTGAAAAATAGGATGTCCCACCGTGCAAGCTTTACACGTCACAACCCCTACAGGAGGTGGAAATCACAAAGAGTAGGTAGTAAGGCCGGTGTCCTGGTCAGCCAGCCCCCCCCCCTCCCCCACACACACACACACACGAAGAAAAAACACCCACTGACGGATAGATCAAGCCCATTAACTTAGGATCTGTCTAGGACAGTGGTTCTCAACCGGTGGGGAATTCCCCCCCCCCCCCCCCCCCTTGGGGAGGGGGGATTTTTAGGGTTTCCAGGGGGAATTAAGATTATTTCAAGATCATGTTAATATAAGAACCGATTACTTGATATTGTTTTCTCCTCCATACTTTCCGATTCTATACTTCTCGCCCTTCTGAAATTCGTTTTATAACGTAAGTAGACCCGCAAATCACGTCTTATGTAGACGTCTAGACTTGTTCTAGTATGCGTTATTAAATTTAGCTTCCATTTTTATGTATACTTGGTAGGGGCGCCGAGGTGGGGGGGGGGGTGGGGGGGGGATTTATAGGGAGGAAATACGAAAGGGGGGTGACATTCTGAACATATGGTGAAGGGGTGCATGGGCCAAAAAAGGTTGAGAACCACTGGTCTAGGAGAAGAAAATCTGACACAAGTACGTGCTGAAGTCGGACACTGGTCTTTGTGGTTGTCGGCTATGTGTGAGACCGCCTTGCGTTGATTTTGTTTAAAAATGAAAATGGTATGGGTGCCGGTCGTTCAGAACGCAATGGCAAACTGCTGAACGTGAACTAGCCAAGAAATCACAAAAGCCAAAAATGGTGGGATTGACTGCGACGTCATGTAAAGGATATGCAACTAACATTCTTTGTGATTATTTGTGACTGAAATATAACGGTCATGTTTCAGAAATGGCTACAGCAACAGAATGCATGATCACTGTTGACTTACCCTAACTGAAGCTGACAAGCCGAATTAGAGAAACACAGCATTACCTGTATGAAAATAAACAACTTTTATGTGGCAGGATAAATGCAGTTAGACATTACATTACAGTTGAAGTTGTTGCTACGAACATACAAGCTCATTACAATTGGAAGCAGCTGCAATATGATCGCTGAGCGGAATGCCAAGAATTCCATTAACGAGTGGACATTTTGCACAAAAACCGAGCCCAGGGAGAAGTAAATTTAATGATATGAGTGTGGTGAGGCTGGGGGTTTGAAAGTTAATGTTATAAAAGTAATGTGTTGTTGGGTTTTTAAAGTAAAGATAAATGTAAGGGCGTGTTGATTTTTGTTAAGTTTACTTATCAAGAAAGCGTTTAAGAGAAGGATAGGGGTTGGAATGTACATTTTATAGAAAGCATGCGCGCATTCTTCATAAAAGGCCTATTTCGTCATATCATTGGATCATTAGCAGAAACGTTTGAACAATTCCTGCTTCACCTGGACAATGGAAATGGAGAGAGTGTATTGACGATATTTGCCCTTCCCCTGATTCTAAGATGTGGTTACAAACAAAAGACATGATGAAGTTTCAAGACAACACATTTTCTATATAGCAAATGACTAATCCAATCCAGTATTACGGAGAAAACAAATACAAATTCGGCCTCGTTCAGCCGGCTTCTGCAGCGTTGGTTATAATTGAGGTCCGTCTTTTGTGTGAGTTTTGATATTCTTTTCGTTCTTTGTTCTTTTTCGAGTTAGTCCTAAATAGGGCTGGTTATATTCTCTGCAACTGACTTGTTAAAAATCATTTAAGGTACTTGACGGAAACAAAAAGATTTTAAAGTAATAACTGGCGAAGACAGGCATTTTTATGTAACTTGCGGAAGCAGAAAGAATTTTTAAGTAACTGACGGATACAGCAAGAATTTTAAGTAACTGACGGAGACAGAAATATATTTAAAGTAACTGACGGAGACTGAAAGATTTTAAAGTAACCAACGGAGGAAGAAAGATTTTAAAGTGACTGACGGAGACAGAAAGGTGTTAATTAAAGTACTTGACGTAACTGACGGAGACAGAAAGATTTTTAAGTAACAACTGGCGGAGACAGAAAGATTTTAAAGTAACTGGCTGGGACAGAAATATTTTAAAGTAACAAGTGGCGGAGAGAATGAACGAACGAACAAACTTTATTTTCAAAGGGTTAAGAATTGGGCACGCAGGCCCGTCTAACATTCTGCCCTTCTATCACTCTCTTTCATACATTATTTCATTCACACATCATTCAAGGCTAACATAGAACAGCAACAATATAAAGGCATGGGCAAAAATGCGAACATCAAAACTACACGACACAGTAAAATTAGATAATGGTCTGACACTTGTTATTAGCCATGTGGAATATACTGGCCTACTGTTATACTAGGGTTTTGTTATTATTATTATTATCTCTATTATTAAGGGGGAAGATAATCCGTACTGAGATAGTGGTCGAGTAATTTGCGATTATATGAATAGGGATTGGTGATGTCTTTGATTTCTTGTGGAAGATTGTTCCACAGCTGAGCTGCAGAGTACGTTAAGCTTGTTTTGTATAAGTCAATCCTAGGCTTCGGAATGTGTAATATATTTAAACGTTTACTGTGTCTAGCATTATATTTAAACAATGGCCAAAGGTAATTTGGGGCATTCCGATGCAGGATTTTGTGAATTAGTTTAGCTTTATTGAAAAGCAGGCGTTTGCGGAGTGGTAGTAACTGAAGGCGTTTATACAGGCTAGGATTGTCAGATAAATGTTTGTTATAAATTAGACTCATGGCCCGTTTCTGGAGTGAGTAAAGTCGCTTGGTGTTTGAATTAGAACAACCGTCCCAGATTGTAGAGCAGTAGTCAAAGTGTGTCTGTATATGAGAAGTATAGAATAGTTTCCTTGTGTCCTCATCAAGGAAGTTTTTAATTTTGGCGAGTTGGTAGACTTTTTTCGCTGTTTGTTTAATAAGCGCTTGAACGTGGGAATTAAAGGTTAGGTTTCTATCAATGATTATGCCTAATGTTTTGTGCTCAATTACACTTTCTACTGGCATGTTATCGATGTGAAGTTGAAGTGATGTGTGTGAGCTTAGAGTTTGAAGTCTTTGTCTGGTTGTTAGTAACATTGATTTTGTTTTAGTGATGTTAATTTGCATACGGTTTGAATAGCTCCACCTAACTACATTATTTAATTCTTGTTGTAAAGACGACTCCAATAAAATACAGTTTTCAGCATTTGTGTACACTGTACAGTCGTCTGCAAATAGATCGCAGGACGACTGAAAGATGCAAAGGTAGATCGTTAATATATATGGCAAACTAATAGAGGGCCAAGAATAGAGCCTTGCGGTACTCCAATATTGAAGGTAGTGGTATGAGACAGACATTTATTATGTGATACTACTTGCTTTCTGTTTGATAGAAAAGATGATATTAGAGTGACTACATTAGGGCCAATTTTCATTGTCTCAAGTTTTTTAATTAAAATAACATGGTCTATCATATCAAATGCTTTCTTGAAATCAATAAACACAGTTCCACATAGACTGTTGTTGTTTATATTCTGGTGCCAATTTTCTATCATGTTTGTTAGGGCCGTATGGCAAGAATATTTTGGTCGAAATCCTGATTGGTTGTCAACACTAAGCTTGTTGCGAACTAAATACTGTAATGTTACTTTATGGATGTGTTTTTCTAGTGGCTTAGATAGTGATGACAGTAAGGAAATGGGTCTGTAATTGTTCGGGAGATCATTGTCCAATGAACCAGATTTAAGAAGAGGGTACACTTTAGCGATTTTGAGAGCTGATGGAAAGTGGCCTTTGGTGAGACACTGATTATATACATAGGTTAGTGATATACAGATCACTGGCGCAGCACAACGGAGAATCCGGTTGCTGATTCCATCTAACCCAGATGAGGTTGTGTTTTTTTAGGTTACTGAGGTAAGTGAATACATCAGTGATTGTCATTAGCGGTATGTCGGAAAGAATATCGCCGGAGCATCTATTCTCGCAAAACAATGACAGTAAAGATAAGTTGCAAGGAGAATTAGGTATTGAAGCCTTCAACTGGTCTATGTCAGTTTGAAAAAAATTACTGAATTGGTCGCATGTAATATGATTTGATGGTAAAGAATTTCGGAAGTTATACTTGTTTGTCAAGGTGTTAATTGCCTTCCATATATCCTTACTATTTGTTGTATCCATTACTAAGTTCTTAAAGTAATTTTCTTTTCCCGTCGTATGGTATATTGAACTTTGTTTCTAAGTGTACGGTATGCGCTGAGATCCCGCTTTTTATGTGCTTTATCTCTGTCTCTCATAATTTCAAGTATTTCCTGGGTGATCCAAGGTGGCTTGACGTGGTGTTTTACTCGAACTTCTTTGATCGGCACATGTCTATCAAAAACATCAATAAATGTTTTCATCCAGAATTCCAGAGCATCAGGAAGCTGATAAACATTGTCTAGAGGTGAACTGAGCAAGTCCTGTAAAAATGCGTTTTGGTTGTAATGTTTGTAACTTCTATATTTTACACTTATGTGTTTATGTTTAGGAGTTTTAATTCCTTGTTTAGACCACGTGCCGCATATTGGGTAGTGATCGCTCATTGCACAATTGGGTACAGCGCATTCTATGATGTTGTCTGAGCAAGTTACATAAATGTGATCTATGACTGTTGAAGATGACTTTGTTACTCGAGTAGCCTGTTGTACTATTTGTTGGAAATTGTATGATGCAATTATATTTCCCCATATTATGTTGGATTTGTTGGTGTCAATGTTAAAGTCTCCGAGTAGTATAATTTCCTTCCCGGAAGCGAAAACCACATCCATCATGGTAGTGAAGTTTTCGTACCAGGCGTGTCCAGTACTGGGATTTCGATAGAGGTAGCCAATTATCAGGGGTGGGTGGTTTTGAAGTTTTAGCTCTAACCACATACATTCTATTTCGCAAGTTTCAAAGTCTAGCCTACGGTGAGCATTTAGTAAATTAGAAACATAGGTTACTATGCCTGTCTCTTGTTTCTGTGATAGCACGAAGATGAGAGATGAGAGAGAGAAGTGGAGGAGAGAATAAGGAATTGAAAGATAAAGATTGTCCGTCTTCCGGTTGTAGAGATAACCACTGATTTGTGATTACCCTTGGTTTTATCTACCAACCTCACAAGTATACAGGTACGCAGGTCACGAATACAACACTATCCTAACCGACAAGCACAGTACAGGCACTAAGAAGAATAAGCTAACACTGAATCAAGTTTATTTGCTTCTCCAAAGAAATTACAAAGTATACAAAGTATCGTGTGAAAACAATCCCAATTAATATGGGAAAAATGCTGTCAAATAACTAACTACTTGAGAATACCATTGACCGAACATAAAATCTAAGGAATGACCACTAAGCCACCAACTAGTCACATATCAATCAGGTGAATATAATAAGGAAGTACGCAAATCTGACAAGAAAGTACATGAATCTAATAAGGATGCACACACACGGACTACCACCGTCAAATGACCGCCCACTAGTTTACCCAGGCAATCGATCAAGCGACAACCTGAAAATTGAACAAAAAGACACCCTTGACTATGTGAACAGCATCATCGGGTGTCAATCAACCTACTGCTCACCTTCGTCTTCAGCTACGTGTATTGACATCGGGTCAGATGATATTCCATCACTGCCTGGGCGGTCGTACACCACCAACCAGTGTTCCCTGATGCCAACATCAACCCATAAATCCCCAAACACTTCACCATGTGTAATAATTATGTGACCTTATTACAATATCCACGCCGAAACTGACAGTCTTTCCACAGTGGACAGACACATATAATTCGGCAGTGGGACAACCCTCAACAACAACTCCCCGATCCGCTTGCCCACACTGGCCGGGTTTCCCCGCGCCAGACACATAACACAACAGCTGATAACTGGTCGTCACATTTCAACAGCTATACCAGGTAACCCCAACAACAACATTTCTGCCCCCGAGACTCGATAACACAACACACCAGTGACATGTACTGGCGCCATGCCTCTTGTCATTGGCACCACCATCGTCTTCACAGCATGTATATATTCATTCTCAACAACATAAATTCCCCTTGTCATTAATCACAAAACAATCAACACATCATAAACATAGCAATCGATCAATAATAACCTGTATCCCCTAGTGACTCCAACTCCCCTAACGTCATCATCCTTGCGTATATCCTAGCCATTATCATTAACAACATAACTCTACATCATTAACAATATCATTGCAGTTTGGTACCCCAACAGTAATTATAAGACAACAAGATGGGACACCGGTACTGCCCACCAATCACATATATGAAATGCTCTTTCACACTAAAACTCCTACAATCATTATAATCTTTTGCAGTACATAAGTCCACTCATGATTAACCATCATTATGGGCCGTCAACATTGACTACATAAACCCACACAACTATTAACACAAACCCAAGTTGACAACATAGATTAATATCACGCCTAACAACACCCTAGTTATGATAATTGATAAACGTGCCTCTTCATCCATCCCCGCAGTATAGTTTGTCGTCTTTATAAGCCAATCTCCTCCAATATTCAGCTCTTGAAGTATGGACGCACGTTTCCTTTTCTCTACCCAGGATATATCCCCCCAATCTGTCTGTAACGTTTATATCCAAAGGCATTCCTGTCCCCTTCAGCTCACTTAGTGCTCGTCCAGTTGTATCTATTCACCGCTCTCTATTTCCCTATCTCGCCTTATAGTATTAAAGCCATTTAAGCCTTTTACCCCCGATTCTCCATGAAGGTCCGAACCCGCTACTTTTAGGTTGTACTGCTAACCAGTTGTATGCTCTATTTTCTCCGCCGCAGTCTGACCCCGATTCAACTCTGCCAGGGCCGGCAACAATACAAGCACATTCTTTCATCTGCAGGCTTTGCTCCAAGCGCGGTCCATTCATCCGCTGTATTCACCTGGCCTCATTGAATGGCTTGACCTAGTGGTCGCGTCTCGTACTCGCCGTGTTTACATTTTGATTGAGAAATAATTCGGGGACTTTTGATGCCGCTAATAACGTTCGCACATAATTACCATTTGTACGGTCTCGGCGCTCATATTCCTATTCCGTAACTAGTCACTGCGAATTTTCTTTACCTCCTTATAGAACGTCGCAGTCAATCCCGTTATCTGTCAGTTGTAGTTTGCCAACGCTTCCTAAACCTAAGTACCATTACCCACGCCCGACTACAGACTAATAGATTTCTAATTAAAATTAACCAACTTACATAAGAGTCCTTTCCAGTGGATAATTGCTCGCCTGCCTACGGGTGCGTTTGTCTGATCACCGCCCGTCTCAGAGTGATTTCGCCACTTTCCAATAAAGTCAGGCTCCTTCCAACTTTGTTCGACGCAGTCCTCTGGATGATCCCATCAAACGTGTGTCCTCTTAGCCCACTCTAGTCTTGTGTGACTTTCCTTAATGATTGCAATTGCCAGTAGCAATCAATAGTTTCTTTAGGGCGGTTCTTTTTCCAACACTTAAGTCCGTGCTTTCTTTGGTCCTCGGGTTTATCTGCCCGACCAGAGTTGCCACAGTCTTATTGGTCTCAACAGCCTTTCGAGTATCTGCACTCGGCTGTCTAGAACTCGCTTATCTCCCCAAATGCTTCTCTGTCCCGCGTATATATATACCGCTTAATTTGGCGGTTCTTTCTGGCATCACGTGACATAGCTCCTCCTTGCCGCGAAGGGCTACCCAATCAGATTTTTAGCTGTATCACATAATTAATTCTACTTAATCCGCTTTATTCTAGATCCCTTGACACCACTAGGTTATAGCTTGAGGTCGAAGACCTTACCTTTTCTGCCTTCGCCTGGTTTGGTTCATTGGGCGTGTCCGTTCCCATATATCTAGTCTAATCCGTTGTATTTCTTGCTCATTTGACAGCTCCTATGCTAAGTTCGGCTTCATGTTTCCTGAATTTCTTATTCTACTAACAACGAGAGGTAAGCTGTCGGTCAGCGGGCTGCACTAGAGTCATTGCCCGGCCACTCACTACTAATTTTGAACTTACTGGTCGGTGAACTCTTTGTCGAACCAAAAATATCCCAGTTAATGCTTTCCAGTAAACTCAGGCGCCTAGAGACAATGAAAGCATACTGTCTCATTTCCTACAGGGATCCCTTCTAAAAACTTTGTACCCTTTAATAGATATGTCCTCATCTGAAATGTTATCATTAAGTCTACTTTCACTAAGGCCGAATAAATGAAAATTTTGATTAAGAATAGAAGATAACTCTTGTAGCTTGTTAAATAAGCTGCAAATGTTTAAGTGTCCAAGGCGTATTCCTGACTTATTGAGCCAGTGTTGCCACTTCTCAGACATTTCATCCATGAAGAACGTGTAAATTAGTCAAAGTTAAGCAAAAATACAAGATCATAAAAAAATCACAATTACATTAACTTACAAAATATCAGTAATACAAATCGATATGTAAATGACAATATTATAACGATATAACTTATTAGACCAACGAATATAATGCAAACACGGAACAAAACGAATTAAAGAACATACAACAAATAATTAACCTGAAAAAAAAATTACTTCACAAGCTAAGTAACCAACTGTTATCCAAAAGAATTAATAAATGACTATACAAGTCAATGTCTCTGTTTAAAGCGGAGTATCCCACACGGGAAATAAAACGTTAAACAGTAAGCAGAAGGAAGAACAGTGAAGACCCTCTCACTCACAGTAAAAACACAATGAAAAGTATTATAAATGCAGACAAGAAAATCCGGTTGCTGTGGAGGCGGAAGTACTAGCGTTGATTTTCGATAATTTATTAGACGGTGATTCTATCATGTACACAGATGGGTCGGTCGTCGGACATGTGAGAAGCTCATGGGCCTTTACGGCTCAGGCCAGAGTGAGAATTGTGAAGGAGCACTCTGGTGCTTTTGTTGAGACCACAAAGAGAGAGAGAGAGAGAGAGAGAGAGAGAGAGAGAGAGAGAGAGAGAGAGAGAGAGAGAGAGAGAGAGAGAGAGACGCCTATAGTTACCTGTTTTATTTTCAATAGATGGAGCTGCTGCATTTGATTACTCAGAGTTCACTAGTACAGATCATTAATCCGTAAAGGACGGAAGGCTTACGATGGAGATAGTCAGGAGGCTAGTACTGAAGGTCAGTAACTATTACTACCCTTGTCTTCTTTTTATATTGTCCCGGTTGACCGGGAAAAAAAGAACCCGCCAAGTTGAATATCAGTTTTATTTGTAACAATCATCATCAAGTTCCCTGCCAGCTGGTGTAGGCGTTCATGGCTCTCCACAGATCCCGGTCTGTGGTGTTCTGGATCAACTCTGCCGATGATATTCCTCCATGCCACCATCTCAATCCATCCAGCATCATTTCCCTTGGTCTGCCTCTGTCTCTCTTCCCCTCGATCTTTCCAGTTGTCACAATGTTCTCCACTGCCTCTCTTCTCATCACATGACCAAAGAAAGCTCTTTGTCTCTTTCTTATTGTTGTAGTATCATTGGCCTCTTTCAGACAATGTGTGTTAGTTACTCTGGCAGTCCAAGGGATTCGCAACAACCACATCTCTGTTGCTTCTACGTTCTTCCTAATGTATTCGTTTACATTCCAAGATTCGCTGCCATACAGAAAAACTGGTTCTATATAGCATTTCAGCACTCTCTTTCTTACAATCATTGATAGTGACTTGCTGCATCACAAGTCAACGGTCAAGACTTTCCAGTATGACAGTACAGGGCAAGATGTGGTGAGCAAAATAAGGTGTGACAAGCGCAGAATGTTTCTGGGCAGGAAAAATAGCTGGGAGCAGCCGCCGTTGTGGAATTTTGAAGTGGAGAAGGCCTGGGTGGATAAGCGCAGTGCTGTAAGGAAATGGCAAAATGCCAAAACGAACAGAGTTGCCAATCCTGGTCCCTGCATGCACTTAGAAAGAGAGATGCACACAAAAGTAAGCCATTTTTAAAAAAAAACCTGGTTAAGGAGGTTAACAGTGAAAAATGGGCAGATGTATGTCAAAGAGTAAGCACAGACAAGTCAATGAAATTGTTCTGGCGACTACATAAAAGCATGAGCGGGGTAGTCAAGAATAAGAGAATTTCTGACTTCCAACGTGCTGACCTCATCTGGCAGAGGACTGACGAGAACAAGGGAAAAGCCCTCTTCGAACGCTATCTAGAGCAGAGCAACCAGACAGGCATTAGAGGCCGAAATCTTGCCAAGGAGGTCACCTCACATAGATGCAAGGCCCAGAACATTTCGGATAAAGACATAGTGACAGTGAAAGAAATCAAGGCTGTGCTTCGACGATCAAAAAACTGCGCCCCAGGGCCAGATGGCATCAGATACGATGACATCAATAGGTGTACCGACAACGAGTTAGAGAAACTAGCATACATTTACAATAAATAATTGATAATAATAATTGATCTTGAGGATGCGTACAACAGAGTACCATTGGATTTCTTAATGCTTCATCTTCTTGAGCTCAAGATAAGTCATTTCCTCCTTAGTTGGATCGCCTCAGCCCTATTCCAACGGAACGTAGTTTTCAGATGTGGCAGTTGGACTTCGGAACACACAACAACATATCCTGGCCTACCACCGGGATCACCATTATCTCCTATGCTGTTCAATGCCTACACTGTGAGAATCACCAGCGAGCAGATCACTGGACCGGGTAGGACATTGTCATATGCCGACGATGTTTTAGTGTATCATCAGGGTAAGGATGGAGATCAGGTTGCTGTGGAACTACAAACCGAACTAAATCGTATAAGTACTTGGGGTGTTCAAGCTGGGGCAATGGTCAACCCATCAAAGGCAACAGTGACATGGCTCTCATTGCATAACCATATTGTCAACACTCCAATACCAACGGTTAATCTGTGTTCAGAGACTGTGGAAAGAACCCAGGCAATGGATTACCTGGGTATACGTTTTGATCGAAGCCTTGCTTATAATGAGCACATAGACCAAGTGATAACAAAGGCCAAGCGGATTTTGGCTGCGATGCAGGTTATGGCGGTAGCAAACTGTGAGAGCGCCACCTGTGTCTTCTTTACGAGGGCTGGTCATGTCGGTTTTTGAGTATGCCATGGCGTTCCTGACTCTCAGCGTAAGCAGATAGAAAGGATGGAAAGGATACAGAACGAAGCTATGCGCATTATTCTTGGATCTACAAGAGATACAGCATGCAGGGCGATGCACTACCTTCTTGATTTTCCAACTATTGAAGACAGAATACAAATATGCAGAGCACGTGCATACCTCAGAGTTAACGCAAACACACAACATCCACTGCATAGTGAAATTAGGAAGGTGATAGGCAGCAGGTTAAAAAGAGGAAGGTCGTGGATGGGTCAAGCGGAAGACATTCTTCAACAGGTATGTGCACTTGAGGACTTAGAACATGGCGAGGAGTGGGTACAAGTGTTAATAGATTTCTGTGCGTCATTTTCTGTTTGCATCCAGCTAGACAGAAAATGCAGACAAGAAAATCCGGTTGCTGTGGAGGCGGAAGTACTAGCGTTGATTTTCGATAATTTATTAGACGGTGATTCTATCATGTACACAGATGGGTCGGTCGTCGGACATGTGAGAAGCTCATGGGCCTTTACGGCTCAGGCCAGAGTGAGAATTGTGAAGGAGCACTCTGGTGCTTTTGTTGAGACCACAAGTAGCCTGACTATGGAAGTCATGGCAATAAATAAAGCAGTAACATGCCTCGAGACACATACATTCACTAGGGCATGTTTCCTTAGCGACTCAATGGGCATGCTCAAGAGTATGGAGACGGGGTGGATCCGAAGAGAGTGGTTGCCTCTCTGGAGCGGTCTCGGCTGGCAAAGATTAGTTTCATCTTCGCGCCAAGGCATGCTGGAGTAAAGGTAATGAGCGGGCTGACAAGCTCGCAGGCATGGCTACTGTGGAGGGAGGACGCGCCATGGACCAGGCTGACATTCTGAATGCTCTACGAGAAGTATGACTTTTTCGAGAACCAAGTGATGATTGTGAATCTACAACCATGGCCAGACTGCGAGAACAGCAAATTAAAAGAGGTGTGGCCAAACAAGAACACTACGCAGGAAGCCAAAGAAGATTGATAAACCAACACAGAACTGGCGTCGTTAGCTGTTACATGCTGTGGGCCTTGCTGAGGAGTGGATCCGAGCTCTTATGGACTGAATGGTTCGATGTGCAATGAGGATGATCTGTCGACTAACTAACTAACTAACTAACTAACTAACTAACTAACTAACCAACCAACTTACTATAACTAACTAACTAACTAACCAACTGACTGACTTATTGCATAAGATACTCTTCATTTTCTGAAATGCGGCTTTAGCCTGCCCTAGTCTGCTCTTAATCTCTGTTGTACATCTTCCATCTGATGTTATAAGTGCCCCTAGGCATTTAAAATTATCAACGTGGTTAAGAATTTCCCCTTCTATTTCTATGTCAGATTTTGGTGTCACTATTTTCTTTGATATCACCATTGGTACTGTTTTCTTGATATTCAGGGATAGTCCTTTCTGTGCACTCTCTGTTACTGCAATGTCCAACAATTGTTGTAGATCTGTTGCATTTTCTGCCACCCATACTGTGTCATCTGCGTAGCGTATATTGTTTATATTATAACATCCTATTAGTATTCCTGTAACAATAGACTACATTAATGATAACATTGGCGCTTTGCCGTTAGTACTACTGCCAAATCGGAGTTTTTGTATGAATAAGTATAAACAAGTATGAATAAACTGAGTGGAACTGCGGTAAAGTTGTGGAAATGTAAACAATATAAAATAACACGAAGTAATGAATCTTTACAAAAATCAGTAGAGTTCACAGCCTTGATTCTGAGACATGTAGCACTTTTTGTTCATTTTATTTTCATTCTCATTTACTTCATCTATCAATTCTTCACATTCAGTTAGTATGCCTTCATGCAGTCACTGTAGTGTTATTCCCATCTTTAAATGGTGTGTTTTATGTATTTGTTTACTGACGAGGGCTTGTCGTCACAGCGTTATTTGTTTTCTGTACTTGTGTTGTGTAAAACTGCATTACTTTGTGTTAATTTATATTGTTTCCAGAAAATTCAGAGAGGTAGGTAGGAGTTAGAGAGGTGACAGAGGGTGGAGAAGGAGAGGTGAGAGTGAGTGGAGAACGAGGGGTGAGACTGGATGAAGAAATGGGTGAGACTGGGTGGATAAAGAGTGGTGAGAGTGGGTGGGGAAGGAGTGGTGAGATTGGGTGGAGAAAGAGGGGTGATACTGGGTGGAGAAAAGGATGAGAGTAGATCGAGAAAGAGGGATGTAGATGTTTTGACATAATATATTCTGTTCAGCAAGAAACATACTGAAGAAAAAAAAAAACACAGAAATACAGGGACCAAGGCTGTCTCTATGTTAGGGAGCGTTTGAAGTGAACGTGCCTATGTTTTCTAGAACTAACACTTCTCCACCTTGCCTCTTCTCCTTGTGGTTGTCAGCGACTGGAGTTGTAAACAAGCTAAGAATAGATTAACACCTGGTTTGATCACAGGCGAGATGGCGGAGTGAGCCCATCCCAGAAGATCTTTATCTAAATAAGTCACGAAGAATTACCACTTGGCAAGGGACAATGGCGACAACAGGGAAAATTATTCCCCTTTGTGTCAGATTATCCCCCTGTGTTTCTACCAGACCTGAGCCGTCAACATTGTCACTGCGAATTTGACGCCTGCATCAAGGATTAGACGGGCAGATAACATTACCCCCTCTATCCCCAATTTCAGACATGTCAACATCCCGTACCCACACTAGAGTGACGTCATGTTCGCGCGGAAATTGAGAGTACCATTGGAAGCAACAGACGAACTACGTGTTATTATAATGTATAGTGATAAGGGAGTCCCGGGGATGTTTGCATAATAGAACAATATTGACGGGCAGTCTCCAAGAATGATCTGACGAAACAAGACGTTTTTGTTTTAAAGTCATAATGGCTTTTGGGTAAGGTGAAAATCATATGAATGAGTTTGGAACTAGTACATCTGAATTTATAGTAGAGTTTCTTTATGAAGTATAGAGTAATCATAGAAAGAGATTAGGTGAGTATTTCTTCGACTTAGGGAGATAGTGACTGAACTTTATTCTTGTTCTGTTCATACGATATATGAGATGAACTTCACTTCCTTTAGTCATTGCTTCACGAGTGAATTTACCTTAAGCCTCATTGACTTCTCAGGTTTTCACAGCGTCCTCAGCATATGACATTAGCTAACCACCATGTTCGTATCCTTTGTTGTTATTTAGTATTGTGCCAACCAGGGAAATACTTATTACATCAGAGTTGACAGTTTTAAGGTCCAGATCCTATGGGCATTGCCCAGATATATTTGTGAAGATATCCTAGATATTCACCATGGACATTTACGTGATGAACTTGCACCTTTGGTACTCTGTGGGATTTAAGGAACTGCTTATCTTTAGTAGCCCGTGTGTTTTGATGGACTGTATACTTTTAGTAACCCAAGTGAGTAATGAAATGTTTATCTTTGGTGATCCGTGTGCTATAAGGGACTTTTTTTTTGTAATTAAGCTGTGGTGTTAGGATAAGAGACATTTTTAAAGGTATGGGGCCTGCGGACTCATAATTAAAAATCATTCATGGACTTACAATGTTTTTCTGGTGTGTAATATTTTTTTTTAATGTTGTGTATTGCCATACGTCGCTCGAGCATACACACAGCAACCCTCTCCCTTTAGCTATCCCGATAGACTGTTATAATGTATAAGCAAGTTTCTTTTATTGTTACTGGGTGTTTTTAATTCATATATGTATTTTCATTTGTAATAAGTTCGCATGGACATCACCAATATGGAGCTAAACGTGGCAAGACAATCACCAGAACTTTCAGCGTGCACAGAGGAGTGTCCTCTCTGAGATTTGGTAGCGATCTTGTGCTCCATTTGGCCTTCTGTGAGAACACCTATCTAATCTGTCTCCACCCTTAGGGATTCTTATTGAGCCGTTTCGGGTTTCATTATATCAGGAGGTCTTTTCTTCTTCTGCTTTCATCCGGAGTTTTTCTCGGATGTGATTGCGTTGTGCCTGTTTACAGCAGAGCTGCGTTCTTGCGCCGTTAGGCTGACACATCCGACTTCTGCGGGCATTTGTTGACCGGGTTAACCTTCCCGGGAGGTCTTTTTAGAATTGGGAAATCCTAGGAAAACCTATGATTGAGAAAGAGATCATTCTGCACCAGACACTGGGAAATATTTCCATTAGAACAGCATGCCCCAACCTACTTCCAGGTTGCCATTTTCTTTGTAATAGCCGAGTAACCCCTTTATCCCGTCTGAAACTTTACCTGCAAAGTCCGGCAAATTGAGATGAAATCAAAGGAAGGCTTTGCGTCTGTTGGTTGGGGAAATCTGCTACGTTGGGTGGAGGAGGAGGAGGAGGAGGAGGAGGAGGAGGAAACGTATAAGGAGAAGAAGGAGGAGGAGGGGGGGGGAGAGAAAACGAGGTGTAAGGGGAGAAGAAGGATAACGGAGGAAGCAGGGTGTGGGAAAGAAGAAGAAGCATGCTTGTTGTGAAGATGAAGAAATAGTAGAATAATGTTGGAAATCGCGGTAGTAGTTGGCAGAGGATAATGATGAAGTAATAGTCGTAAGATGTGGGGAAGAAGCGGCAGCAGTTGGCGGAGGATGATGATGAAGAAATAATAGTAGTAGGGGGTAGGGGGAAGCGGCAGTAGTAGGCGGAGGATGGTGATGATGAAGTACTAGTAGTAAGATGTAGGGAAGAAGTGGTAGTAGTAGGCGGATGATGATAATGATAAGTAATAGTAGTAGGATGTAGTGAAGAAGTGGCAGCAGTAGGCTGAGGATGATGATTATAAAGAAGTAGTAGGATGTGGGGAAGAAGCGGTAGTAGTAGGCGGATGATGATGATGAAGTAATAGTTGTAGGATGTGGGGAAGAAGCGGTATTAGTAGGCGGATGATGATGAAGAAGTAATTGTTGTAGGATGTGGGGAAGAAACGGCAGTAGTAGGCGGATGATGATGAAGTAATAGTTGTTGGATGTGAGGAAGAAACGGCTGTAGTAGGCGGATGATGATGATGATGATGATTATGATGATGATGATGATGATGAAGTAATAGTAGTAGGATGTGGGGAAGAAGCGGTAGTAGTAGGCGGATGATGATGATGATGATGATGGAGTAATAGTAGTAGGATGTGGGGAAGAAGCGGTAGTAGTAGGCGGATGATGATGATGAAGTAATAGTAGCAGGATGTGGGGAAGAAACGGTAGTAGTAGGCGGATGATGATGAAGTAATAGTTGTAGGATGTGGGGAAGAAGCGGTAGTAGTAGGCGGATGATGATGATGGTGATGATGAAGAAGTAATAGTAGCAGGATGTGGGGAAGAAACGGTAGTAGTAGGCGGATGATGATGATGATGAAGTAATAGTAGTAGGATGTGGGGAAGAAGCGGTAGTAGTAGGCGGATGATGATGATGAAGTAATAGTAGCAGGATGTGGGGAATAAACGGTAGTAGTAGGCGGATGATGATGAAGTAATAGTTGTAGGATGTGGGGAAGAAACGGCTGTAGTAGGCGGATGATGATGAAGTAATAGTTGTAGGATGTGGGGAAGAAACGGCAGTAGTAGGCGGATGATGATGAAGTAATAGTTGTAGGATGTGGGGAAGAAACGGTAGTAGTAGGCGGATGATGATGAAGTAATAGTTGTAGGATGTGAGGAAGAAACGGCTGTAGTAGGCGGATGATGATGATGATGATTATGATGAAGTAATAGTAGTAGGATGTGGGAAAGAAGCGGTAGTAGTAGGCGGATGATGATGATGATGATGAAGTAATAGTTGTAGGATGTGGGGAAGAAATGGCAGTAGTAGGCGGATGATGATGAAGTAATAGTTGTAGGATGTGGGGAAGAAGTGGCAGTAGTAGGCGGATGATGATGATGGTGATGATGAAGTAATAGTTGTAGGATGTGGGGAAGAAACGGTAGTAGTAGGCGGATGATGATGATGATGAAGTAATAGTAGTAGGATGTGGGGAAGAAACGGTAGTAGTAGGCGGATGATGAAGTAATAGTAGTAGGTTGTTGGGAAGAAACGGTAGTAGTAGGCGGATTATGATGATGGTGATGATGAAGTAATAGTAGCAGGATGTGGGGAAGAAACGGTAGTAGTAGGCGGATGATGATGATGGTGATGATGAAGTAATAGTAGTAGGATGTGGGGAAGAAACGGTAGTAGTAGGCGGATGATGATGAAGTAATAGTAGCAGGATGTGGGGAAGAAACGGTAGTAGTAGGCGGATGATGATGAAGTAATAGTTGTAGGATGTGGGGAAGAAACGGTAGTAGTAGGCGGATGATGATGAAGTAATAGTTGTAGGATGTGGGGAAGAAGCGGTAGTAGTAGGCGGATGATGATGATGGTGATGATGAAGTAATAGTAGCAGGATGTGGGGAAGAAGCGGTAGTAGTAGGCGGATGATGATGATGATAAAGTAGTAGTAGGATATTCGGAAGAAGCGGCAATAGTAGGCGGAGGATGATGATGATGAAGTAGTAGTCAGATGTGGGGTAGAAGCGTAGGTAGTAGCTTTAGGATGATGATGATGAAGTAGTAGTCAGATGTGGGGTAGAAGCGGCAGTAGTAGGCGAAGGATGATGCTGATGAAGTAATAGTAAGATGTGGGGTAGAAGCGGCAGTAGTAGGCGGAGGATGATGATGATGAGTTATTAGTAGGACGTGGTGAAGCAGCGGCAGTAGTAAGCGGAGGATGATGACGATGAAGCAGTAGTAGTAGGATGTGGGGAAGAGCGGCAGTAGTAGGCGGATGATGATGATGATGAAGTAATAGTAGGTTGTGGGGAAGAAGCGGCAGTAGTAGGCGTGGGATGATGATGATGAATCAGTAGTAGTAAGATGTGGGGAAGACGCGGCAGTAGTTGTTGCATATCCTTTACAGGAATTAGCAGTCAACTCCAAAATTCTGGGCAAGATTACGTTCAGTAGTTTACCATTGCATTCTGAACGACCGGCACCCATACCATTTCATAAAAAACAACGTAAGGCGGTCTGCTGCCACATCGCCCACGGCTGTATTTCGAACGTAGGTATGCGGGATTACGAACTGCGCCCGTAATTCCATCGCCACGGAGCCGGCGGAGGATGATGACGATGAAGCAGTAGTAGTAGAAGGATGTTGGAAAGAAGCGTCAGTAGTAGTAAGCTGTGGGGAAGAAGCGACAGTAGGGGGCGGGGGATGCAATGTTAATGCTGACGATTATATGTTAATGAATATGATGATTATACTAATATTTTATGTATTGCATTTATCCTGTTGGATTGTTTTATAATACGATGCCTGCTTTCGATTTATATGATATTTCAAGTACATTTCTGATTCTGCGTATATCAATTCTGGTAACCGTGTTAAAGTAGCGCCCGAATGCTTGGCGCCATTTTGTGATTATTACAATGGCGGCCGTCCAGTAAGGGAATGTTGCAAAACACGTTTATGGGTTCCATATAGGTCTATCAGAGCGGTTCTCAGACTGAGCTTTATTGTCCCATACGAACCATATAGGCGGACTCAGTAATTTATTAGGGACAATGATGATAGGGGTCACTAGTCCACTCGCCAAAAAAAAAAAAATCAGTTCAGCGTTGACTGGGCTCAAGTTCAAAGCGTTCCAACGAAAAAAGGACTATATTCTTGGCTCGAGTATGTCCTGAAATCTTGCGGGTTATCAAATCATACTAGGGATAGGCATTTGTGGTTTTCCCTTGCTTCCGCCGGTTTGTGTACTGTGTAACTTCATTATCTACAATCTGAGATGAACCCTGTAAAGCGGCAGGATGTAGAACTTGTGACTTCTCTTTCCGCCGATCATGATTTTTTTGAGTTTTTGTTTTAGCTTTATTTTGTGCTTGCTCGCTTTGAACCCAAGCGTAGTCCATACACGGGCTACTACTTCTAGTGCACTGGGCTGAGTGTTGTGTGTGGGTTAACTTTCCCTGTTACTAGTGTCCTTTGCCATTGGGCGAACCCACTCCGACTTCAGAGGTTTGATTTATTTTGAGTTTTGAGGTATTTGATAGAGTTAACTGCCTCACACAAGTAACGCGGCTCCTGCCGATGATGCCACTTACGTTGGTCCACAGCCGCCTGTTGAATATTCACGGCTAACCTCTATATTCAGAGGCAACCACCCGATGGACGCACCTGGTAGTTAGTAGACCATCCTGCTGTTCCCGGTTATTTCTGGTGCTGGATAGGACACATTGGGAAATACCATAACAAGAAACCTATTTGGAACCCACAGGACAATTGTAAAAGATGAAAACCTAAAAGACACGGATAAGAGAATTAGGGACGGAGATGATATTATGCGGAGGATGTGGAAAGGAGCCGTATAAGACAGGCCGACTTGGCGTTGAGTTGGTTGATGTCTTATGCCAAATTGGGTGATAGAGGGCGGAGCAGTAGCAGCGGCAGCAGAAGAAGAAGAACGAACGAACGAACAGACTTTATTTTCAAAGGGTAACAAATTGGGCACGCAGGCCCGTCTTACATTCGGCCCTTCCAATCACTCATCTTTCTTTCATCAACAGTGCATAGGAAAAAGCATTGTCACAAGAAGAAGAAGAAGAAGAAGAAGATGAAGTGCCTTCTTGTTTGTGCTTTCTTCACTTGTGTTCTGTCCGTGCCTGCGATGTATTTCCCACCTGTAACTAGAAAGTCAGTTGTGGCCAGTATGGGGCACAAACAAGGGAACCAACGCTTTCAACAAAGAGACACAAACACTGATCATCTCTGATGCTTTCTGAATCCTGACTCCTTTTTATTCATCCCCACATACACGTATTCCCTCCACACACGCCCCAAGTATTTCACTTGTTTGTGGCATCTAAGGAATAGATTCAATGGGCAAATCAGAACAGCCATAAGCATGACATTCCTTGTCTCTTTCTGCCTCCCCATTTAATGTTTTCTTCTCCCTGCAGGCATCTATGATGTCTGATAGCTTGGGTGAGCCTATTTGCAACAGGCGAGTGATTCTGTTCATCTGTGGGCATTACAGGCATTATCACCCCGAGGCTGGAATGAGCCGTTCTGAACACAGAAATCCGGGGCTTTGTTGCTAGGACCAGGAGCGCTCAAGCGTAGCCGTCGTTAGCATAATTAATTTTTTCGGGGGTGTCAAACTGTGCATTCGTCCGTGAGGGGCTGATTCATAGTCGGGACTACTTGAAATTCTTCACAAGTTGTCTTAGGCTGGAGACGGAGAACGGGCTTTTGGAATATTATCAGAGGAATATGCTCACTGTCGCTCATGGGTTATGTCTACAGTAGACGATGCTCTTCTAGGGTGATATGCCGAGGTATATGCAGACTTCCTTTGGGGGTTTAATATCTCTGTACCCACGTACGCACGCACATGCACCCACACACATACACACACACCCACACACACACACACACACACACACACACACACACACTCATAAACACACACAAATCCAATACTCATCTTTCGTATATCCATTATCTATTGTGCATGTTACATTCACATAGAAAAACATTGTTAAATGAATGTTGTTAACATAAACAATGACTGTTGTGAACATAAACAATGCATGTTACCATGTTATGAGGCAGACAGACAGACACGCGCGCGCGCGCGCGCACACACACACACACACCATTTAGACAAAATTTCAATTATACACCAATTTAATGCCACAAAAACATTCCCTGGCATACGAGAAAGAGAGAGGAGGGGGAGGAGTGAACGGGCAAACTTTATGAATTAGCACACAGGCAATCTAATATCCAGCCTTTCTTATCTCTCCCTTTTCATACTTTATTTCATTCATGCATCACTTAGAGGCTGATCTCTGACAGCTACAACGACCATAACGATACATGCAATTCAAACGCATAGGAAATGAGCAAAAATCATTACTTTGTAACGCGTTAATTCTATTAAGCGATGAATGGATTGATGGATTGGGTTAGGTAGATGTGTAGATATTAAGTAGATTGGTTGGTAAGTAATTGTAATCAGAATGAATACAAATAAAATAGGGTTAAGAAAGTTAGGAACCTATGACAGGTCTAACGAATTGTCAGGGAGTTTACTTGATCCTGGACAATACGGCTCATGAACATTTGGAGGAAATGAAGGAAAGGCGCTGGAGTTACTCCTCCCTATGACGTCTAACGCATGAGTGGAAGACAACAACAATTGAATGGTGCTTCCAATGTATCAGGTCTACACGTCGTAGTTCGTGATTGACTGGTTCATTCATTATCCATCTCATCACCTCGCTCCCATAACAACCTTCCTAAATACTTCTCGGTCATAAGCAAGATGCTCCGCGTCCGATACACCCATTTGGAGATCACCCGACACATCCTGCACCAATCGTCTCTTTGGCCTTCCTCTTCCTCTCTTCTCAGGCATTGTACCCACCCATTATTATTCTCTCCAAACTATCGTGACGTTACAGGTGACTAAAATATTTCAAATGTCTTTATTTTATCCACATTAGTAGCCACCCTTCTTCAATATTCTGCTCTGCGCTTGTCGTATGGATGCATTTGTTCTTTTCTGTATGCAAGATATTCTTGGAACTCATCTATAAAATTTATATTCAAAGGTAATTATTCGCTGTTCAGCTTGTTTAGTAAGTGTCCTGGTCTCATAGACGTTTGTTGCAATGGGAAAGATACATGCTCTTAAAAATCTAAGTTTTGTAAGTCTATCTGTCCCACACCACAATTTATTCAGTTGTTTTAGTGTTTGAAGAAATTAACTGGTTGGGGACACAAATTAGTGACAACATATTGTGAGGAGCTATGATCACTGACTGACATGAGGTGGTGGGGGTGGGAGAGAGAGAGAGAGAGAGAGAGAGAGAGAGAGAGAGAGAGAGAGAGAGAGAGAGAGAGAGAGAGAGAGAGAGAGAGAGAGAGAGAGACGCATTAAAATAATGTGTGGGACACAGACCCAGGGAGAGGAAGACACCATGATAAACACGACAATCCTTTAGTTCTAAAATAACGTTTATGAATACACTAGCCCTGTATCAGGATAAACTCTTTGGGGAGGTCAAAGGCTGTCAGCTGATCATTTCTCTCATTGAGTATGTTTAGCTTGACGTCTGCGGGTGTGTGAAGAAGAAGATGGTGATGATGACGGAAGTAAACAGAAGAATTGGAATAATACAAAAGAAAGACAGACAGAAGGACAGAAGGGAAGGAAGCGGGGAAGAAGGGAATAGAGGAGGTAGAAGAAGATGGAAGAAAGAAAGACAGACAGACTGAAATATAGAAGGGAAGGAAACATGGAAGAAAGAAATAGAGGAGGAGGAAGAAGACGGAAGACAGAATGCAAGAGGGCAGAGGAAATACATAAATTAAAACAGAAAGAAAAAGAAGACGAAGAAAACAGAAGAAAGAAACAAAGAACAGAAGTTGTTCCGCTGCCACATGTCTTTCGCTTTCCCAGGCAGTCTGTTATGTTAAGTGTCCAACGTCATGTTGATCAGCCGTTGTGTGTGTGAATGGGTGTGTAGGTGGATGGATGTGTAGTTTGGTGATGGGTGTGTAGTTTGGTGGATGGGAGGCACTTCGCAATGGAATTGCAAATATAAAAAAATTATATTCGCAATCGATTTGCGGGAAGTAACAAACATGTCACATCGTCTGCTTACTAGTCAATTTTAGTTTGGGCCATTAAGAAGTCTAAGAAGGTGGTTAATTTAAATAGGAATGTTCACTGTTGCGAGTTTAATTCTGCCGAATTCTCCGTATTTATTAATGAATCACTCTTCTTCTTACATCTTACTTCTGTTCGTTCCTCATTAATTAATAAATAAACAAGGAAAAGGAAATGCTACGCATATTATAAAGTGCAGGAAAACCCCCTATATCTGAAGCAGGTGGAAAAGAGAGAGGAGAAAGATAGATAACGAAGACAATGTGAGAGTCAGAGATATGAGAAAGATGTATTGAAAGACATTAAAGAGTGGTAAAGACAAGAAAGGGAGAGGTGGGAGATCGAGACTTAGAGCGAGCGAGCGAGAGAGAGAGAGAGAGAGAGAGAGAGAGAGAGAGAGAGAGAGAGAGAGAGAGAGAGAGAGAGAGAGAGAGAGAGAGAGAGAGAGAGAGAGAGAGAGAGAGAACTCGTGTTCGGGTGGCTAAGCTCCTTTCCCAAGATAACAAAAGTAGAGGACAGATAAGAACAGAAAGACAAGTGTGCAGGTTCCTGCGGAGCAAGATAAACAACACCTAATACACAAAATCCGTAGAAAACATATGCCTAAAGCGAAATCATCAGACAAGCATTGGTGTCACCTAACTCCTGAAAATGAAAAACGTCACCTCCCGATTTGGGAATCGAACCCGGAGCTCCCGTGCACCAGGCGGAAACACTAACCACTATGCTACTGAGGACACGTTAACGGATCAACAAAATATTGTAATGTGGACACACGCAAAGGAATAATCACGTGACCTACTTCGATTGCGAATATAATTGTTTTATATTCGCAATTCCATTGCGAATAGTCACTTCGTTGGTGGATATAGTGATGAATGTATGGGTGGACAATGTGATGGATGTGAAGTTGGGTGAATAGGGTGATGAATATGAGGGTGTATGGATGTGTAGTTGGGTGGATAGGGTGGTGGATGGATAGGGTGATGGATGTGTACGTGGGTGGATATGGTGATGAATATATGAGTAGATGGATGTGTAGGTGAGTGGATGTGTAGTTGGGTGAATAGGGTGATGATGGATGTGTAAATGGGTGTAACTGTAGTTGGGTAAATAGGGTGAATGATGTGTAGGTGGGAGGATTGGCTGATAAATATATGGGTGGATGGATGTGTAGTTGGGTGGATAGGGTGATGTATGTGTAGGTGGGTGGATATAGTGATTAATATATGGGTGGATATGGTGATGGATGTGTATGTGGGTGGATGGATGTGTAGGTGGGTGGATAGGGTGATAAATATGTGGGTGGAACGAACGAACGAACGAACTTTTTTTTTTTCAAATGGTAAAAAATTGGGCACGCCGGCCCGTCTTACATTCGGCCCTTCCAATCACTCATCTTTCGTTCTTCAGTACATAGTGCATTCACATAGAAAAAACAAAACATTGTCAAATGAATGTTGTAAACATAAGCAATGTATGTTACCATGTTATGAGACAAATCCCCCATCCACCCACCCATCCCCTATACACCCGCGTGCCACCCCCCCCCCCCACACACACACATCCACCACCCAACCACACACAAACCCACAGGCACATACATTCCCCCATCCATCAACCCATCCCCCAACCCACACATCCCACATCCCCCACATACACCATCTCCCCACCCACACACACATCTCTCACTCACCATACATCCCTCCACACACATCCCCCACCCACCCACACACAAACCCAGACACACATGCATGCATCCACCCATCCATCACCCGCCCATACATCCCCCCACCTTCACACATCTTCCCACGCACACGCACACACCTACCACCCATCCCATAACTTACCAGCACTCACCCACCCACATATCCTCCACCACACACCCCATCCACTCAGCCAAACACTCATTCCCCAACCAAATATCCAACACCCATACACACATATTCCCGCCAACTCACATATCCCCGCCAAATCACATATCCCGCACCTACCCACACACACATCCCCCACCCACCCCCAACCTACACACACTCACTCACCTACACATCCTCCACCCACTCGCCAAGCACCCCCCTCCCCCGATTTCCAATCCACAATCACACATCCCTTAACTACACATCTCACCACCCATACACTCTCACACACACATCCCCAATCCATACATACATCCCCACCCACCAACACATTCCTCATCCAGAAACACACCTCCCACCTACACACACCCCACAACCCACATAAACCCCACCCACACACATCCGTCGCTCACAAACATCTCACCCACACACACATACTCCACCCATACACTCATCTCTAACACACATCCACCCACTCACGTACTCATCCATCAACCACTCACACCCACACATCACCCACCCACCCATCAACATATTCATTTCTCA
Source organism: Cepaea nemoralis (assembly GCA_014155875.1). NCBI lineage: Eukaryota > Metazoa > Mollusca > Gastropoda > Stylommatophora > Helicidae > Cepaea > Cepaea nemoralis. The sequence continues at coordinate 350,041 of JACEFZ010020020.1, forward strand.
TCTACCCTCCCACCCACACACACCCAAACCACCCAGCCAAACACACATCCCCCATCCTCACATACATCCTTCATCCACCCGCATATCCCACACCTCCCCCACCCCTCACAGCGTGGATGGATGAGTAGGTGGGTGGATAGGGTGATAAATATGTGGGTGGATGGATGTGTAGGTGGGTGGATAGGGTGATAAATATGTGGACGGATGGATGTGTAGGTGGGTGGATGGTGTGATGGGTGTGTAGGTGGGTGGATAGGATCATGGGTGTGTGTGTAGGTGGATAGGGTGATAGATGTGTAGGTTTGGGGATAGGAAGATGAATGTGTGGGTGGATTGATAGGGTCATGGATGTGTGGGTGGATGGATAGGGTCATGGGTGTGTGGGTGGATGGATAGGGTCATGGATATGTGGGTGGGTGGATAAAGTCATGGATGTGTGGGTGGGTGAATAGGGTGATGGATGTGTGGGTGGGTGGGTAGAGTGATGTGTGGGTGGGTGGAAGGATGTGTAGTTGGGTGAATGTGTACGTGGGTAGATAGTGTGATGGATGTGTAGATGGGTGGGTAGGGATTTGGGTGTGTATGTGGGTGGATAGAGTCATGGACGTGTATGTAGGTCGATAGGGCTATAGATGTGTAGGATGGTGGATATGAAGATAGATGTGTGGGTGGATGGATAGGGTCACGGATGTGTGGGTGGGTGGATAGTGTCATGGATGTGTGCGCCGGTAGGTGAAGGATTTGTGGTTATGTGATCGGTGTATAGTTCTACTTTTAACGGAAATGTGAACATCTGGGTGTTGGCTCTCTCTCTCTCTCTCTCTCTCTCTCTCTCTCTCTCTCTCTCTCTCTCTCTCTCTCTCTCTCTCTCTCTCTCTCTCTCTCTCTCTCTCTGTGGGTTGGTGGGTTTTTGTGTGTGGGTGTGTGTGTGTGTGTGAGGGCGAGGGGGAGATCTCTTCATGGGGAAACATGTGAAGAACCATCATCCGCTCACTTCACACGCGCGCGCATGCACGCACAAAGAGTGTCTCTCTCCGCCGCTCTTTTTCTCCCTTCCCCGCGCTTTCCTCTCTCTCTCCCGCTCTCTCTCTCTCTCTCTCTCTCTCTCTCTCTCTCTCTCTCTCTCTCTCTCTCTCTCTCTCTCTCTGTGTGTGTTTTGTATGATGAACCACAGGGACATGTGCGTCATAAATCAGACTCTCGATTTCTTCTTCTTCTTCTTCTTCTTCTTCTTCTTCTTCTTCTTCTTCTTCTTCTTCTTCTTCTTCTTCTTCTTCTTCTTCTCTCTCTCTCTCTCTTTCTCTCTCTCTCTCTCTCTCTCTCTCTCTCTCTCTCTCTCTCTCTTCTCTTTCCTCTCTCTCTCTCTTCTCTTTCCTCTCTTCTCTTTCCTCTCTCTCTCTCTCTCTCTTCTCTTCTCTTTCCTCTCTCTCTCTTCTCTTTCCTCTCTTCTCTTTCCTCTCTTCTCTTTCCTCTCTCTCTCTCTCTCTCTCTCTCTCTCTCTCTCTCTCTCTCTCTCTCTCTCTCTCTCTCTCTCTCTCTCTCTCTCTCTCTCTCTCTCTCTCTCGGTTTTGTGAAGTGGGCCACGGGGACATGTGCGGTCACAAATCAGATTACAATTCCACATATCGCTAGCGGGCTATTCCGAGAGCTGTAGAAATGTAATTAGATCAACAATGATGGTGCTGATATTCTTACATGCCACGGAGTAAACAAGTCCCCAAGTTCCAGGGAGGGAGAAACACAAGATCCATCTATTGACAGAAATGATGATTGAGCGAGGATGTCATCGGAGCTTGAAATATTATGATAAAATTGCGTGAAGCGATGAATCACTTTTTGTCAGAGCGATTCTCAAAATGCTATACTTCTTCTTCTTCTTCTTCTTCTTCTTCTTCTTCTTCTTCTTCTTCTTCTTCTTCTTCTTCTTCTTCTTCTTCTTCTTCTTCTTATTTAATATATGGGTTTTAAATGTTTTAAATGAGAGAGGATGGATTTCATTGCATCCGGTTTTATCCCATATGGCTCAGTGTATTTTCACAAGGCGGCCTGCCGAAAGCATCCTACAGAGCCCGAGTTCCGTAGTTCTAGCGACGACCCCAAGAAGACTCCTAAAAAAACTGCACTTTTGAACCGAATGAGGTCCGGAATCGAAACCACGACCTTCTGGGCGCAAGGCAGGCGGTGTAACTACTTCGCCACGGAGATCTTCAAGTGTGCGGGCATGCGTGCATGCGTGCGTATATCTTCTCGGCCTTTTGGCTATGATCACAGTGCACTATTGCCCTCTCAGTACTGCACTTGGTCTGTCCAGGCGTCGGATGATCAATCAAATCTCACAACTCCTCACAGTAGCTGTGGGCCTGGTGGAACACTGTGAGCCTGGTTGACCACTGTTGGCAAGGTGGACCACTGTGGGCAAAGGCTTATAGTGGGACTAAGAGACCACAATAAAAACGGGACGCGAAGGCCTCAGAGTGTCGCTGTGTCCTCTGGGGCAACCGCTAGCCCTTATACAAAAATATGTGTGAAACAAGGACAATAAGCAGACAAACTGAGAAACATCTAAAGGCAGGGGAAATGCAAAGAATGCCATGGACGGACAGAGTAACGGATGAGAAAGTCCTTCAAGAAACTTATGAACATAGTAACTTGATTAGAGGAATTAGACGTAGAAAGTAAACATTTTTCGGGCACGTTATGAGGATAAAGGCACTTGGAAACTTGGCAATAACTGGCATGATTGATGGGACAAGTGCAAGGGGAAGGCAATCGAAGACATTTCTGGACGGTGTGGCCACATAGCTAGGGTTGCCAGACGTCCGGCTAAAAGAGGACATGTCCTCCTGTTTAGCCTAATATTCTCCGTCCGGCAGGCAAAGCTAAACACCTTTAAAACGTCCGGCTTTTCTTTTATTTTATATTTAAAAAAAAATATTTTATGAGTAATTAATAAAGATTATGAGGTAATAATTGTACAGTCGGCTGTTTAAATAATATTCTTTAGCATTTTGAAAAAAAGGCCACCATTGAATTTATATTTATTGTTTAAAGTGATTGTTTCTTGGTAGATTCACTAAGAGTAAGATACACTTATTGGCAGCTATTGTAATAAAATTGTAGTGATTGTGGGCTTAATCTGGAACGATTCAAATGAAACATTCAGTATGTCCTCCTTTGTCCTCACGTATCTGGCAACCCTGCACACAGCACAACCGGGAAGAGAACACAAACCTGGTCCCAGACTCTTGGAGATGGCGAACCTTGACCGCCCATGCATATCAGCATGGCATGATGATGATGATGATGATGATGATGATGATGATGTTATGCTGAGTCTTCTGGTCCTTAGAGACTCGTGTAGTTTTTGTTTGTTTTAATGTGTACACTGTATAATACAGAGTTTCTAGAAAAACTGGGAATGGAAAGAGTTGATGAAAGAAATGAAAACGAAGCAAGTGAAATATTTCGGCCACGTTAAAAGACATACCGCTCTTTTAAAAACCGTACTGGAAGGCAAGGTTGAGGACAAGCGAGCAAGGTAAACAACGATACAAGTGGGAAGATAAGATCAAGAGATGGAGGAACATCATTCTCACAGAATGTACAGTCAGGGCGAGAGATAGACAGTGTTGGAGATCCATTGCATCCACCAACCTTCATTGTGGAGACGGCACCTTATTGATTGGATGTATAACGGCGTGAGTTAGTACTAAAATAGGGATACAGGGCAGCAGAAGACAGGGGAGAGTCGAGGAGGAGATAAAGGCGTAAGCATAATAATAATAATAATAATAATAATAATAATAATAATAATAATACAGCCCGGGAAGGTTAACCCGGTCAACAAATGCCCGCAGAAGTCGGATGTGTCGGCCTAACGGCGCAAGAACGCAGCTCTGCTGTAAACAGGCACAACGCAGTCACATCCGAAAAAAAACTCCGGATGAACGAAGAAGAAGAAGAAGAATAATACAGTAGGAAAGAACACCTATCCACGGGTAGTAGAGCCCGTTAGCTGGCATGGAATCTGTCTAAAAAGGGAGCACACTTTAAACAAATGCATACCGAAGTTGGACACACGGACCTTTCGGGTGCATAACTAGATTTGACGCACTCCACTCGAAATAGGAAAAACAGAAGATTATGATGATGATAATAATAATAATAATAATAATAATAAACAAGAAGAGGACAACAAATAAGATAAATCGTCATGCGCCATGCTGATATGCGTGGTCGGTCATGTTTCGATCACCAGAGTCATTCTTGTCTCGATCAATACGTGGCCAAGGTTCCAGGTATTTACTTCTTTGCCCTACCCTTGTTCTTTTCCCCTCAATTTTGCCAGTTGTCACCAAGTTCTCAAATTTATTTCTTCTCAAAAATTGTGTCCAAAATAAATTGTGACAGTCTGCGTCTAATTTCTCTAATCAGATTACGGTTGTAATCTTTCTTGTGGAACTTGGTCATGGGTTTTTCTGTTTTTCCACAATTTTCTTTGCAGATTAGGATGTAGTTGAAGTAAAAGAGAGAGTTAGAAAGAGAAGAAAGGTGAGAAGCGACGGCAGATAGTTTGTGTTTCACATAAAATCTACGTGTTGGTTGACTGGTTCACAATAGCTGACCAACGACTGCGACATCTGAGAACCGACCTTCAACAGGTCGCTATTTGACGCCAGATGACAATTCCGGGGGCGTTCTTATTGCTCTCAAACGCCACTCCACAAGGGTGGACGCCGGTTGTAACTTGGAGGCGCATTCCTTAGTCTCGGCTTCTGGCTTCGAAGCTGACTGACGAGTGTGAATGTTCACAGCTCAAGGCTGGTCTTTTATAAACAGGCAACCGCTGGCGAGATAACAAAGACACAAACACGCCTGACTAGTCCGCAGGTGACAGAAGGAAGCCATGGCCATGGGCGTTGTCGGGGAGAGAATTCATTAAAGGTGACGAATTCATTGATATTGGTTGGTGCTGGTGGTTAGGGTGACCAACCTGCCAGGTTAGCCCAGGCGACACCTGGAGTGTGTGAATAAGTCGACGAGAGCAGGGAGTTTAAGGCGTCCGGCTCAAGCTCAGAAGTTATCGGGTTAGTTCCCAGCATAAGGTTTGGGCATTTTTACAAGAACCATTGCTATCTCGTTATATTCAAAACAATTTTATTTTCTGGTAGTGAATTTGAATAACGAAGACAGAAACAATAGATTGCAAGATTTGTTGCCTGGCATACTTCGCTGCATCTCGTGAGGTACATCCTGCAGAAATCACACAACATAAAGTAAAGTGATTAATTAAATCCCTCAAGCAGAAATATACACATGTTCACACAAATTGTCTACCACGGTAATTTTAAACTGACTAGCATGTCTTTCTGTTTGCAAAAGAGGCTGTTACATCATATTCCCACCTGATTTCTTGGGTAGTGATGTCAGATTCCTAGCCTTCTCGGATAAGGGCGGAAAATTAATAGGAGGTCTTTATGCAGGTTGTACGCGTTAGAAATTCCACGGCTGTTCAAAATTGCAAAGTGTGTGTAAGAGAGAGAGAGAGAGAGAGAGAGAGAGAGAGAGAGAGAGAGAGAGAGAGAGAGAGAGAGAGAGAGAGAGAGAGAGAGAGAGAGAACGGACGGATTTTATTTTCAAAGGGTTAAGAATTGGGCCGGCTTACCCTTAACATTCTGCCCTTCGTATCTCTCTGGTGTTATACATTATTTCATTCACTCATCGTAGACTTCCGTTCTCTCTCTCTCTCTCTCTCTCTCTCTCTCTCTCTCTCTCTCTCTCTCTCTCTCTCTCTCTCTCTCTCTCTCTCTCTCTCTCTCTCTGTGTTGTTGTTGTTTTGTTTTTTTAAATACCGAAAGCTTCCCCCTTTTTTTTTTGGTTGTGTGTGTGCTTTTGTGTGTATGCATTTATTGCAGTTATTTTATATATAACCGAAAACTTGCTTTCTGTGGTATTTTGGCTTACTTACCGACGATATATCTCATGCGGTCGCCGTGGCTGAGAGGTATAATGCGTTTACACATTCTCTTCTAGTCGCGGCGTAGTAGGTTCGTTCCGCAGGCCGATCAGTGGGGCTTAAATATTCAGTTTTCATTCTTGACTTTCTAACTTGAAAAAGTTAGTTGTATATCGTGTGTGAACTACGCTCGAGTTCATAGCGAGCGAACGAGCGTAAACAACACAAAAAAGTCTCTTGTTGCTAATTTAGACACAGTCGAAAACAACCGACTCCTGCCAATGTTCAGGTTGATACCTTAAAATGCGTGCCAGACTGGTTGATTTCGCGGGCCTTATACAGCCCGCGGGCCGGACGTTCCCCGCCCCTATATACCCTATCCATGTTTAAACTGCAGCTATTTTATGAAATATCTGCAAGACACACGCGTTCTTATAACATAATTCAGTAAGAAATACTTTTAGGTTAATCCCTGGGGCCAGATAAAAACAGTTTTATGATTATTCCAAAACTCGTCGGTCTCTTTTCATCGTCTCTTTCACGGCAGAATCTTTGTTGCGTCAGCCACGCACATTTTAATCAAGCCGATTGATGAACGCCTGAAAGCTTCCGCCATTGCATTCTGCCCGGAGTGCTGGCTTTGTTGGTAAATATTCTTTTTCTTTTAATAAAAATGTCCCTAAGGGCGATACACTACTCTTTTCTATGATTTGTTTTATTAGACGATAAAGGGGCCGCGCGGAAATCTTTTTACAGACAGTTATGTAGGCTGGCGTGGTGGGGATTCGAAAGGTCCCCCAAGGAAGAAATCCACCATGAGAACGTGGTTGGTGCCGGCAAGTTAAGAAGCTTTGCGATTATGTCGGCAAAGTCATTGAATCAACTTCCATTCATTGTCCGTGTGTTCATCAGAAGCGAGTTATGGTGTTCACTCAAAACAGTTTTATTTTAAATTTTTACTCTCACAATGCCGCGCGGGTTCTTTATTTGCTGTTGGTTGTTTCTTCTCCCCTTTTGATGGCGGCTGTTTGCTTTCTTAGGAGTTCAAGCGTGGAGACGATGATTCAATGCAGGAAAACACTTATTTTCCCTGGTTGTGTTAATGTTTGCGTTTGTTGTTTTTCACTGTCTGCTTAATACACGGGAATATCAATTGCTGGGGGGAACCCTGAGGTCATAGAAATAACTTGAGAAATACATTCGCGGGGTTAGATGGGCACTCGTAGATGTAGGTGGAAGAGGACCTGAGGACGCACTAGATGCTCTAGGGAGGTGGAAATTAGATGGTGACAGTGAAAGGTGTCTTATGCAGTAGGTCACTATCGTTGAATGTCAGAATCTCTCTCTCTCTCTCTCTCTCTCTCTCTCTCTCTCTCTCTCTCTCTCTCTCTCTCTCTCTCTCTCTCTCTCTCTCTCTCTCTCTCTCTCTCTATCTATCTATCTATCTCGCTAACACACGCGCGCACACACACAACTAGAAGTAGAAGGTAAGCTTTACTAGAACACAATCACAGGTAACAATATGGACGCTGCGGTTAAAGCCTTCTTCAGCAAAGTACCAAAATGGACGCTTCGGCCAAAGCCTTACCCAGCACTTTAACACATGGACATTGCGGCCAAAGCCTTTGTCAGCACAGTAACAAAATGGACATTGCGCCCAAAACCCTCGTCAGCACAGTAACAAAATTAACGTTTACTACTGGTCACTAACAACTTCTGCCGGGAAAAGGAAAATGGAAGTAGAACATCATATACAGATATAACAAAGAGGTAAACAGTGTTCCTTGTTCATACAACGAGAAGAGGGCAGGCCGAGAGGAGTCATGCTGGCGGAGGGGCTGGAGACGCTGGCGTGGAGGATCATCATCAGTGGAGCTACGGTGTTCGTGTGATGCTTTCGGCAGACCGTCGCGCGGAAAGAGACCGAGCCATTTGGGATTAAACCTGGTGCAATGCAAGTCGGTCCTCTCGCTTTTACACCTTTATATCTGTTGTGTTATCTTATGTATGTTTCTCCACCTGTTCCTCTCTTTATCTTCTCTCATCACTGTGCGCATGCGCGCGGTTATGTGAAGCCGAAAACAGACACTGAAATGTATTACATTGTCCACTTTGTAATTGTGCATTTATGCGAACTCTTTTTCTGGCAATTAAAGGCAACTAATGCGCAGTGGGACATGGCTTGTACCCCGCCGACCATAAAAACAGACGAATATATAGCAATCGGTATTCCCCTTGACTAGCCATTCTCATAGCGCTGAGGGTGGGGATGTACGACTTTACGTTCCAGTGCACTTTATTCGTTATGTTGTTTGTGCTTTGGCTGTTAATTAGAAAATCCTATAGAATATGCGCAATCCTAGGAGGTAGGGTCGGTAAAGCTGCGTGGATGGTAACCGGAGTCCTCGCCAAGGCACAGGTGTCTGTGTGATACTGGGATTAGAGAGGTGTCGCTCAAAACTGGGGGTGACTATGTGCCTGTGTTATATTTATTGTTGTTAGACCAGGCGTGATTGCGGTATCCGATGCGATCTTGGGCGCACTCTCTGGTGCTGGGGAGGTGTGGGCAAGACTTAACACGCAGTGGCGTAGCTGGGCCGTGCCTTATTTTTAAAAAGTGGCGTCTATTTCGCTTGTGCAGTAGTCATCCTCGACACCGTGTTAATTGTAGTAATTTGTTTTTTTGTTTGTTTTGCACTCGCTCACTTTGACTCAAGCGTAGTCTAAACATATTATTTATAGTAGTGATGGACTGAATTTTGCACGTGGATTAGCTTTCCCTATTAACAGTGTCCCTTGCCATCAGGCGAACCCACTCCGACTTCAGAGTTACTTGTAATTTACGACTCCAAGTCAAGGACGACAGGTCAACATTTTAGTCCAGCTGTCTGGTGTAGGGGTTAAACCGCTTACCTCGGCATCAGCACACTGGATGTTTAAGAACGTGCGTTCTTACTCATTCGGCCATACGGACCTACGTTGTAATTGTTGTTGTTGTTGTTGTTGTTGTTGGAACCAGAGATCGGAATGTTTCTTCTTCTTCTTCTTCTTCTTCTTCTTCTTCTTCTTCTTCTTCTTCTTCTTCTTCTTCTTCTTCTTCTGCGTGTTCCCCTGCATTCTGTATGTTTTAGAAGCAACGGTATTGTACCTGATGGGACATCCCACATATTCCGGTATTAGTTTTGACTAGGAATAGCCTGCCCAGCTGGCTGGTACTGATAGAGACCTTTCATTATCACCGCTCCCATCCCTACAGTAGGATCAGCTGTAGTATTAGCGCTACCGTTTGATAATCCAGGTGGGATTTTCTCTTGTCCGTCGCATGCTGCAAGCACGTGAAGCTAGAGGATGGTTCATCTCTGGGATATGGTGCTCTGACAGAAAGCCGGGATGGGGAGGAGGCTAGACACGTCGGCCGCTGTCTCCTGTAGATAATTATCCGTGGCCTTTATTCCTCCCTCGTTTAGTTAAGCTGTAACCAGACTTCTCGTGCCGTGAACAATGTACAGTTAGAGCCCATTGCCTTGCCTTGGATCTGTATAGAGTAGGGTTGCCAGATACGCGGGCACCGAAATGAAGACACAATAAGACAAAAAAGAGGACAAAGGAGGACACACTGAATGTTTCATTTGAATCGTTCCAGATTAAACGCACAATCACTACAATTTTATTACAATAGCTGCCAATCAGTGTATCTTACTCTTAGTGAATCGACCAAGAAACAATCATGTTGAAAAATATATACAAATTCAATGGAGGCCTTTTTCACAACGCTAAAAAAAAAACATGATTTAAACAGCCGTTTGTACAATTATTACCTTATAATCTTTATTAATTACACAACATATTTCTCGGAGGAGCCAACTTTTCATAGAAGATCCTCGTTAGCAATCACATATGCATAAAACTGTTCACAGGTAAGATTCTTCAAAGTGTACTTTATGAGAATGATGCACTTTACAGAGTCTGTTCCTTTCCTTTGTCCATTGAGCATTAATCAAGGAGAACAGTCTTTCCTCATTGCTATTGTGTCCAGGGATACAGAAGAATGCTTCACAAATTTTAAGTAACTCTGATAAGCAACATGCATTTGGGCAACTTTGGCAACGGACAAGTAACTATCGCAAATCGTACACTTTGCCCCATTCTCGTTGCGTCCTTCAACGAAGCATGGAAACTTATTTTTCATAGTGTTCGAGAATTTGCATTTTCTCTTTGTAGAAGCCATTTTCATAATCATAGACGGCAAAAATTACAAATTTAAAAAAAAAATAATAATAATAATCTGCGTCTTTGCTACCGGAAATAACATTAACATTTTGACCATAGAGATTGCAGCATATAGCTAGATTGTTAGTGTGCCGAATAGAGCAACGGTTAATATACAAATAATTGGTGTTTCACATTTGGTATGAATAGGAAAATTAAATAAATATTATTAAGCTCATCATGTCATCTCATCATGTTCCTCGTGTACCTTGCGGTGTCGAGGTGAAGTATAAACAGCGGGAGAATGCCCGCTTATGGACGTCATGTTTCGATATTCCCATGGTCTCTGTTATTCCCTGCGTCCATCGTTTACGTGGTTGGCCTCTTCCTGTGCTTCCCTCTGGTCTGTACATCATTGCTTGTTGTGGTATACTGTTAGTTGGTAATCTACTTGCATGGCCAAACCATTTGACTTGCTGCCTTCTAATAAAATCTAGTGCAGCTATAACCCCACCCCCACTTTAGTCCTGATTTCTTCATTTCGGATATTATCTCTTCTTGATACATTGAGTATTCTTCTCAGGAATCTCATTTCTGTTGTTGTGTTTTTTCTTTTCTCTTTTTGTGTCATTGTCCAGGTTTGGCATTGGTAACATAGAGTTGGTAAGAAGATTGTGTTGTAAAGTGTTATTAAGCATTGGGTTTTAATAAAGAATGTAAACATACGGTAGAGTGTAGATACATTGTAAGTTGTAAGAATAATACAAAAAAAAATTATAACATAAAATATAAGAAAAGCCGGACATTTTAAAAGGCTTTTAGCTTCGTCTGCCGGACGGAGAATATTAGGCTAAAAAGGAGGACATGTCCTCTTTTTGCCGGACCCTAGTGTAGAGGGAGTTACATGCTTGCCGACACCCGGCTCGCTGACTTATTAGTTAGCTGCATATCCTTTATATGGCGTGGCAGTCAACCCCACCGTGTTTTGGATGGTTGTGATTTCTCGGCAAGTTTGCGTTCAGTAGTTTGCCATTGCTTTCTGAAAAACCGACACTCATACCTTTGTATATGAAACCAACGCAAGGCGGTCTGCTGCCAAATCGCCCGCAGCTGTGTTTTGAACGCGGTATGTGGGATTATGAAATGCGTCCTTAACACAGATCCAGCTGAGTTTTATTTGCCTTTGTCATTAGATTTGTTCGTTGTCTGTTAGATTTTTCAGCTAGTTTCTTTAGTCACACCAAGCCTCCTTAGTAGCTTGTTACGGCATGCATGGTAGTTTAGTGTGTCTGTTATTTCCTGACATTGAAGCCCCCGGTAACATACGCGTGGTATGCTTACTAGGTTAGTTTTAACATCTCTCTTCGCAGATGTAAAGTTCCAGTTCCGCCCTTGCATACTCCGCTGGTTTCTGAGCTTGGGGACGGGCAGGAGAGTTCTGGAACAGTTCATATATAGGTGATGCTTCGTTATCGGTCCAGAAGAAAAGTCTGTGTACCAACTTTCCCATTCTTTTTTCATCCCTCAAACGCCATGAGCGTCAGTACCTCTGTCTTAACAGTTAAAAGTCACCGTATTCCAAAGAATTAGTATCAATTAATCATATGCAGTGAAAACATAAATCATACTTTGGCTGAAATACTCCGTACATTGTCGCTGATATTGTTCGAATATGTAGAACGTTATCTCCACGGAAGTCTAACACTTGACAGGAAGTCCTTCTGTTTACATAGCAATTACTGGAATCACTAATAGATAATGCTTAGATCATTGGTTCTCAAACGGTGGGGCATTCTCTCTCTCTCTCTCTCTCTCTCTCTCTCTCTCTCTCTCTCTCTCCCCCCCCCCCCCCCCCCCCCCGCCACCTCCGTGACGGCTCTGTACTTCTCATCTTTCTGAAATTCGTTTTATAACGTAAGTAGACCCGCACATCACGTTTATATGTAGATGTCTAGACTTATTCTAGTATGTGTTATTATATTTAGCTTCCATTTTTACGCATACTTTGTAAGGGCAGGGGGAATTTATAGGGAGAAAATACGAAAGGGAGAGGGGGGAATGACATTCTGAGCATATGGTGAAGCGATGCATGGGCCAAAAAGGTTGATGACCACTGGCTTAGATATATCTAAGCAATCGATTATTGTTTGTCGAATACATTATCAAATACAGTATATGAACAATAATGAATTCCTGTTAAGTTTTACGACTTTCGTGGAGTAACGTTCTACACATTCGTATAGTATCGGCGACTATGTACTTAGTATGTCAGCCAACGCAGCATTTATTTCGTCACTGCTTCACTGCATCACTGCATATGATATATACCTGCAGTATGAACCTGACGAGATGTAGCGAAATATGCTAGGCAAGAAATCGTGCAATATTTTGCTTATGGTGTCCGTGTTTAAATTAATTTAGGGAATACATTGTTTTGAGCATCAATCAATCAGTCTACCAACAAATCAACCTGCTAACGAACGAACGAACTATGCAACAAACCGATTACCATTCTGTAAATAAACCATATAGTCAACCAATCAAACCATTGCATGTGATAGGAGACGTTAAAGAACGGATATCGTGGAAGTAGTAACCAATCGACGCGTTGCCAGTCGCTTGGAACCGAATGGGCTCCACATATCTAAATGACACTATACCGTTGTGAGCGGGAGAAATAGTCATTACCAGCCGATAGCACATGTAATGGGAAAGCACGGAAACGCAATGAGAATGAGACATACCAGATACTAGTCAAGAGATAGCGTGGATTGCAGGCGATCCTTGTATACATATTTAACACACCAAAGACAAACACGAAGCAAGGTATCGGTGAGCGTTAACTTGTGCCCTGTACAGAATGTGCGTGTGGAGATATAGAAATGCCGATGCTCTGGCAGTATTAACGAAACGCACTTGCCACCATTTGATTTCAGTTACGTTGCGGGTAAGTGGATACAGCAGGCACGCGGTGGAAGTGGTTATCTGTCGAGCACATTGTCGAGGGCTGCCTGGTGTGAGGGATTTCTGGTTGTCAGGTGTCAGCGAAGGGGCTGGCGGTTACTGTCGTTGAGAGGGACGGGTCTCTGTCCATGTGACATTCGAGGACACCTAATTTTGGACCCAGGTTACTTTACTTGACTTTAAGACCCTTATCACACACGTCTGGTGGGGGAGGGGAGATTGGGCATATGGTGCTAGCTGTATTTGTATAGACCATTCGGGACTCGATGGATGATGTGGCTTTATTTCCCAAGAAATTTCCTGGTGCCATTGACAAATCAGACGTGTGCACATGTGGATTGGTGCCGCAGACAGCAGATATTCCAGGACTGACCCGAATACGTCATATTTAGGTATAACTTCTGACCTACAGAAACAACAGTGTAAGATGAACCACTGAGTGAACTTTGTTGTTGTTGTTGTTGTTTTTTTTTTTTCGCTCGCTCGCTTTGAACTCAAGCGTAGTCTATAACACTATTTATAGTAGTGATGGACTGAATTTTGCGTGCGGATTAGCTTTCCCTATTAACAGTGTCCTTTGCCATCAGGCGAACCCACTCCGACTTCAGAGGTCCTTGTAATTTACGTCCCCAAGTCAAAGACGACAGGTCAACATTTTAGTCCAGCTGTCCGGTTTAGGGGTTGAACCGCTTACCTCGACATCAGTACAACGGGTGTTTAAGAACATGCGTTCTTACCCATTCAGCCTTGCTGACCTGCGACTGGGTGAGCTAAAAAAACAAAAGAACAACGAAGTTTATACAAGCTTATACAAGCGACAACATTGTAGTTACAAACAATGCATTTCAAGCGAAGGAAATACGAAGAGGCATTTCCTGGTACCTATTTTATCCTGGGTAAATTTAGGAGCCCCGGCAGTGGAAACAAAAGACACCCTCGACGTCAATTCGAACCGATGATCACGTGATCGGCAGGCAGACATGCGTGCTTGCCACTGCGCTACAGCGGCTCCTTACCACCAACTTTACACATACTTTAACACTTGTGATGTGGCTAGGCTCTGTAAATTCATCATTATTGCCAGAGTAGCGTCGTACACAGTCTACGCTTTGTGAATGAGTGTTGGTGTTGTTTTTATTGTTCGGAACTTAGACATCAACTAGTTCTAATCTCCGCAGTGCAAGTCGGCGGTAATGGGTCCTAAAAGATTTTGTTCTGCGCCTTCGCTGTAGATTCTGCTAAACTGTATCCTGGCCATATCTTGATGTTATCCCTGCATTTATCTTTGACGCCCGCCAGCTCTTGTACTCTCGACAGTCCCGTCCATTGTGGTTTTCACTAGACTGTTATATCGTTTGATGTAGCCAAAGTACCTCGCCTTTCTTGTGTTTCTTTCAGCAGAATACTTTTTGTCTATGTATTGAGTCAACTGTCCTCATTCCTCTTTCAGGGAAAGACACACCTAGTGATGCACCTCAGAGGTCAGTGTGTCCGGTTTCGGAATGCATTTGTGCAAGGTTTTCTTCCTCTAGACCAGTGGTTCTCAACCTTTTTTGGCCCATGTTTTACCATATGTTCAGAACGTCATCCCCCCCCCTTTCATATTTCCTCCCTATAAATCCCCCCCCCCCACCTTTACACAGTATACATAAACATGGAAGCTAAATTTAATAACACATACAAGAACAAGTCTAGACATCTACATAAAACGTGATTTGCTGGTCTACTTACGTTATAAAACGAATTTCATTAGGGCGAGAAGTACAGAACCGTAAAATTTAGAGGGAAAAACAATATCAAGTAACTGGTTCTTGTATTAATGCGATCTTGAAATAATCTTAATTCCCCCCCCCCCCCCGGAAACCCTAAAATTCCCCCCTGGGGTGGGAGAATTCCCCACCGGTTGAGAACCACTGCTCTAGACAGATTCTATCCAAGGTAACAATGAATCGATCGATCCGTCTGTCAGTCCGTCTGTCCGTCCATCCGTCTATCCCTCCCTTTCCCGTCCTTCCTTACCTACCTACCTACTTACACCTACCTACTTACGATACCTGCCTACCTACCTTGATAACCTACCTACATAACCTACAAACCTACATAACCTGCCTACGTATGTTGCCTATCTACCTAGATAAGCTACACTGCTACCTACCAAGGTAGCCAACCTATCTCGGTAACCTAACTAAACCCAACCAACCAACCAAACAAATACAAAGTAAATTAGTTGCAAGTTCTGTTACAGAACGTTGCACATCATCCTCAGCATTTGTCTGTGCTGTGACTTACTGGCCAATCTTACGTTCACTAGCTTACCGCACGAGGTCTGTGTGTTCGCAGGGCTGCACGCGCTTGCATTTAAACTTCCGGTGCACTGAAGGCGGGGTATGGGGGTTCACACCCTACACTGGTCAGTTGGACTTAGCGTTGACTTCTCGTTTAGACAGCATTGACAAACTGCTGAACGTAAACTTGCTTAGAAAATTAACATGTGGTTGGGATTGGTCCCAACGTCCTGCGAAGGACATGCAATGCAACATTGAAAGGGGGGAGGGGGAAAGCTTGCCATTGCTGTCTGAACGACCGTCGCTCATAATATCGAAATCAGCACATAAGTCGATCGAACCCTCCACCCGGTATGTCAGTGAATGCTGAAATTGCCTTCACTGCCACGGTCGTGTGTGTGTGTGTGTGTGTGTGTGTGTGTGTGTGTGTGTGTGTGTGTGTGTGTGTGTGTGTGTGACTGGGGGTAGGGGGGGCAGAGTGACACACAGGGTGAGAGAGTTCCCTGGAGCAAAGACCGGCAGGGCAAAAATAGAGACGAGAGAGAGAGAGAGAGAGAGAGAGAGAGAGAGAGAGAGAGAGAGAGAGAGAGAGAGAGAGAGAGAGAGAGAGAGAGAGAGAGAGAGAGAGAGCTTAGAGTAGGTGCTGCCGTTCATTTTGCCGTATTTTACAGGAATATTTCTTGCGGTTACGTTCGGATATTTATTTTCGTGTTTCCGATATGGTGACGGTAAGCGTACTCATGATGTTAAATTCCACGATTATTTCAAGATGGAGTTAAAACAGACACTGACTGCTTGATATAGTTTTCCCCCGTTTTTGCGTTCTGGATTTCTGGTGCATCGGGAATCCTTGTTATACCGGAGAACCAGGCTACCTGTTCTGAGTGGTAAGTAAACCCGTAATGCCGTTTTATGAGACGTACTACGTTGTTATTCTATGCATTATTAAATTTAGCATCCATTTTTACGTGTATGTTGTAATTTTCGACCATTTAAGTTGGCAATCAATGTCACACTGAAATTATGAAGATAGCATGCCGTAATGCGTTGTTTCATTCCCGTGAGATGGCAGTTTTACTCCAGCTAGGAACATTTAATATTGTTATGGAATATTCAGAGCGATTTCAGTGATAATGAATGCATGTTTACATTCAACACCCATTATTGTATGTATGTTTAACTTTTCATCACTCCACATGGACCTACATGTCAAAATGCATCTATCTGACAAGACTCGCGAGCAGTTCACGCGCGGTCTGGCGTCACACAGATGACGTGTGAAGATGCATATATCTGTGTGCGTGTGTGTATACATAAACCGGCAGAGTTATTTTTCCTTGAGCTAGACAGGCCGCAGTGTTAACCTCCCTAGGCGACAGTGTAAACCGATAGTTCTGTGAGTGTATAGGTAGGGTCACAAAAAGTGAAAGGTCAAAATCGTTCTTCTATATGTCCCTTTTAAAGGATAAACTTACACACAAACATTAATATCTCGGCTTAAAATTGACCTACAGACTTGACTAAGGTACCGTTGGATTAGTTTTTGTCAAGAGCTATCCAACTATGCAGGTTATATAATTAAAAAGCAATTTAGAAAAAGTTACTGAAGTGGCTAACTTAAAGCAAGTGACGGCGAGAGAGAAACAGTGAAAAGGAGAGATATTTGAAAACGGAGACGGGGGTGGAGTGAGACCCTTAGAGCGGGCGACGGCGATAGAGAAACAGTGAGAAGGTAAGATAGTATAGATAGTATGAAACGAAATGAGAGAGAGAGAGAGAGAGAGAGAGAGAGAGAGAGAGAGAGAGAGAGAGAGAGAGAGAGAGAGAGAGAGAGAGAGAGAGAGAGAGAGCTAATTTGTCACAAACCACAACACTCAATATTTACCTGTCACGGCTTAACACGGGAAGTAAGTCATCATCATAAATAGCACATAACACAGCGAGACTACTGCCCGTTCACACATGCGGCGACGGAAGCGTTAATCCGCAGCAAATAGTGCCACGGGCAAGAAGGCGTTTGAGATTCGAGATATACTCAGGGAGCCAAAACAAGGGGGTGGAAGGAAGACGTGGCCGTGAGGTGTATGTCCTTGATTTCGCATGCTACCTGCTTAACTACCGATATTCATTCATTTATTCATTCAGTAGCATGTCCTTTGCAGAAACTTGCTCCCATAACAGCCTTCCGGAAAACTTCAAACTTCTCGGCCATAAGCAAGATGTCTCGCGTCCGATACACCCATCTGGAGACCATCTGTTACCGACATAGGGCCCTTAATGTCTTGGGTAGTGACAAGAGATCCCTAACCTTCTCGGCTAAGGATGAAAAAAAACAAAACAAAAAACAGGGATGTGCCGGGTACAAGTTGCGGACACTAACAATCTCCACTTAAATTCGCGAAGACGAGGAAGAAGAAGACAAAGAAGAAGAAGAAGATTTAGATCTTGTTTTTGTTGATATGTTCCCAAGACAACAATCCACAACCTAGAAGTTCCGCACGGGAAAATGGCGACTGTTTAATATGACATCATCTAATTACTGTGAGAAACAGAATGTGTGTCCCTGGAAGATTGTCATCGGTTGAAGTAGGCCAAGTAAGCACTCTCGCTCCGAAGGTTGTGCGGTCCATTCGCGACTCTGGCATTCGATTCACGAGCGCAGTTTTCTCGGAGACTCCAGGGGGTCGTCGCTAGAACTACGGAGTTCGGACTTTGCTCGACACTTTACGGCAGGCCGCCCCGCAGAAATAGACCGAGCTGTATGGAATAAACTTGGTGCAATTAAGTCGGGCCTCTCGTCTTTAACAGATTCAGAGCCAAACAAAAACTAAGTTTTGATCTAACAAAATTGGATTGCGGAAAATGGGGTTGTCACTGTACTGACTTAAAAAAAATGTTCTTAATATGATAGCAGACATGTTGTATTAAACCTCACTGACAACATTTCGGCGATTTGTAAGCCCGCGGCAGATACGGGAAGTCGCTTAAGACGATTAATCACACCATGGTACTTAATCGGTTAAATTCCCTTTAAACATGTAATAGATTTTCATATAATCTTCCCGCCAAAACTGCCTGGAGCCCAAACGAACTGCTGCGATCTTGTATCGATGGCACCCCTCTGCCGTGCGTCCACCTTGACGAGGTAGAGGGGCTTCCGCGTTCCAATGACCCCAAGAGCTATGCCGACGGTAGCACAGCTACTGGTAGGGTCACCCATGTCGGACAGGTCAAGGGAGAGGGACCAGACAAAGTGTCGCACAAACCTGCTGCCTTGTAGGTAGACTGGGGACAGTCAAAGGCTAGGGAAAGCACCCCAAAATATGCTTGTCGAAATCGGATGTACTGAGCCACAGGCTTGACAAAGCAGTGCAACGTAACTTTATCATTTCATGATGCCACAGATGAAAATTGATCGTTATGGTGCTAATCCCGTGAAGTCCCATCAGGCGGTGATAGTGCCGGGGCCCCTGCCTCGAGGGGGTCCACCCATGACTACTGGTGGTCACCTTCCCCTGTGCTGTGGAGTCAAGGCACAGAGGAGTAGGTTAAGAGCTATTGACCAAATACCAAGGACACTCAACATACTACAGTGGAATGCCGAAGGAGTTTATAACAAGAAAGAATCCCTGACACAGCGTCTTCATAAAGATAGAATAGATGTGGCATGCATTCAAGAGACACACCTCAACGCCAAGCACAAATTTTCAGTCAGGGGATATCAGGCCACACGTTTCGACCGCGAAGGACGTAAAGGAGGAGTTCTAATACTTACACGAAATACAATACCTTGCAGCGAAGTATCTGTGATCTCTGACAACCAAACAGAAATTATAGGTGTTGATATAATGATAAAGGACGTGAAAATAAGAATTTACAATCGTTATAGCCCAGCAGATAAGGATCTTACACTCTCAAACATGAAAATAACTGACACAAATTGCATTATTGTCGGAGACTTTAATAGCCGTTCAGAAAGATGGGGATACCCAGATACTGACAAAAGAGGAGATGAAGTGGAGGACTGGGAAATAGACTCAAATCTCCATCTACTCAACAAAGCGGATGACACACCGAGCTTCTACTCCAGAAGATGGATTACCACTTCTACTCCAGACTTAGCTTTCTGCACAGGAGACATCCTCCACAAAATCGATCGCCATGTGCTGGACCAATTAGCAGGTAGTGACCACAGACCAATCAAGCTTGTAATGAATATGGAGTATGTTCCACAGGAGCAAAAGCCCTTGCCCCGCTGGAATTACAAACGAGCAGATTGGGACAGATTTGCCACACTAACAGACAAATATTGTGAAAACATAAATACACGATATGGCAACATAAAGCAAATGGTGGAAAGTCTAAACAGAGTGATAATACAGGCAGCCACTGAGTCTATTCCAAGAGGAGCGAGGAAAAATTACAAACCATACTGGACTGAAGAACTACAAAGTTTGGAGGACAAAGTTGAAGATGCCAGGAAGACAGCAGAGAGAGAACAAACAATTGAAGCGAATACCTCTCTCAAAGCCATCTCAGCAAAATATAAAAGAACAGTAAATCAAACAACAAGAGATCGTTGGAGGGAAAAAACAGAAAACCTGAATTTTGACAGGGATGGAAACAAACTATGGAAATTAGTGAAAGCCATGAACAATGAAGGACCTAGAAACAAACAAATAACAATTAAACAAGGAAATGCCTTGCTTACAGGAAAAAAGGCTGCAAATGCACTAATGGAACACTATGCCAATGCAAACCACATTGATATTACAACTGAACAGAAGAAAGCAATCAAAGACAAACAGATACATCATAGAAATACAGAGACAGCAGCAGAATATATGATGGCAAATCTAACAATGGAAGAAATGGAACAGGCAATGAATACCCTAAAAAAGAAGAAATCACCAGGAAAGGATGGAATCACAAATGAAATGCTAATAGGACTAGGCACCAAGGCAAAGAAGAAACTACTAGCAGTCCTAAATAACAGCTGGAAGAGAGGAATAGTCCCACAGGCATGGAAGGAAGCTATACTAATACCAGTCCCAAAGAAAGGAAAAGACCTGGAAGAACCAAATGGCTATCGACCTATCAGTCTACTTAGCTGTGTAGGAAAATTAATGGAACGCATTATCAATGGCAGGCTAACATGGCATCTGGAAGAAAACAAACTCTTAACACCACACCAAGCAGGATTCAGAAAGTACAGATCCACTGAAGATCAAATAACCTATATAGCTCAGGAAATAGAGGATGCCTTCCAAGAGAAAAAGCACACTAGCGGTCTGGATAGATTTAGAAAAAGCATTTGATAAAGTATGGAAGGAAGGACTGAAAGTAAAACTGCAAAACATGCATGTTTGTGGAAAAATGTATAAATGGATCAGCCACTACCTTGAGAACAGAACTGCCAGGACAAAAGTACAAGGACAAACAAGCAAAATGATGCTGCTGGAGCAAGGTGTCCCCCAAGGAGGAGTTCTTTCACCAACATTATTCCTAGCATATATAAATTTTCCAGCCAGAGTACACACATCCTCCTTTGCAGATGACCTAGCCATATGGACATCTGAAGAATATATTAGCACAGCTAACAGCAGAATACAGCAAGCCTTATTAGCGCTAGAGGACTGGTCAAAATCATGGCTAGTGAAGATAAGTGAGGAGAAAACAACATGCACAGTGTTCTCCCTCTCAAATAAAACTCAGCAACCTAAGCTGGTATTGAATGGAAAAATATTGCGCCATGAAGAAAATCCAAACTGTCTAGGAGTTACCTTTGATCGTCGTCTGACATGGAAGACACAGGTTGAGAAAAATCGAACAAGAGCAAGGCAAAGAATGGCAATCATGAAAAAGCTTGCTGGTACAACGTGGGGAGCAGATGAGAAAGTTCTCAAGAAGTTATATACTGGACGGGTGAGGCCAGTACTGGAATATGGCATTGCAGCTTGGGCAACAGCAGCTAAGTCAAACTTTAACAAAATAAGTAGAGTCCAAAACCAAGGAATGCGAATCATAACTGGAAGCCTGAAGACAACGCCTATTAATGAACTAGAAAAGATCACTTGTTTACAACCAATGCAGGATAGAAGAGATAGCAGAGCCCAGCAACAAGCAGAAAAATGTAGAAGATTGACAGACCACCCTATGTACAACAGATTTAATAGTTTTGGAAAGGGAAGACTGAAGCGTAGCAACTTTGTAGAAACTGCAAAACGAAGGATTAGGGCAGATCCTATTCTTAACATATCAACAGTCAAGCCCATACACAATGCACACAAGTTCCCAGCTTGGCGACAGCAGCAACTGCCTGAGATGATAGAAAACATTCCTGGTATTGAGAAAAAGAACACTCAGCATGAAACCGAAAGAAGAGAAATAACCCTAAACTACATAAAAGAACATTACCCAAGCAGGAATTGGACCCATGCATATACAGATGGATCAGCCAAAAATTCAATAGAGAATGGAGGAGGAGGAGTTCTCCTAAATTTAAAAAATGGAGTGAAAAAAACACATTCAATGGCAACTGGAAAATTTTCAAGTAACTTCAAAGCGGAGGTAGAGGCTCTGAAAACTGCAGCAGAAATGCTCCTGATGGAGGAAAATAAAGAGAAGCAAATAGCTATCTTCACAGATGCAAAGTCAGCTGTCTCAATACTGAAGAGCAATAACAGCACAGAACTAACTGACCTAAGAGCAGCACTCCATGGTCTATGCCAGAAATCCAAAAAAGTTGTAATACAGTGGATCCCATCACATTGCAGTATACCTGGAAACGAAGAGGCTGACAGACTGGCAAAAGAGGGCGGACGACTACCACAGCCTGACATAGACATAACCTATAATGAGGCAAAGAGGTTGATAAAAAGCACTTATAGAACCAAATGGGAATCAGAGCATCCAGGCCATCAGAAGGATGATGCATATTACAAACTCGACCGAAGAGAACAAGTAGCAATCTTCAGACTCCGCACAGGACATAACAGGCTGAAATACTCTTGTTCAATAAACTAAAGATAGGAGATACCGATGAATGTAATTGTAGAACTGGAAAAATGACAGCAAAACATTTGCTGCAGGATTGCCCAACGTATGCAGAACAGAGAAAGATATTTTGGCCCACACCTGCTTCATTTGAGGACAAGCTCTATGGAGATATCAACAAGCTCAAGTTGACCGCAGCTTACTTTAACTATATACAGGTTGACATTTAAAGGTGCATGAAGACCCAGAGGCATGAAATGGAATATTGCTTGGATAGCAAATCCATTACGTGGAAAGTCCGAATCAAAAGCCCATTGTGTGGGCTTCATAAAAGGTGGAAAAATGTCCTAGTGGCATGAAATGGAATATTGCTTGGATAGCAAATCCATTACATGGAAAGTCCGAATCGAAAGCTCACTGTGTGGATGTCATCTGCAGACTGCATACTTCTGGTTTCCGGAAGAACAGCCTATGGTGAACGGAAGGCCCAATATACGGAAGTGAGGCTAAACAGCCATGTGCAGGACGTGACGATTCCTTGGGTGAGCCCAGTACCAGAGCGCTATGTATCGGCTCTGCAAGTATGGAAGCCTCCTTGGATGGCGGGGAATGCCCATGGTCTGCCCCTGCCTTCCCTTGAGGGCTGACCAGGATCTTTGGCTGTTCTATATGGACCAGCTGGGATGGGGGATAACACCACAACAGTGAGAGTCAAACGTCCTAAGAAACCCCCGGGAAGGTTAACCCGGTCAACAAATGCCCGCAGAAGTCGGATGTGTCGGCCTAACGGCGCAAGAACGCAGCTCTGCTGTAAACAGGCACAACGCAATCACATCCGAAAAAAAAAACTCCGGATGAACGAAGAAGAAGAAGAAGAAGTATCGATGGCAAGGCTGCAGAATATGCCCATGTTTTGACATTCAATAAACGCACGGCAAGGATCAGCAGGCACACAAAAGGCAAAATGGCAAACACGTGGAATGGAACCCGGTGTTCCGTTTCTGTGCAAACGCTAACCTTTGACCTTCCAGGCACGGAAATGTTGGCAAAACAGACACACAATGCAACAACATCGGGGCGGCTGGCTTCTGATGGCAGAAACATGGAGCTGGCCAGAAACATTAGGCCAGAAACTAAACAGCATCCACGTGCTGCTGTGCATTATTGCAGAGATTCGCGCCCGGCCAGCTGTCTTCCCTGCAACATACAGGATCAATTCTACTGCTTGCATTAGAGTTTGATGTTCGGCCAGCCGCGCGCTGTGTTCTGGGCAAAGGCTCTTCTTGTTTCTATAATGGAAATCAGCAGCTTGGGTTGTAGACCTTGCCCTAAGGTTGTGGATACGTGATGTGGAACAGGGCGCCACGGCGCGGGTATCAAAGGCCGAAAGCACATGATCCGGGGAAGATGAAAGGCGGGCTGTGGACAGAATTGCTTCAAGACGAGCTGTGGAAGGAGAAACAGGCTGGTGAGGTACCGAATGATACTTGTCCACATAGTGCTCAGTCTGTTTCGCACATGTCGCCGCGGAATGGCGTTCTGAATGTTCGAATTTGTTTGACAACTCAAGGCTCTAAGTTTGGGGAGTCCTCGACCTCCCGGTCCTCTTTCGTCGCCGTCGCCACCACCACTTAGTTCTTCTTCTTCTTCTTCTTCTTCTTCTTCTTCTTCTTCTTCTTCTTCTTCTTCTTCTTCTTCTTCTTCTTCTTCCATGCCGTACTTGCACTATACTCAGAACCCACACCACTAATGCCTTGAGGTCTGTTTGTCATATTGTGCTAACCCCACATTATTATATAGCCGTTTGACACTCAATGGCTGATGTGGGCCGCCTTTACTTCCCATGGCCTTTTCTGGTACCTACTTTAGGCCGGGTCGACCTGGGAGCCCAGGTCAATATTAACATTCAGTCTCGTTACGGATTCGAACCCCAGACCACTGGGCCGGTAGACAAGCGTGCTGGCCACTGCGGCAGCGAGGCTACCATCGTGTGCTGGTGCTTCTGGTCATCGTGCCCGGGACTCACATTAACACGATCGCGCGTATCCATGCAGCTTCTTCTCTTCTTCTTCTTCGTTCATCCGGAGTTTTTTTTCCGGATGTGATTGCGTTGTGCCTGTTTACATCAGAGCTGCGTTCTTGCGCCGTTAGGCCGACACATCCGACCTCTGCGGGCATTTGTTGACCGGGTTAACTGTCGTGTCCTCCTTTAAAGTGTCGTCCCTGGAGTGAGGAGATCCGACACCCACATTATAATATTATTTTCCTCTCAATATTCTGGAGAATCCACCAGCTTCCGTCCAACACACTCCATCAGCCTATGGACACCTTTTCCTATCACTCTCACACTGTCGTACTATGCCCCCTTCTCATACTTCCCCAACGCAACATACTCAACAACTCTTGCTTCTAGAAATTAATAAAGATTAATTTATTAAAATAAAAGTGTAACGTGTATGAGACGTGTATGCGAAGAAAATGTGTGACGTGTTCTATAAAGTGTGTAGACTCTGTCTCTCAGACATCAACTCAGTCAGCTGATCACAGCAAAGATAGACCACAGCACGTTACGTCAGAACAAGTACGTCTCACCCGTTGCCGGAACCATCTTGCCGGATAATGCTTTGCCTCTGTAGACCTCTGGTAATCCAATTTCATGAACATCCGAAATAGACACCGGTGGTATTAAGAGTTAATCAGGGACCGGTTGCACTCTACACAATGTCCGTTCCTAATGTTCCTAAACAAACTGCACAAGTCTTTTGCAGTGTGTACGCAGTTAGTTAGTTAGTTAGTCGACAGATCATCCTCGTTGCACATCGAACCATTCAGTCCATAAGTGCTAATTACTAATGTTAATTGTTACTGTACTAACACTAGGTACTCTTAGCCGGTTCTCGGTTCGTTACTACTGTCTGATGCTGTGTGGTGCATCAGTATGCATCACTCTCTTTGATGAATCAATTTCCTTCTAGCGTAAGTTACGTTTCTGTATGCAACTTTATTGACTCTTGAACTGGTGTTCTTCAGAATGGGTTTTTTAATTCTTTCCCAAAACTTGTAGAGTTTCCTTGGATCTGGTAGGGAACCTAGGATAGAAACAACACATCTGGTGATAGTACTAGTCACTGATCCCTTCGGCTGAGTGTAAGCCTATCACCTTGCTTAATGATCTTTAGCTAACTAGACTTAGTCATAGAGCAGATTAGCTACCCACCTAGAGTCGAATCAGGCTATGACAAAGAAAACATATCAGCAAACAGAATGCGGAACCCCGCCCACCAGGGACACCTACGGGAAGATCCCAATTATCCTTCATTACTCAACTAGTAAAGCTTATCAACACTTCACTAATCTATTCTAGCTAACAGAGCCAAGTATCACTTCACTACTCTAGCTAGTTTCCACTAACAGTGCTAATCATCACACTATAGTTTAACAAGGCTACTGCCTAAAGTAATTATAACGAATATATTATAATAAGTTATACCTTAAATGGCACTACTGCAGTCCTATAAATCATATCTACATCTGCCATATAGGCACGTGTAAAATTAAGTCACTAATTAACACACGGTAGATATTATTTCCACTAAGCACTGCAGTGCCCTGGCACTCTAACTAAAGCATTATTCAAGTCCACCCTAGTTGATCTCAACTCGAGTTTATATGGCAAACTACCAAAGTTGTCCACGTGACGTTATCCTTTACTCCCCCACACAGGTGGCACAGTGGCAAATCATCCCCTGTCAAGAACTATTTTCCTGGCTTAAATCCTGTCAAAGTTGTCAGTAATTGCCTAGATTCTCAAAACAAGCCAGCTAGTTTCTGTAAACTCCCAACAAAGAGTTTCGATACCAAGCTGCCAATCATCTTGATGTTCCGGAAACCAAGAATTGACAGATGCACTGTTTTCCGTACTAGGTACTTCCCTTTTACATCTGCCCCTGTGATCTCACGGCTTCCATCTGCATTCAAATGTTGACAAACTTGTCACTCTTCTGTTCCGTGGTGACAATCCCAGCAGCCATTTCCGTCTGATGTCCGGTAGTATAGATGACAAACGGAACCATTCCATATCCTTCTCCCTCACCACCAAATGTGTTTATGGGCTGAAACGATGTAACCTGTACAACTGTGTTTACTCTGTTGGTACAAATAGATGTCGCTGGTCGATCGTCCGCTTAATCCGAAAATCCTCTGTAATAATCAACCAGACAAACACACGGTTTCATTTTGTGACATAGGCCCCCTCCTAAGAGAGTAGTCCATCTCACTCTTCTCCACCGTGAGTTTAATCCAGATGATTCATTCTTCTTCTTCAGGAGCTGGGTGTCTTGACAAGAAATCCGCTCCAACATTTTCCTTCCCAGGAATGTACTCTACTGTGAAATTATACGGTTGAAGTAACAACGACCACCGCATCAAACGTGCGTTGAGCTTCTGAGAAGTAGCCAGGAACATCAGGGGCTGATGATCTGACTGGGCCCGAAACTTAACTCCATACAAATATGGCTGAAATTTTTTGCACTGCCCATACGAGGGACAAGCATTCTCTCTCGACGGTTGAATAATTCCTCTCCGCCTGTAGAAGTTTCTTACTTGCGTATGCCACAGGTTTCAAAACCGAAGCATCGTCTTTTCCTTCCTGTAACAAAGCGGCTCCAATTCCAATCGCACTCGCATCCGTTCTCAACACAAATGGTTTGGAAAGGTCAGGGAGCTGTAATACAGGTTTGCTGACCAAGGCCTCCTTTAACTGACTATAGGCATTCTCACATTCTGGTGTCCAAATGATTTGATCCGGTAATCCCTTTTTCAAGGTTTCCGTCAACGGAGCTCCCAGTTCAGTGAAATGTGGGATAAATTTGTGGTAGAACCCACACAACGAGAGAAAAGATCGCACATCCTTCTTCGTTTTTGGCCTTGGTGCATTTCTGATTTTCTCCAGGTTCTTCTCTTCTGGAACAATGTGTCCTGGAGTGATGGTGTGGCCTAGAAATTCCAGAGTCTGGTAACCAATCATGCACTTGGTTGGACGAGCAGTAAGCCCTGCTTCCTTGAGTCTATTAAACACTCTCTCCAAGGATTGTAAGTGGTCATCCAAGCTGTCACTGGAAATCAGAATATCATCCATGAATGAGATGATGGACGGATCCTGTAACGGATCTAGTAAAGTCCTCATCATGCGTGTAAACACACTAGGTGCATTGCTGAGTCCAAAGGGCATGACCTTGAATTCGTAGTGTCCACTGGGTGTACTGAAAGCTAACAGTGGTCGAATCTCCGGTTTGACTGGTATCTGATAGTACCCCCGACTCAGATCCACCTTTGAAAAGTACCGAGCCTTATGGAGCCTAGCGAATAGCTGAGTGGGATTCGGCAAAGGTTCCACCTGAAACTGTGTATGACTGTTCAGAAGTCGGTAATCTATACACAACCTGTGTTCTCCACTTGGTTTGCGTAACAAAACTACCCCCGCATTGTATGGGGATGTGGATGGTGCAATCACGTCATCCTCCAGCAGTTTTTTTATTTCCTCCTCCAGGGCCTTTTCTTTAGAGAATGGCACTGGGTAAACCTTCTGACGAACCGGCTCCTGTGTGGTCAAAGTCATCTCAAACTCCACCAACCTCGTTCGTCCTGGTTTATCAGTCAGTATCTCCTTATGAGACTTGAGAACCTGGGTTATCTTTTCCCTCTCCTGTGAGGTCAGATCAGGGTTCACTTGTACATCCCTATAGGTTTCCTGGTGTACCAAGGGATATTCCCTGCCCTCGCTGGTTCCCACTTCTGTCTCCACTGCAACTGCCATTGCCATGAGGTGAGCTGCCTTGTCTCCGGGTCTCTCTTCGTATTTCCGCAAGAGATTGATATGGAAAATCTTCGACTTTCCCCGGATCCGGATTTGATAGTTGGTTCTGGATATTACCCTTTCCACGGGAAATGGTCCTTGCCAACCTATCTCCAGTTTGTTGTTTCCCGTTGGGAGTAGCAACAAGACTTTATCTCCTACCTCTAGAGATCTGTCTTTAGACCTACGGTTGTAGTAAGCCGCATGTCTTTTCCTGGCCTTTTTCAAGTTTTGTTCTTCTTCTTCTTCTTCGTTCATCCGGAGTTTTTTTTCGGATGTGATTGCGTTGTGCCTGTTTACAGCAGAGCTGCGTTCTTGCGCCGTTAGGCCGACACATCCGACTTCTGCGGGCATTTGTTGACCGGGTTAACCTTCCCGGGGGTTTCTTAGGACGTTTGACTCTCACTGTTGTGGTGTTATCCCCCATCCCAGCTGGTCCATATAGAACAGCCAAAGATGCTGGTCAGCCCTCAAGGGAAGGCAGGGGCAGACCATGGGCATTCCCCGCCATCCAAGGAGGCTTCCATACTTGCAGAGCCGATACATAGCGCTCTGGTACTGGGCTCACCCAAGGAATCGTCACGTCCTGCACATGGCTGCTTAGCCTCACTTCCGTATATTGGGCCTTCCGTTCACCATAGGCTGTTCTTCCGGAAACCAGAAGTATGCAGTCTGCAGATGACATCCACACAGTGAGCTTTCGATTCGGACTTTCCATGTAATGGATTTGCTATCCAAGCAATATTCCATTTCGTGCCACTAGGACGCTTTTCCACCTTTTATGAAGCCCACACAGTGGGCTTTTGATTCAGACTTTCCACGTAATGGATTTGCTATCCAAGCAATATTCCATTTCGTGCCACTAGGACACTTTTCCACCTTTTATGAAGCCCACACAGTGGGCTTTTGATTCGGACTTTCCACGTAATGGATTTGCTATCCAAGCAATATTCCATTTCGTGCCACTAGGACACTTTTCCACCTTTTATGAAGCCCACACAATGGGCTTTTGATTTGGACTTTCCACGTAATGGATTTGCTATCCAAGCAATATTCCATTTCATGCCTCTGGGTCTTCATGCACCTTTAAATGTCAACCTGTATATAGTTAAAGTAATCTGCTAGTCACTGATCCCTTCGGCTGAGTGTAAGCCTATCACCTTGCTTAATGATCTTTAGCTAACTAGACTTAGTCATAGAGCAGATTAGCTACCCACCTAGAGTCGAATCAGGCTATGACAAAGAAAAAATATCAGCAAACAGAATGCGGAACCCCGCCCACCAGGGACACCTACGGGAAGATCCCAATTATCCTTCATTACTCAACTAGTAAAGCTTATCAACACTTCACTAATCTATTCTAGCTAACAGAGCCAAGTATCACTTCACTACTCTAGCTAGTTTCCACTAACAGTGCTAATCATCACACTATAGTTTAACAAGGCTACTGCCTAAAGTAATTATAACGAATATATTATAATAAGTTATACCTTAAATGGCACTACTGCAGTCCTATAAATCATATCTACATCTGCCATATAGGCACGTGTAAAATTAAGTCACTAATTAACACACGGTAGATATTATTTCCACTAAGCACTGCAGTGCCCTGGCACTCTAACTAAAGCATTATTCAAGTCCACCCTAGTTGATCTCAACTCGAGTTTATATGGCAAACTACCAAAGTTGTCCACGTGACGTTATCCTTTACTCCCCCACACAGGTGGCACAGTGGCAAATCATCCCCTGTCAAGAACTATTTTCCTGGCTTAAATCCTGTCAAAGTTGTCAGTAATTGCCTAGATTCTCAAAACAAGCCAGCTAGTTTCTGTAAACTCCCAACAAAGAGTTTCGATACCAAGCTGCCAATCATCTTGATGTTCCGGAAACCAAGAATTGACAGATGCACTGTTTTCCGTACTAGGTACTTCCGTTTTACATCTGCCCCTGTGATCTCACGGCTTCCATCTGCATTCAAATGTTGACAAACTTGTCACTCTTCTGTTCCGTGGTGACAATCCCAGCAGCCATTTCCGTCTGATGTCCGGTAGTATAGATGACAAACGGAACCATTCCATATCCTTCTCCCTCACCACCAAATGTGTTTATGGGCTGAAACGATGTAACCTGTACAACTGTGTTTACTCTGTTGGTACAAATAGATGTCGCTGGTCGATCGTCCGCTTAATCCGAAAATCCTCTGTAATAATCAACCGGACAAACACACGGTTTCATTTTGTGACATTAACCTTCCCGGGGGCCTCTTAGGACGTTTGACTCTCACTGGTGTGGTGCTATCTCCCATCCTAGCTGGCCCATATAGAACAGCCAAAGACATCCTGGTCAGCCCTCAAGGGAAGGCAGGGGCAGACCATGGGCATTCCCCGCCATCCAAGGAGGCTTCCATAATTGCAGAACCAACACACAGCGCTCTGGTACTGGGCTCACCCAAGGAATCGTCACGTCCTGCACATGGCTGCTTAGCCTCACTTCCGTATATTGGGCCTTCCGTTCACCATAGGCTGTTCTTCCGGAAACCAGAAGAATGCAGTGTGCAGATGACATTCACACAGTGAGCTTTCGACTCGGACTTTCCGCGCAATGGATTTGCTATCCGAGCAATATTCAATTTCGTGCCACTAGGACACTTTTCCCACCTTATTTGAAGCCCACACAGTGAGCTTTTGATTCGGACTTTCCACGTAATGGATTTGCTATCCGAGCAATATTCCATTTCATGCCTCTGGGAGGCTTTTGTAACCGACATACCTGTGGTATGAAGTGTGGCAGTCTGAATACTTCTTCATACACCTTTAAATGTCAACCCGTATGTAGTTAAAGTAAGCTGCGGTCAACTTGAGCTTGTTGATATCTCCATAGAGCTTGTCCTCAAATGAAGCAGGTGTGGGCCAAAATATCTTTCTCTGTTCTGCATATATTGGGCAATCCTGCAGCAAATGTTTTGCTGTCATTTTTCCAGTTCGACAATTACATTCATCGGTATCTCCTATTTTTAGTTTATTGAACAAGTGGTATTTCAGCCTGTTATGTCCTGTGCGGAGTCTGAAGATTACTACTTGTTCTCTTCGGTCGAGTTTGTAATATGCATCATCCCTCTGGTGGCCTGGATGCTCTGATTCCCATTTGGTTTTATAGGTGCTTTTTATCAACCTCTTTGCCCAATTGTAAGTTATGTCTATGTCAGGCTGTGGTAGTCGTCCGCCCTCTTTTTTGCCAGTCTGTCAGCCTCTTCATTTCCAGGTATACTGCAATGTGATGGGATCCACTGTATTACAACTTTTTGGATTTCTGGCTTAGACCATGGAGTGCTGCTCTTAGGTCAGCTATTTCTGTGCTGTTATTGCTCTTCAGTATTGAGACAGCTGACTTTGCATCTGTGAAGATAGCTATTTGCTTCTCTTTATTTTCCTCCATCAAGAGCATTTCTGCTGCAGTTTTCAAAGCCTCTACCTCTGCTTTGAAGTTACTTGAAAACTTTCCAGTTGCCACTGAATGTGTTTTTTTTCACTCCATTTTTTAAATTTAGGAGAATTCCTCCTCCTCCATTCTCTATTGAATTTTTGGCTGATCCATCTGTATATGCATGGGTCCAATTGCTGCTTGGGTAATGTTCTTTTATGTAGTTTAGGGTTATTTCTCTTCTTTCGGTTTCATGCTGAGTGTTCTTTTTCTCAATACCAGGAATGTTTTCTATCATCTCAGGCAGTTGCTGCTGTCTCCAAGCTGGGAAGTTGTGTGCATAGTAAATGGGCTTGACTGTTGATATGTTAAGTATGGGATCTGCCCTAATCTTTCGTTTTGCAGTTTCTACAAAGTTGCTACGCTTCAGTCTTCCTTTTCCAAAACCATTAAAACTGTTATACTTCTTCTTCTTCTTCTTCTTCTTCGTTCATCCGGAGTTTTTTTTTTTCTTTTTCGGATGTGATTGCGTTGTGCCTGTTTACAGCAGAACTTCGTTCTTGCGCCGTTAGGCCAACACATCCGACTTCTGCGGGCATTTGTTGACCGGGTTAACCTTCCCGGGGGTTTCTTAGGACGTTTGACTCACTGTTGTGGTGTTATCCCCCATCCCAGCTGGTCCATATAGAACAGCCAAAGATCCTGGTCAGCCCTCAAGGGAAGGCAGGGGCAGACCATGGGCATTCCCCGCCATCCAAGGAGGCTTCCATACTTGCAGAGCCGATACATAGCGCTCTGGTACTGGGCTCACCCAAGGAATCGTCACGTCCTGCACATGGCTGCTTAGCCTCACTTCCGTATATTGGGCCTTCCGTTCACCATAGGCTGTTCTTCCGGAAACCAGAAGTATGCAGTCTGCAGATGACATCCACACAGTGAGCTTTCGATTCGGACTTTCCATGTAATGGATTTGCTATCCAAGCAATATTCCATTTCGTGCCACTAGGACACTTTTCCACCTTTTATGAAGCCCACACAATGGGCTTTTGATTCGGACTTTCCACGTAATGGATTTGCTATCCAAGCAATATTCCATTTCGTGCCACTAGGACACTTTTCCACCTTTTATGAAGCCCACACAGCGAGCTTTCGATTTGGACTTTCCACATAATGGATTTGCTATCCAAGCAATATTCCATTTCATGCCTCTGGGTCTTCATGCACCTTTAAATGTCAACCTGTATATAGTTAAAGTAAGCTGCGGTCAACTTGAGCTTGTTGATATCTCCATAGAGCTTGTCCTCAAATGAAGCAGGTGTGGGCCAAAATATCTTTCTCTGTTCTGCATACGTTGGGCAATCCTGCAGCAAATGTTTTGCTGTCATTTTTCCAGTTCTACAATTACATTCATCGGTATCTCCTATCTTTAGTTTATTGAACAAGTGGTATTTCAGCCTGTTATGTCCTGTGCGGAGTCCGAAGATTGCTACTTGTTCTCTTCGGTCGAGTTTGTAATATGCATCATCCTTCTGATGGCCTGGATGCTCTGATTCCCATTTGGTTCTATAAGTGCTTTTTATCAACCTCTTTGCCTCATTATAGGTTATGTCTATGTCAGGCTGTGGTAGTCGTCCGCCCTCTTTTGCCAGTCTGTCAGCCTCTTCGTTTCCAAAACCTGTTATACATAGGGTGGTCTGTCAATCTTCTAAATTTTTCTGCTTGTTGCTGGGCTCTGCTATCTCTTCTGTCCTGCATTGGTTGTAAACAAGTGATCTTTTCTAGTTCATTAATAGGCGTTGTCTTCAGGCTTCCAGTTATGATTCGCATTCCTTGGTTTTGGACTCTACTTATTTTGTTAAAGTTTGACTTAGCTGCTGTTGCCCAAGCTGCAATGCCATATTCCAGTACTGGCCTCACCCGTCCAGTATATAGCTTCTTGAGAACTTTCTCATCTGCTCCCCACGTTGTACCAGCAAGCTTTTTCATGATTGCCATTCTCTGCCTTGCTCTTGTTCGATTTTTCTCAACCTGTGTTTTCCATGTCAGGCGACGATCAAAGGTGACTCCTAGATAGTTTGGATTTTCTTCATAGCGCAATATTTTTCCATTCAATACCAGCTTAGGTTGCTGAGTTTTATTTGAGAGGGAGAAAACTGTGCATGTTGTCTTCTCCTCACTTATCTTCACTAGCCATTATTTTGACCAGTCCTCTAGTGCTAATAATGCTTGCTGTATTCTGCTGTTAGCTGTACTAATATATTCTTCAGATGTCCATATGGCTAGGTCATCTGCAAAGGATGATGTGTGTACTCTGGCTGGACAATTTTCCGTGATGTCGTTTATATATGCTAGGAATAATGTTGGTGAAAGAACTCCTCCTTGGGGGACACCTTGCTCCAACAGCATCATTTTGCTGGTTTGTCCTTGTACTTTTGTCCTGGCAGTTCTGTTCTCAAGGTAGTGGCTGATCCATTTGTACATTTTCCCACAAACATGCATTTTTTGCAGTTTTACTTTCAGTCCTTCCTTCCATACTTTATCAAATGCTTTTTCTAAATCTATCCAGACCGCTAGTGTGCGTTTTCTCTTGGAAGGCATCCTCTATTTCCTGAGCTATATAGGTTATTTGATCTTCAGTGGATCAGTACTTTCTGAATCCTGCTTGGTGTGGTGTTAAGAGTTGTTTTCTTCCAGATGCCATGTTAGCCTGCCATTGATAATGCGTTCCATTAATTTTCCTACACAGCTATGTAGACTGATAGGTCGATAGCCATTTGTTTCTTCCAGGCCTTTTCCTTTCTTTGGGACTTGTATTAGTATAGCTTCCTTCCATGCCTGTGGGACTATTCCCCTCTTCCAGCTGTAATTTAGGACTGCTAGTAGTTTCTTCTTTGCCTTGGTGCCTAGTCCTATTAGCATTTCATTTGTTATTCCATCCTTTCCTGGTGATTTCTTCTTTTTTAGGGTATTCATTGCCTGTTCCATTTCTTCCATTGTTAGATTTGCCATCATATATTCTGCTGCTGTCTCTGTATTACTATGATATATCTGTTTATCTTTGATTGCTTTCTTCTGTTCGGTTGTAATATCAATGTGGTTTGCACTGGCATAGTGTTCCATTAGTGCATTTGCAGCCTTTTTTCCGGTAAGCAAGGCATTTCCTTGTTTAATTGTTATTTGTTTGTTTCTAGGTCCTTCATTGTTCATGGCTTTCACTAGTTTCCATAGTTTGTTTCCATCCCTGTCAAAATTCAGGTTTTCTGTTTTTTCCCTCCAACAATCTCTTGTTGTTTGATTTACTGTTCTTTTATATTTTGCTGAGATGGCTTTGAGAGAGATATTCGCTTCAATTATTTGTTCTCTCTCTGCTGTCTTCCTGGCATCTTCAACTTTGTCCTCCAAACTTTGTAGTTCTTCAGTCTAGTATGGTTTGTAATTTTTCCTCTCTCCTCTAGGAATAGACTCAGTGGCTGCCTGTATTATCGCTCTGTTTAGACTTTCCACCATTTGCTTTATGTTGCCATATCGTGTATTTATGTTTTCACAATATTTGTCTGTTAGTATGGCAAATCTGTCCCAATCTGCTCGTTTGTAATTCCAGCGGGGCAAGGGCTTTTCCTCCTGTGGAACATACTCCATATTCATTACAAGCTTGATTGGTCTGTGGTCACTACCTGCTAATTGGTCCAGCACATGGCGATCGATTTTGTGGAGGATGTCTCCTGTGCAGAAAGCTAAGTCTGGAGTAGAAGTGGTAAGCCATCTTCTGGAGTAGAAGCTTGGTGTGTCATCCGCTTTGTTGAGTAGATGGAGATTTGAGTCTATTTCCCAGTCCTCCAATTCATCTCCTCTTTTGTCAGTATCTGGGTATCCCCATCTTTCTGAACGGCTATTAAAGTCTCCGACAATAATGCAGTTTGTGTCAGTTATTTTCATGTTTGAGAGTGTAAGGTCCTTATCTGCTGGGCTATAAAGATTGTAAATTCTTATTTTCAGGTCCTTTATCATTATATCAACACCTATAATTTCTGTTTGGTTGTCAGAGATCACAGATACTTCGCTGCAAGGTATTGTATTTTGTGTAAGTATTAGAACTCCTCCTTTATGTCCTTCGCGGTCGAAACGTGTGGCCTGATATCCTCTGACTGAGAATTTGTGATTGGCGTTGAGGTGTGTCTCTTGAATGCATGCCACATCTATTCTATCTTTATGAAGACGCTGTGTCAGGGATTCTTTCTTGTTATAAACTCCTTCGGCATTCCACTGTAGTATGTTGAGTGTCCTTGGTATTTGGTCAATAGCTCTTAACCTACTCCTCTGTGCCTTGACTCCACAGCACAGGGGAAGGTGACCACCAGTAGTCATGGGTGGACCCCCTCGAGGCAGGGGGCCCGGCACTATCACCGCCTGATGGGACTTCACGGGATTAGCACCATAACGATTAATTTTCATCTGTGGCATCATGAAATGATAAAGTTACGTTGCACTTCTTTGTCAAGCCTGTGGCTCAGTACATCCGATTTCGACAAGCATTTTTCGGGATGCTTTCTCTAGCCTTTGACTGTCCCCAGTCTACCTACAAGGCAGCAGGTTTGTGCGTCACTTCGTCTGGTCCCTCTCCCTTGACCTGTCCGACATGGGTGACCCTACCAGTAGCTGTGCTACCGTCGGCATAGCTCTTGGGGTCATTGGAACGCACAAGCCCCTCTACCTCGTCAAGGTGGACGCACGGCAGAGGGGATCCATGCAGCTTGATCTCTCTCTCTCTCTCTCTCTCTCTCTCTCTCTCTCTCTCTCTCTCTCTCTCTCTCTCTCTCTCTCTCTCTCTCTCTCTGTCTGCCTAGTTTACTCCAAAGGAAAGCTAGCACCAATACATCTGGAACAAGACACGCTGCAGAAGCTGCCGGATAAGTAAATCAATGTTCTAACTGTCCGCCTGTCAGAGTTTCGATCCTAGACCAGTTGCTGACCAAGACATGGAGTCTGGTCTATGACATGTAGTCTTTGGGTTGCATTCCCTCGTACAGGATAAGGCTGGCTCTCTCTCTCTCTCTCTCTCTCTCTCTCTCTCTCTCTCTCTCTCTCTCTCTCTCTCTCTCTCTCTCTCTCTCACACACACACACACACACACACACACACATACACACACACAATTCCCCGCCCCCTTATTTTTGCTTTTGTTTTTTTCTCTCCCCGGTGACAAAGCCGTTGGTACAATATCGGGTTTTGATGATCGCCGCCCAACATTCGGCGCTAACAGAAATCAGGTAGTAACCATCTACAGACATATGGTAGCTCAGTGATAATGTACTAGACATGACCTTGAGCAGCTTGACGATGCAATTCTTGAAATCTATTCCAAACCGTCGCTGTTTGTCTCCGGCTTCTAAATTCACAATATGAATATACTTATTTAAATTCGTCTTTCTCTTTGAATGCCTCTTCATAATTGGCGCTCGGATCTGGCTGTTTGTGGGCGTTGAAAGAAAAATTAGGCGCATACAAGAAGGATTACATGTTCTTACAAGAAGATCCCGTCTTAATTGTTATGAATTTCCTGGACTCGTATTTCCCTTTTCTAGTGCAGCCATTCCGCATCAGAATCGCATTTGCACGATTTTATGCCTCTATGCTGCTTTTAATTTCTTCTCCCCTGTTAGCAACGTTATCCTCCCATTGTCTGGCTGATTCCCAGCCCGGGACTACTAGAATGTTCTAGTCCTAACAAATTACAGCAGTTAGTAGAAGCCTGGCACAGCAAATGAGGAGAAGCCCTGTCGCCTAATCCTGTAATCGTGGTAAGTAGGGGCACAAAGCAATTTGCACGAAATGTCTAGGCCTGGGCTGTTTTGCATACTGGTTCCGTTGACACCGGGTTTTTTTTTTACATGTCTGTGT
Organism: Cepaea nemoralis; assembly: GCA_014155875.1. Taxonomy (NCBI): domain Eukaryota; kingdom Metazoa; phylum Mollusca; class Gastropoda; order Stylommatophora; family Helicidae; genus Cepaea; species Cepaea nemoralis. Next base: position 387,623 of record JACEFZ010020020.1, read on the forward strand.
GTGTGTGTGTGTGTGTGTGTGTGTGTGTGTGTGTGTGCGTGTGGTGTGTGCGCGCGCGCGCGCTGTTTTCTTTTCTTTTTATTACTCATCCCCCAACTCCGTCTCTCCTTCAAATGGATTTCTCTGCTGCTTGCTTTATTCTGTCTGTCTGTCATTATGTAAGCTATGTAAGAATTCTTTATGTATAATTGTATTTATTCTTTTTATGTCGCCATGTCTGTCTGTCTCAAATTATGTAAGCTATGTAAGAATTATCTGCTTGCTTGCTTGCGTTCGCTGGCTGTGACCTCCATCGTGAAGTCCTGTATGTCGGATGAAGACATCCATTTGTCCAGCATCAGTGTGATATCACACCGGACTGAGGTTTGCGTGAGTATCCGTTGCCCCATGTCTGGCTTATTGGTGTGCAGACTGGTGGTTCCTCGCCGTGTAGGCAGATACTCTCCGAAAAGACAGGAGTCTCGACAAACAACGGCCCGCTCAGGCACACTGTGCAAAATGCCACCGCCAGAATGTCACGTCACCACAAAAGTCCTCCACGAACAGTACAGGTCACCCCTGATGGAATTGGCAGTCACTTTCCCAACCAGATGTTATCCTGCAAAGTCTCGCTGTCTCTAGATATTGTTGTTCCGTTATTAGATGTTTTCTAGTCACCACGCCATTTTTTCCCCGAAATTTAGATCACGCAACAAAACACCATCTAACAGATGTAAAGAAAAATTTCACTGTACATAATGCCGTCGCCAGAATACCAACACAAAAGTCCTCGAAAACACAGTTCATCATCAATGGAAACGGCAGTCACTAGCAAAACCAGCAGCCACACATTTCTGCATAAGGCAAGAAAACCGGTCGCTTCTGCCACACACCAGCCGCCATACGTGCAGATATTTCTGGATGTTGTTCCGTTTCTAGATGTTATCTAGCCAGCTACGCCATTTTGAGCATGCAAGTCACACCACAACACCTCGGACAGATGTAAAAAAAAAAAAAATTTCACTGTACATAATGCCGTCTTCAGAATGCCAAAACAACAGTCCTCCATGAAAGCACGGTTCATCGTCAAAAGAAGCGGCAGTCAACCAGAGGACCAACCGCCACACATTTCTGCATAAGGCGCAAATACCGGTCAATTCTGGGACATAGCCCTCCGCCATTGCTCTGAACATGCAGATCACGCTACACAACCTCGGGCAGATTTAAAAGCATTTCACACGAAATTCACAGCTCACTGCGTCGCGCCACGCACTCAACTCAGTAGCAAGGCGACGGAACTGTAAACTACCAGTCCAACATGAGGAAAATTCGAATGCAGCGGTAGCCACGAGCATAAACACCCAAAGGCCTAAACCGTTTCACTGCCTATCCGCCATGCTGGGGACCGGAAATAAACGAAGATCGTAAACTGATTAGAGACATTAGACGTAGACAGTCAACATTTTTTGGGCATGTTATGAGAAGAAATTATATGGAGAACTTCGTGACAACTGGCAAGATCGAAAGGAAGAGACCCAGGGGAAGACCGAGAAGTAAATACCTGGATGGCTTGGCCACGTGGCATGGTCGAGACAGGAACACGGAGCTGATCCACGACACTGGTGATCGAGTGAGATGGCAAAACATGACCGCTCACACTTATCGGCAAGCCACATGATGGATGGATGGTATAAGTAATTATTTGTTATGTAACACAGTAAAATATATACTGTATCCTTCTAATGATCACTCAGTGTCGTCTCCACATTGAACCAAGGCGGCAATGAATCCCCAACCAGTTCTTCCCACAGCCTTCGTTGTATATTCTGCCCTATAAAGGTGCAGCGCAGTGTGTATCACATCCTAGAATAACCCTACCATTGATTGACCTGACGTTGGTTTAAAAAACAATTACGCCATAACGATATCAGGACAGAGTATGCCTGGAGCCAAAAACTTGCCGTCCTTATAAACTCATTAAGAGGGGAAAGCTGTGAATGTGACCTTCTGGGCCGCCGCAGATCACGTGAATGTATTTTATTCCAAGGATTCTTAAACTTCGTGGGCTACGTGTATTTTGGCGCGTTTAGAAGTAGAAGAAAGAGATTGAGACTAGAGGACACACTGGATAACATTAAAATTAAACGCTGTAGATAACCCAACGGGGTTCGAATCTGGCACCTCGAAATGACGACAGCGCCTCGCTGCAGGAACAAGTGCCCTTCGACGCATGACCGACCAGACACCGCTTCGAAGTACTCCTTCATACCATTTCATACAATGGTATGAGTGCCTGTCGTTGAGAAAGTAATGTCATACTACTGACAGTAAACTCGCCTTGTAAATCACAAACAGCTCACAAATGCTGGAGTTGACTGCCACGACCTGTAAAGTACATGTTAGCTATCTCTAAACAAGAAAAAGAAAAAAAAAACAAGCAAAGCTAGAGATCTGTGGTAGCGCAGTGGTAGCACGCTTGCTTGCAGGCCGAGCGTTCATGAGTTCGAATCTCCATCGAGACGGCTTGCCTAAAATGGGTACTGGAAAATGTCATGGCAGGTAAAGACACCCACGGTGTGCCGACTGTGTATACAAATATGGGGCCAGTACCACACAGTCAGTGCGCTAGCGTGTAGATGGGTCCTGAAAGCCAAGTTCGTGTATCTCTGAGCTGAAGCAGGGAGTCTCATGGCCAAGTGGTTACGCCGCCTGCCTTGCACTCCGAAGGTCATCGGATCGATTCCGGACTACGTCGTTCGGTTCTGGGGTGCAGTTTTCTCCAAGACTCTGGGGGTCGTCGCTGGAGCTGCGGAGTTTGTGATTTGTGCGACGCTTTCGGCGGGCCGCAGAAATCGCACATCAACTTTTAGCGACTGACTCGACGCTAGAGACGGGCCGTAGAATAGCAACGTTTTGTAAAAGAAAGTATTAGTACAGTTTTTCATTTCGTCTATTCAGATACTGGCCATCAGTGGGCGGTACCGTCGACTTTGGGACCCTCTGTGTCTCAGGCGCAACTTCCATTTCCTGCTCATCGCCCTTCTTCCCATTCTCCGACAAGGGGGTTACTCTAACCTTGGTCAGTGGTTCTTTAACTTGTAGCTAAACGGGGACATTCCTGCTGTGACAAGGTGCTAATGCCATAATGAGATTTTCGTATATGCAGTGCTTTCTTCTTTTGCTGGGAAGGACCTTGGTTGCCACCCGGTTCTGTCCTGATTAATACAACATATTACATATGTGTTGTGTTACATAAGATGTTTATTTGGCGCTCGCTCACTTTTAATTCAAGCGTAGTCCATACCCACTAATTGTAATAGCGCTGGACTGAATTTTCCTTGCGGATTAGCTTTACATATTACCAGTGTCCCTCGCCATCTGGCGAACCCACTCTTACTTCAGAGGCGCTTGTAATTTACGTCCCCAAGTCAAAGACGAGAAGTTAACATTTTAGTCCAACTGACCGGTGTAGGCTTTCATGTCTCTATTGTCTTGGATGTGTCGTCACCTCTCTTCCCCCCGTCTTCACCTCTTTGTCTGTCTGTCTTGCTCCCCCTTACCCAACTCACACTGAAGGCTGTTATTGCACGGCGTCAGTACAGGAGGAGCCTGTTCGCCTTGAGGAGTATTCTGTATATGGTACAGGAAGTGTCCTGGGAAATAAAAGCGACCGGCGTGATATTGACCACACCCACCTTCGAGTGACGATAGGTCTGTACAAATGTTGGGGTCGCACCATATGTACAGCGCGCCTGAAGGTTTGACCCCGGCCCTTTACTTGTTTACTGTGGTCATGCTGTGCATTCAGCCCTCTGCAGTTGAAGATTGTAAAGAGGAGACAATTATACCACTGCTGAAGCTGCATTTCAAACTAGGAGACCCGGGAAGATTAACCCGGTCAACAAATGCCCGCAGAAGTCGGATGTGGCGGCCTAACGGCGCAAGAACGCAGCTCTGCTGTAAACATGCACAACGCAATCACGTCCAAAAAAAAACAAAAAAACTCCGGACTAACGCAGAAGAAGAAGATGAAGAAGAAACTAGGAGACTTCCTAACACATAGTGTTTGGGATTTTGGTGTATGGACTTTTGGATCCCAGACGGTATTGTGGACTTTGTGCACTGAGCGGAGATTCTCTTCTTCTTGTACACGTTATTCTCTCTCTCTCTCTCTCTCTCTCTCTCTCTCTCTCTCTCTCTCTCTCTCTCTCTCTCTCTCTCTCTCTCTCTCTCTCTCTCTCTCTCTCTCTCTCTCTCTCCCCCCTCCAACTCCCCCTAGTGGAGTATAATTACCGCAGGGCTTCAGCGCCGACTCCCAGGAGTCTCCTGAAAAATGCACTCGTGAACCGAAAAGGCAAATCAGTCAATTCAGCAACAGCCAGTAGCCATTGTTCCGAACATGCAGGTCACTGTACAGGACATATGTAAAAGCATTCCACGCGAATTTCACAGCTCACAGTGTCGCCCACGCACTCACTCAGTAGCAGGGCGACGGAACCATGTACTACCAGTCCAACATGAGGAAAATGCGATTGCAAACCGTAGCTACAAGCATAAACACGCCACATGCCTTAACGGTTCAATGTCTAACCGCCATGTTGGCGACCGGATGTCGAAAGCCCACTACCTTGCATAGAATCTCTCTAGAGGCATTCATTGCTTCTCGTATAGGCTGCGGTAACATATGAGCGCGAGAGAACCTTCCGATGTGAAGTACAATAACACCCGTGATCTTGCATGGAATCTGTCTAGAGGAAGCTAATGCTCGCAGAAGTCGAACATACTGACCTGTGAGGTGTATAAATAGGTTTGACGCACTCCTCGAGAAAGAGTCTGATGTGTTTGTTATTTGCTGGTTTCATTGAATATACAATTCTGAGACCTATTGTGTTATTTCAATGGTTAGATACGAATTCTGTTCATATTCCATAGTTGTGGGTTTATGTGGATGATAGACCTGGCTAATATAGACACCTTCTTTAAAGGGTGTGTAGTTGGCCATGAATCGAAGTACACTTGTTCCTGCAGATAGGGGCTGTTGTCATTTGAAGGTGACAGGTTCGAATCCCGCTCGATAACTATAGCTTTCAATTTGTATGTTGTGTAGTGCGTTCTCTAGTCTCTTCTTATTCCTACTTCATTGAGTGCCAAACAATGTGTGTGTGGTTTTTTGTTTGTTTTTTTACGCTCGCCCGCTCGCTCGCTTTGAACTCAAGCATAGTCCATACACGCTACTCCTAGTAGTGCTGGACTGAACTTTGCGTGTGGATTAGCTTTACCTATTACCAGTGTCCCTCATCATCAGGCGAACCCACTCCGACTTCAGAGGTACTTGAAATTCACGTCCCCAAGTCAAGGGCGAGAAGTCAACATTTTAGTCCAACTGTCCGGTGTAGGGGTTGAACCCCGTACCTCGGCATACGCACATTGGATGTTTAAGAACATGCGTTCTTATCCATTCGGCCATGCTGACCTATTGTTTATTTATTTATGAGCTCCTCTCGAAAGAGGAGCGAAGAAGAGTTAATTACTTAAAAATACGGACATCAGAAAATTCAGTGGGAAAGTTCAAGAGCGATAAACATTGTCTTTGAAGTCCATTAACCAGTCCGCCAATCCACTGAGGGAACATCCTGATGCGCCGCGAATGTTTTACGTTTCTATGTCAAGAGTCCCTCTATTACACCGCTTGAGAACCCCTGTCGTAGCTGTTAATGCAGTCGCATACGAGGGGAAAACGCCGTGCGTTTAATACAGGCCAATGAGACGGCCTCGTCCGTTGATCGCTATCGTGTGAGAAAGTCATAAAGCAGACACGGGTGTGTTTATGAAACCGCCAGCCTGCTAATTTTGTTTTTAATTACACACTGATTTTGTGGTGTAGTTTTGTTTTTATGTGTTGTAGTCTTCTTCTTCTTCTTCTTTTCGTTGGCTATGAACCAGCTCTTGTCTGCAGTTCTTTTTCCCTGCGGGAACTGTATATAGGGTTGTTTCATTCGGCAATAGAATACACTTTTATAGGCTGTGTTTTAGGTAGAGTGGTGTAGTATATGCTCTGCAATTTTGTGGTGTAATTTTGTTTTTATGTGTTGTAGTCTCCTCCTTCTCATCCTCCTCCTTCTCTTATGCATAAAGAAAGTTTCAGTTTCTTTATAACTATACCTACATAAAGTAACAGTTTCTTTATGACAGTACACACAGAAACAAAGTTTATATTTCTGCATATTTGTAAGCACAGAAAGTTCCAGTTTCCACATACGCACAAACAGTTGGTTGATAAATATACGTACATAAATGAAGTTTTTAATTTCTTTCATAATTAAGCACAGAAAGTTCGGCTCCAAAATTATACGTATAAAGATAAAGTTCTTATTTCTGCTAAGTGCAGTGATAAAGATCGTTTTTTGTTTTTTTTGCAGAACTATAAGTAAAGAGATAAAGTTCCCATTTCTGCTAAACTATACGTACAGAAACAGAGGTCAAGTCTCTGGCTCTCCCCCACACTGACAGCTCCGTGATGTCCATGAATAAAATATTTGCGGTTAGCCCAGTCAAGGCCGTTAGGGGCAGACATGATCCGTTCTTGTTTTGACTGTTTAGTGTACGCCTGGACTTCATATCACACATCTGCCTGAACGGTGTGAAGGTTTGTTTGTTATAGAGTATCATAATATGTGGGAGGGATACATCCTGTCCGTCTACTAGTGATATTTATTGTTATAGAGTATCATAATATGTGGGAGGGATACATCCTGTCCGTCTACTGGTGATATTTATTGTTATAGAGTATCATAATGTGTGGGAGGGATACATCCTGTCCGTCTACTAGTGATATTTATTGTTATAGAGTATCATAATGTGTTTAAAGGATACATCCTGTCCGTCTACTAGTGATATTTATTGTTATAGAGTATCATAATATGTGGGGAGGGATACATCCTGTCCGTCTACTAGTGATATTTATTGTTATAGAGTATCATAATGTGTTTAAAGGATACATCCTGTCCGTCTACTAGTGATATTTATTGTTATAGAGTATCATAATGTGTTTAAAGGATACATCCTGTCCGTCTACTAGTGATATTTATTGTTATAGAGTATCATAATATGTGGGGAGGGATACATCCTGTCCGTCTACTAGTGATATTTATTGTTATAGAGTATCATAATGTGTTTAAAGGATACATCCTGTCCGTCTACTAGTGATATTTATTGTTATAGAGTATCATAATGTGTTTAAAGGATACATCCTGTCCGTCTACTAGTGATATTTATTGTTATAGAGTATCATAATATGCTGGAGGGATACATCCTGTCCGTCTACTAGTGATATTTATTGGATGTGATTACTACTACCACCATCACCACACCCGCCTCCTCCTTTCTCCTGCTGCTTCTCTTATTATTATTATTTTTGCGCTCACTCGCTTTGAACTCAAGCGTAGTCCATACGCACTACTTATAGTAGCACTGGACTTAATGTTGCGTGTGGATTAGCTTTCCCTACCAGTGTCCCTCGCCATCAGGCGAACCCACTCCGAATTCAGAAGTACTTGTAATTTACGTCTCCAAGTCAAGGACGAGAAGTCAGCATGTTAGCCCAACTGACCGGTAAAGGGGTTGAACCCGCTACCTCGGCATCAGCACACCGGCTGTTTCAGAATGCGCGTCCTTTATCAATTTGGCCATGCTGACCTTCATTGATTTAGTTAATTGACTCAGTATGGAAGGATACTATATCGCCAGATATGACCTCCCATTTTGACAGAAGGACGATAAATCGCCATACTAGCGTTATCGTCTTATTTGTTTTGTTTCGTGGTATATTCCCCAATTTCGATGCTCAATGGACGGAACTGTACATTATAAAACTTGTTCATATGATTGTGTACCAAGCCAGGTACAAACCTACTTTGTATTTGGCACTGAATCAGTTAAAAAACCTCTTTTCCAGCCTATTTTGGCCCTCGGCGCCGCCTCCTGTCCTCACTCACCCAGGCACCAGCAGTGTTTAGTCGAACATGACAGATGAGCCGCCTGTCTTGTTGCTTCCCAGATGTTGGCAAGGCGATGACGCAACCGCCGCCGACAGACAGGATACACTGCCCTACCTACTTCCTGTTGCCTTGTTTATCCGTCTCAGATGGCCAGGCTCGGGGTCTGCCTTGGCGTTTTCTTTAATCTCCTTTCTCGATAACCTTGCCGCTGCCCGAGGAGGAGGCGAGGGTTCCAGTGTGTTGAGTGATGAGTGGTGGCATGAATTAGCGTTTTGTGCGCACCTCACGCCACTTGGTGAGGGATACATTTCTAACGGGATGTACACGTGGCCAGGCGGCATGCAGCTTCCAACCATATTTATGAACTCATTTTATACTAAACAGTCACATCATGTCAATACAACAACAAAAAGAGTTGCAAGTCCTTTTGCAGGGCATTGTAATCACCCCCAGCCCCTACTGGCACATTTTACGTAGTGAGAGTGGCTAGCATGCCGGTTCTCGTTCGGGAGACCCAAATTCGACTCCTTGTTAAGGTGTGAAATTGTGTCTGTTGAAGGTAAAACTAAGAAAATCGCAACCTGCACGGTTCGTTGCGACTGCACTAGCCAGGACACATGAATACCTCAGGCTCAAGTCCTCTCTGTCCTACACGGCAAGGTACTAAGGCGGTAGATGAAAGACATGATTACTGGAAGTTTGCTTCTGAACGAGAAGCCAGGATTTAAGTCCAGTTGATCAGCTTGTGGCAAGAACTCACATTTCCGTTTCTCCTTCTCTTCTTGTCCGTTGTTGCATTAACCCTCGCTCGAAAGTAGGACCCTATGTACGCTTTTGTATATATTTGTATACTATACGTATACGCATTCGATTCAACGGGCAAGACGGCGTTTACCTGCAAAGCGTTGTGGAACATAATGAGCACGGCAAAGCACGTAGAGCGCCCTGGTCATCCACTGCACCTGTATTCGTCTCCAGTCGTCTCGACTTGTCTTGCCACTGGACTCAGATGGACTCAGGCGAGAGAGTGAGGTCGACGAATTGCGCAACTCTTCCTCACTTTAATCCAAGTCATCGTGCAAGTCATTCTTCATCCAACATCATATATCACCTTCAAGCCCTGTGGCGATGGGCGAGCGGCGAAGCGGCAGGCGCGGGTACGCTGACAGCCGTAGTTGCAGACCTGCACACAGGCGGCTCAGGCCATATGGTCGTCTTCTACTGACTGGAGCAGCAGTGGGATTCGGCAGCCCCATGGGCGACTCAGCAGCCCTCTATAGGAAAGCACTGCTCACCTCCATAGCATGAGGAAGGGGCTAGAAAAGGTGCCCTAAACATTGTCTGCCCCATCACTACCTAACCAGCTAGCCGCGGTTGGTGGGTACCCTAACTGCGGTCGACATACAAACAAAGATAAAACAAGCAAAACTAAAAGAGTAAACCATATTCCCTTAACAATTGGAACTTGGAATGTACGCACCCTACTTGACAGAGACTGCGCGTTGGGTCCAGAGAGACGAACAGCACTGGTTGGGAGAGAGCTGGGCAGGTACAACATCGACATTGCAGCCTAGAGCTAGACACGACTTGCAGAAGAAGGCCAAATCTGTGAAATAGGTGCCGGCTACACATTTTCTGGAGTGGAAGGGAAAGCGAGGAAAGACGCCAATCCGGTGTGGGATTTGCCATTAAGTCAGCCCTGGTCGGCAAATTAGCTGGGTTTCTAAAGGCGATAAACGACAGGCGCATGACCATTAAGTTGCCCCTGCTGAATGGAAGGAAGCATGCAACCATTGTGAGTGTCTACGCACCAACTATGACCAACGAAGATGATGTCAAGAACAAGTTCTATGAGGACCTGCACAGTGTACTAACATCTGTTCCCAAAGGAGACAAACTTATACTCCTTGGGGACTTCAATGCCAGAGTAGGCACGGACACCACCTCTTGGAGGGCATTATTGGAAAGCATGGAGTCGGAAATTGTAACAGCAATGGACTCCTCCTCCTCCTTCAGACATGTGCCGAACATGATCTCCTGATTACGAACACAATTTTCCGTCTCCCCATGAGAAATAGGACATTGTGGATGCACCCGCGCTCGAAACACTGGCACCTCATTGACTATGTCATCGTCAGGAGGAGTGACAGACAAGACGTTCAAGTGACAAAATCCATGTGTGGTGCCGAATGTTGGACAGACCGTCTCATTGTCTCGAAAATAAACATTCACATCAGGCCACCACGGCGTCCTCAAGGGGTGAAAATGCAAAAAAAGCTAAATGTCACCCGCCTAAACAGCAAGAAAATGCAGCAGTCGTTTGAAAATATGCTGGAAGACCGCCTCAAGTCCAATGCTGCAGCTAAACAGGATACAGAAACAGAATGGAGAGCCCTAAAGGACATAATTTACAACACTGCTATATAAAGACTGGTTTGATGAAAATTCCGAAGCCATCAACCAATTGCTGGCCGAGAAACATCTTCTCCTCAAGGCACATTTGAATGACCCGAAGTCAACATTAAAAAAAAAAAAGATGCATTCAAGAACATTCAGAGAGTAGTGCAGCAGAATCTTCGGCACATGCGGGTCTCCTGGCTGAGCAGCAAAGCTGATGAAATTCAGGGCTTTGCTGACAGACATGATATGAAAAACTTCTACGACTCACTGAAAGCGGTCTATGGTCCAACATCACCATGCATAGTTCCCCTCCTCAGTGCAGATGGGGGAACATTGGTCACCGATAAGAAAGAAATCCTTCAACGCTGGGCAGAGCATTTCATCAACACTTGATGACCTGCCAACCATAGTGGAAGTAAACAAAGCCATCCATCAACTCTCCAGCGGCAAGGCACCTGGTCCTGACTCCATCCCAGCAGAGATATACAAGGCAGGTGGGCCGGTCTTAACAGAGCAGCTTCACCAAATCTTTACAAACATATGGGTGAACGAGACCATGCCACAAGATTTCAAGGACGCGTCAATAGTCCACCTTTACAAACGTAAAGGAAACCGCCAATCCTGTGACAACCACCGAGGCATCTCCTTGCTTTCAATTGCAGGGAAGATACTCGCCAGAATTCTTCTCAATCGCCTCACAGCCCATCTCGATCAAGGTCTTCTTCCTGAGAGTCAATGTGGCTTCAGAAAAGAACGTGGAACTGTTGACATGATTTTCGCTGCAAGGCAGCTGCAAAAGAAATGTCAGGAACAGAACTGCGAAATGTTCTCCACTTTCATTGACCTTACCAAGGCTTTTGATACAGTCAGCAGAGAAGGACTGTGGAAGATTATGGCAAAATATGGCTGTCCACGAAAGTTTGTCCAAATAGTGCGGCTATTTCATGATGGCATGCAGGCAAGAGTACAGGAAAATGGTGAACTGTCTGAACCCTTTCCTGTCACCAATGGAGTGAAGCAAGGATGTGTCCTGGCACCAACACTGTTCAGCCTCATGTTTTCAGCCATGTTGATGAACGCCTTCGAGAACGACGACATTGGAATAGACATCAACTGCCGTATGGATGGAAAGTTATTCAATCTCAGAAGGCTGAAAGCTAAAACCAAAATTAACAGCGACACCGTCAGAGAGCCCCTGTTTGCTGATGATTGCGCTCTATACGTCAACTCAGAGGCGGACATGCAACATAATGTTTCAGCTTTCTCACATGCCTGTGCCAACTTTGGGCTCAATATCAATTTGGAGAAGACTGTAGTTATGTACCAGCCAGCTCCAGGGAATAATCCCACTGTGCCGAATATCAAAGTAAATAATCATAGACTAAGTGTTGTGGACAAATTCACCTATCTTGGCAGCACTGTGTCACAAGCTGCCACAATTGATGACGAAGTGAATGCAAGAATCTCCAAGGCCAGTGCGGCCTTTGGCAGACTGTACAAGAATGTATGGGACAGAACTGGAATAAGCCTGCAAACAAAGCTAAAAGTCTACAAAGCAGTTGTATTATCCACACTGCTATATGCTTGTGAAACCTTGACTGTTTATCAGCGACACGCTAGGAAATTAAACCACTTCCACACAGTCTGCCTAAGGAAGCTACTGAAGATTAAATGGCAAGACAAGATTCCAGACACTGAAGTCCAAGAAAGAGCGTCCATGCCCAGTATCCACACTATACTAATGAAGAATCAGATTCGCTGGGCTGGTCACTTGACTCGCATGCCAGATCACAGGCTCCCTAAACGAATTTTTTACAGCGAACTGCGTTGTGGTAAACGCTCCCAAGGTGGCCAGAGGAAACGCTTTAAAGACACTCTGAAAATCTCACTGAATGCCTTTGGAATTCATCATGACACCTGGGAGGCTGCAGCCAGAGACCGAAATTCCTGGCGTGCATCATTACGCAAGGGTGCAGTCATAGGTGAGGCAACCAGGACTGCAAGAGCTGTGAAGAAAAGGCAGGACAGAAAAACCACTGCAGGAAATCCTCCTCCAGAAACGTCAAGCATTCTTTGCCCACATTGTCATAGAACATTTCGAGCCAAAATAGGCCTTATCAGCCATCTTAGAACCCACGGCTCCATACCTTCAATCCCACTGGATGAAATGAATGGTCATCATCATTCTTGATGGACAAACAACACGTATACGCAAGAAACAAACAGTGGTCTATTGTCATGTCATGAGAAGAGAGGCATTGGGGAAATATTGTCTGTCCAATGAGCAGTGGCAGACTACTGAACTAACATCGCCTAGTTTATCGTTAACAAAAGTCTTAAAAGTCGAGAGGAACGACTTCATTGCACCGGGTTTTATCCCACATGGCTCGATCTCCTTCCACACGGCGGCTTGCCGAAAGCGTCGCACAAAGCACGAACTCCATAGCTCCAGCGACGACCCCCAGGAGTCAGAGAAAAATGCTCTCGTGAACCAAAAGACGTAGCTCGGAATCAAACTCACAACCTTCGGAGCGCAAAGCAGACGGCTTGGCCACTTAGCTACGGAGACTCTCGCCTATCACAAACTACCAATAAATTATGTGGTTGATTGCAACGTCATGTCAAGAATATACAACTCACACACGCGCGCGCGTGCGCACACACAACGCCCCCCCCCCCCCCCCCCCCCCCCCACCCCTCTCTGTTTTTCCATTTAAAAAAAAAAAGATCAGTAACCGCGGATTCACAGATAGAAATATTTTAGGGCCCTGTTGGGGGTCCACGGTACCGTCAAATGAGAACCACTGAGCTCGACTATGCTGTGACATGACCCTGTACTCAGGCACTAAGCTTCACCTGTGATGTCAATGGCTCCACACCCTGGTTAATGTTGTTGCCAGGGATGTGGCACGCCAACCCTCGCTGGCAGATGGTGCTCTCAGCACGACCTCAGGTAGTGAGCGCCTGGTCGAAACCGGCAGTCTGTTGCCGTGACTACTGCCTGCCTGCCTGCCTGCCTGTCTGTCTGTCTGTCTGTCTGTCTGTCTGTCTGTCTGTCTGTCTGTCTGTCTGTCTATCGTTGTCTTCCGTTTGTTTCTTACAACAGGCAGAAACAATGTTTTAAAATGTTTCTGTTTCTGTATAATTAGTATATATAGTATATATCTCTTCTCCTTCTCCCTCTCACTTCCCCCTCTTTCTGTCTCCCTCTCACCTCCCTCCCTCTCTCTCCTCCCTCTGCCAGGAGTCTCCCGAGATAATTGCACTCGTGAGCTGAACGACGTATCCAGGAATCGAATTCGCGACCTTCGGAGCGGGAGGCAGGTGCCATAGCCACTTGGCTACGGAGACCCCTTCCGTTTGTATTTATGTGTCTGCAACTTCCGGTACGCTGCTGGCGAGGTAGCGGGTTCCTTTCCTACACTCGTCAGTTTGGACCTTAACGTTGACTTCTCTTTCAGAAAGCAATGGCAAGCTACTGGGTGTACAATTGTCTTGAAAATCAATCTGGGGGTTTGGGGTTGATATCAACGTCCGGCAATGTCCACGCCATGTTTTATTGGTATGCCCACGTCTGGGAGCCCCGCTAGCGTGTTGACTTTCTACGTCTGCCTGTCCTGGACTTTTCCCTACGCCTGCCTGTCCTGGACTTTTCCCTACACCTGCCTGTCCTTGACTTATCTCTACGTCTGCCAGTCCTGGACTTATCCCTGCGTCTGCCTGCTCGTGACTTGTCCATGCGTCTGCTTGTCCTTGACTTATCCCTACTTCTGCCTGTCCCTTCGCGCAACAGTGTCTCTCTGTTTATTCATTTGTCAATTGACCAATCCGTCATTTTCTGTCTGTACTATCGATTGTCCGTCTGTTTCTGTCTGTGCTATAGACTGTCCGTCTGTTTCTGTCTATGCTATGGACACTCTGCCCGTTTCTGGCTGTGCTATGGATTGCTCGTCCGTTTCTGTCTGTGCTACGGACTGCCCGTACGTTTCTGTCTGTGCTATGGACTGTCCGTCTATTTCTGTTTGTGCTATGGACTGATTTGTCTTTCTGCCCCAGCTAGTCTGGCGTCTGATATTTTTGTCTATCAGTCAGTCATTGATTATGTATGTCTGTCTGGATCCTCCACACCCCCCCCCCCTCCTCTCTGTCGCTCTCTCTTTATCCCGCATTCCCCCTTTGTCTCTCTCCATCCATCCATCTGTTTGTCTGTCTGTCTATTTTATTTATCTGTCTGCGTGCTTGTCTACCTGCCTTCCCAAAATCCGCGTGCACAATTCACGCCCGCACTTGATGTGGATATTTGCACATGTCCCAACAGTGACGGCTGATTTGTTCCCAGGCCCCTGATATCTCGGCTTGTCAGCTTGTTGTGACACTTGCCCGCCTGGCCCACGGTGTTTGTTTTCTACACTTGTCTGTTTCCCTGACTTACATCTCTGAGGTGCATATTGTTGTTCTCCGCCAGTGCAATACTACGCCACAGTGCTCAACGGGTTTCTGAGTCCGGGCAACTCACGGAGAATGATGGCTTTGTGCGTTGGCTTTCTGGTGATCTGCCGTGAATTGTTGATCTATGTCCGGCACTGACAGACTGTATTGTCGTGTCGCTGCCAGGGTAGGATCGGGCATGGCAGATTAGGTCTTTTTGAGCCAAGTAGTAGTAGTAGTAGTAGTAGTAGTAGTAGTAGTAGTAGTAGTAGTAGTAGTAGTAGTAGTAGTAGTAGTAGGAGAGAGAGAGAGAGAGAGAGAGAGAGAGAGAGAGAGAGAGAGAGAGAGAGAGAGAGAGAGATTAAAATAATAATACAAAAGGCTATCATAGCGCTAGGAAATGAGTTAGTTAGTTAGTCAGTCAGTCAGTCCTGTGGGATGTGGATTTTAATTCCTGAGAATATTGTTAAGATGTCTAGGGGTTTTTATTGATTCTCTGGTCACTGGTTAGAATGTAGGGTGATCAGGGATATTTACCACAAATCCCAGGAGAAAAGAGTTCAATCCTTGAAACAATGGCATCTGTGTGTAGGTTTCCCTTCCCACTTCATCACCCTTTAAATTAACTATAGTGCTAGAAGGATATTGATTGCTGACAACATATAAACAACCACTTGTTGGACACCACATTTACTTGATGTACACAACACTTTTGGACAAACAGTTCAGGTATTAACTCAAGATCTGTATATATATATATATATATATATATATATATATATATATATATATATATATATATATATATATATATATATATATATATATATATATATAGGTGTAATAAACACTATGCATTTTCAGACAGGCATGGGAATTAGTTGCATTATTACAATATAGTATCCAGTGACCCCCCAAAAACAACACCAATGTTATTACAAACAACACAACAACCACAAATTGGGTCTACTTTCATTTTCCCTCATAATTAAGGCAAATAAAGATATTAAATAGAACCCAACATAACATGTTTCTGACAACTTTTACCATTCTCTCATTGTTAAAAATAATGAGTTGGTGTCAAAATACTATACCATCTATATACCATTGGAAAAAAACTACTGACCTGTTACCTTCAGAAAAAAACCCAACATATAAACAGCATTTTGTACTATTTTTTTTTTTTTTTTCCCGCGTTTCCATCCTGTTTCAGGATATTGCGGTCAACACCAGCATCTTTCAGCTGTATGTTGATTCCTAGGCTAGATTACGCTCATCAGCACGCCACGACTTTCTGAGCGACCGGCTCCATACTCTCATAAGTCACTTTTGCGATTCGAACCACTGCTAATTCTCGTCGCGTCACGTGACGAGAGTATTCGGAGTTAGCGGAGAAAGCTGCTAACCCCTCGGCCACGGAGCCGGTATTTTGTACTATTAATTAAACTAATTAATAGAGTCAATTTGCTCCTGGTGTGCGGTTAAGGGTTCACCTTTGCTGTCGATTAGATCCTTTTCCCATTATCTGGGTACCGAATTAATGCACTCAGTTATGTTCCTAATATTTATCCACTGGTAATTGGCTGGTGACTATTTTATACTCCATAACCCAGGAATTGAAAAATCACACACCATATATCCCCTCCGTTTGGGGCTAGAATCACGAATATTCTGTTGCCTTAGGCTCGGTGCCCTGTTTGTGAAATTTGGTGCCTCCGGTTGGTCATACTTCAGGAGTTCCACTTAAGCTTTGCAGAAGGTAATTCCCTTTGTCATCAGGTCTGATGAAAAGTTGACGTCCATTCAGCTTCTCGGCTTATAATATCCGACTACCAAATTGGCTTATACTAAGGTTTCACCCACCTAGTCGCGAGTCTATAACCCATGGCATTTAGGCTGACATTGGACCGGCAAGGAATTAGTCGTTGTTATCTAGTCCAGTGTAGAACTTTAATTGACTGAGAGGCATCTCATGGTAGTATCTGTGACTAGGGCCACACTTGATCTATACCTACATATATCCGCAGATGAATAAATCCAGCACAGTAACAGGTTTGCAAACAATTGGATGATTCCTCTTGTTGCAGATATAGAGACATTTAGCTGCTTTCATATGGTCTTTTATCTGATGGTGTTCAGGGTTTGGAACCTTGAGGTAATCTGGTTTCGTAGTTATGTTTCAGATGATATTCAGTTTGTACCTTGGTTGTATTGGCTTATGTGGTTCAGTGTCTTCTCCCCATTTGGTTGAGCCAGAACTTAGTGTTGAATAGCTGAATTCCATGTTTGACTGTTGCAGCTGTGAGACATTCTTTCGAAGACTTATCCATTGTTGGATATTAACTTGGTAACCCAACCAACAGTTGAAGGGCTTTCACTGTTGCTAGTTTTAGTAACTTGTAGGATTGTCCCATAGTTTCACTGATTTTGCTGAGTGATAAGGCTTATAGGTGATACTTCTCAGACGTAAAGCAGACGATACACTGTTGTCAGTTACTCTGTTGATCTTCATCTTTGTAGATTATTAGATCTTGAAGTCCATCCTGGATATTCCTACTAACATAGGACTTAATCACTCACCCAATCAGTTGTCTTCTAATTTATCTGTTGCTCGCTATGGAGTTATTGAGCGCAGCAGTCCATGGGTATTTCTAGATGCAGACTATGGTTAGGACATTCACTTTCTGGCTGTTGACCCAGGATCCAGATTTAGTGATATAGTCCCACCACATTCAACCACCACCTGCTTCTCTTCTATAGAAAAGGGATGACAAAGAATACAACACGAGCATTAACCTACTGTGATGTGTTAACTTTCACAAGACAATTACAAACAAAAAATACAAAACAACAAGGGGAGAAGGGGAAAGGAGTGGGTGTCCACGTTCCACTGTCCCTCATTGCTGAGTAGAGCCATTCTGACTCTTAATAGTGAGTAAGGTATTTTCTCACTTTATTTTATGTTCTGTTGTTACTGGGACTATTAGATGAGTGAAGTCATTCTGTCCATCCAATATGTTGATATTGTCTCTCTCATTACTTGAAGAGAATAGCCTATACAGAATCTCTGTGGTTTATAATGCCGCGTCTTCCTTTCGGCACTGTAATCATCCTTAGGTCAAGACTATTCAACATTGGCTTAAGTACTGACATACACATGGATTCTTCTATCAACATCCTCATGTCCCCCAAGTGCAACATTAAAATGTATATTCCCAAAGTAAAAAGTAACAATCAGAACAGGGAAAATTCTCATACCAGAAAAAAAAACATACATGTACATTTCTCTGATATTAAGTACATGATAATCATATATAATAATATTAATCATAAAATTTAATGCCAGAGCCAATGGTTTTGAATTTTCTTCAGGGGTTAATCCATAACTAAAACATACATTGTTTTTCCCCACTGCGTACCGCAGATGAGGATAGTAGCCGCTGTGATATATTTTGTCAATGACTGCTATTATTAGGAGTATTTATTAGAATAACTTATGCCGCATGGTCCAGTATTCTGAATATTGCAAGCAATTTATTCACAATCTTCGCTTCTGTTCCTACTACGGTGAGGTGATGCGGATTGAATCCTATCCGAACATTGATTTCGATCACGCGTTTACTTCCTTTGTTCCTGAATTTATATTCTAAAACATGGCGTCCCTAGCAATATTTTATGAAATGATTACATGTCCTTCCTCATATGGAGTTGTTACTAATCTGTTAACAAAAGGATGGTACTAAAATTTAGCACTATAGTTCCAAGTTACAGATTATGATGTGGCGAAGTATTTTATCCCCTGCCTAAGAGTCAGGAATACGCGTAATCATTTGTATGTCCCCGCATGGATAAAATTTCCTTTCTTCTTCTTCTTCTTCTTCTTCGTTCATCCGGAGTTTTTTTTTCGGATGTGATTGCGTTGTGCCTGTTTACAGCAGAGCTGCGTTCTTGCGCCGTTAGGCCGACACATCCGACTTCTGCGGGCATTTGTTGACCGGGTTAACCTTCCCGGGGGTTTCTTAGGACGTTTGACTCTCACTGTTGTGGTGTTATCTCCCATCCTAGCTGGCCCATATAGAACAGCCAAAGACATCCTGGTCAGCCCTCAAGGGAAGGCAGGGGCAGACCATGGGCATTCCCCGCCATCCAAGGAGGCTTCCATAATTGCAGAGCCAACACACAGCGCTCTGGTACTGGGCTCACCCAAGGAATCGTCACGTCCTGCACATGGCTGCTTAGCCTCACTTCCGTATATTGGGCCTTCCGTTCACCATAGGCTGTTCTTCCGGAAACCAGAAGAATGCAGTGTGCAGATGACATCCACACAGTGAGCTTTCGATTCGGACTTTCCGCACAATGGATTTGCTATCCGAGCAATATTCCATTTCGTGCCACTAGGACACTTTTTCCACCTTTTTTGAAAGCCCACACAGTGAGCTTTTGATTTGGACTTTCCACGTAATGGATCTCCTATCCAGCAATATTCCATTTCATGCCTCTGGGAGGCTTTTGTAACCGACATACCTGTGGTATGAAGTGTGGCAGTCTGAATACTTCTTCATACACCTTTAAATGTCAACCTGTATGTAGTTAAAGTAAGCTACGGTCAACTTGAGCTTGTTGAAATCTCCATAGAGCTTGTCCTCAAATGAAGCAGGTGTGGGCCAAAATATCTTTCTCTGTTCTGCATATATTGGGCAATCCTGAAGCAAATGTTTTGCTGTCATTTTTCCAGTTCGACAATTACATTCATCGGTATCTCCTATCTTTAGTTTATTGAACAAGTGGTATTTCAGCCTGTTATGTCCTGTGCGGAGTCTGAAGATTGCTACTTGTTCTCTTCTGTCGAGTTTGTAATATGCATCATCCTTCTGGTGGCCTGGATGCTCTGATTCCCATTTGGTTCTATAGGTGCTTTTTATCAACCTCTTTGCCTCATTATAGGTTATGTCTATGTCAGGTTGTGGTAGTCGTCCGCCCTCTTTTGCAAGTCTGTCAGCCTCTTCATTTCCAGGTATACTGCAATGTGATGGGATCCACTGTATTACAACTTTTTTGGATTTCTGGCATAGACCATGGAGTGCTGCTCTTAGGTCAGCTATTTCTGTGCTGTTATTGCTCTTCAGTATTGAGACCGCTGACTTTGCATCTGTGAAGATAGCTATTTGCTTCTCTTTATTTTCCTCCATCAAGAGCATTTCTGCTGCAGTTTTCAGAGCCTCTACCTCCGCTTTGAAGTTACTTGAAAACTTTCCAGTTGCCACTGAATGTGTTTTTTTCACTCCATTTTTTAAATTTAGGAGAATTCCTCCTCCTCCATTCTCTATTGAATTTTTGGCTGATCCATCTGTATATGCATGGGTCCAATTGCTGCTTGGGTAATGTTCTTTTATATAGTTTAGGGTTATTTCTCTTCTTTCGGTTTCATGCTGAGTGTTCTTTTTCTCAATACCAGGAATGTTTTCTATCATCTCAGGCAGTTGCTGCTGTCTCCAAGCTGGGAACTTGTCTGCATTGTAAATAGGTTTGACTGTTGATATGTTAAGTATGGGATCTGCCCTAATCTTTCGTTTTGCAGTTTCTACAAAGTTGCTACGCTTCAGTCGTCCCTTTCCAAAACCACTAAACCTTTTATACATAGGGTCGTCTGTCAATCTTCTAAATTTTCCTGCTTGTTGCTGGGCTCTGCTATCTCTTCTATCCTGCATTGGTTGTAAACAAGTGATCTTTTCAAGTTCATTAATAGGCGTTGTCTTCAGGCTTCCAGTTATGATTCGCATTCCTTGATTTTGGACTCTACTTATTTTGTTAAAGTTTGACTTAGCTGCTGTTGCCCAAGCTGCAATGCCATATTCCAGTACTGACCTCACCCGTCCAGTATATAACTTCTTGAGAACTTTCTCATCTGCTCCCCACGTTGTACCAGCAAGCTTTTTCATGATTGCCATTCTTTGCCTTGCTCTTGTTCGATTTTTCTCAACCTGTGTTTTCCATGTCAGGCGACGATCAAAGGTGACTCCGAGATAGTTTGGATTTTCTTCATGGAGCAATATTTTTCCATTCAATACCAGCTTAGGTTGTTGAGTTTTATTTGAGAGGGAGAACACTGTGCATGTTTTTTTCTCCTCACTTATCTTCACTAGCCATGATTTTGACCAGTCCTCTAGTGCTAATAAGGCTTGCTGTATTCTGCTGTTAGCTGTACTAATATATTCTTCAGATGTCCATATGGCTAGGTCATCTGCAAAGGATGATGTGTGTACTCTGGCTGGAAAATTTTCTGTGATGTCGTTTATATATGCTAGGAATAATGTTGGTGAAAGAACTCCTCCTTGGGGGACACCTTGCTCCAACAGCATCATTTTGCTGGTTTGTCCTTGTACTTTTGTCCTGGCAGTTCTGTTCTCAAGGTAGTGGCTGATCCATTTGTACATTTTCCCACAAACATGCATTTTTTGCAGTTTTACTTTCAGTCCTTCCTTCCATACTTTATCAAAAGCTTTTTCTAAATCTATCCAGACCGCTAGTGTGTGCTTTTTCTCTTGGAAGGCATCCTCTATTTCCTGAGCTATATAGGTTATTTGATCTTCAGTGGATCTGTACTTTCTGAATCCTGCTTGGTGTGGTGTTAAGAGTTTGTTTTCTTCCAGATGCCATGTTAGCCTGCCATTGATAATGCGTTCCATTAATTTTCCTACACAGCTAAGTAGACTGATAGGTCGATAGCCATTTGGTTCTTCCAGGTCTTTTCCTTTCTTTGGGATTGGTATTAGTATAGCTTCCTTCCATGCCTGTGGGACTATTCCCCTCTTCCAGCTGTAATTTAGGACTGCTAGTAGTTTCTTTTTTGCCTTAGTGCCTAGTCCTATTAGCATTTCATTTGTGATTCCATCCTTTCCTGGTGATTTCTTCTTTTTTAGGGTATTCATTGCCTGTTCCATTTCTTCCATTGTTAGATTTGCCATCATATATTCTGCTGCTGTCTCTGTATTTCTATGATGTATCTGTTTGTCTTTGATTGCTTTCTTCTGTTCGGTTGTAATATCAATGTGGTTTGCATTTGCATAGTGTTCCATTAGTGCATTTGCAGCCTTTTTTCCTGTAAGCAAGGCATTTCCTTGTTTAATTGTTATTTGTTTGTTGCTAGGTCCTTCATTGTTCATGGCTTTCACTAGTTTCCATAGTTTGTTTCCATCCCTGTCAAAATTCAGGTTTTCTGTTTTTTCCCTCCAACAATCTCTTGTTGTTTGATTTACTGTTCTTTTATATTTTGCTGAGATGGCTTTGAGAGAGATATTCGCTTCAATTGTTTGTTCTCTCTCTGCTGTCTTCCTGGCATCTTCAACTTTGTCCTCCAAACTTTGTAGTTCTTCAGTCCAGTATGGTTTGTAATTTTTCCTCGCTCCTCTTGGAATGGACTCAGTGGCTGCCTGTATTATCGCCCCGTTTAGACTTTCCACCATTTGCTTTATGTTGCCATATCGTGTATTTATGTTTTCACAATATTTGTCTGTTAGTGTGGCAAATCTGTCCCAATCTGCTCGTTTGTAATTCCAGCGGGGCAAGGGCTTTTGCTCCTGTGGAACATACTCCATATTCATTACAAGCTTGATTGGTCTGTGGTCACTACCTGCTAATTGGTCAAGCACATGGCGATCGATTTTGTGGAGGATGTCTCCTGTGCAGAAAGCTAAGTCTGGAGTAGAAGTGGTAAGCCATCTTCTGGAGTAGAAGCTCGGTGTGTCATCCGCTTTGTTGAGTAGATGGAGATTTGACTCTATTTCCCAGTCCTCCAATTCATCTCCTCTTTTGTCAGTATCTGGGTATCCCCATCTTTCTGAACGGCTATTAAAGTCTCCGACAATAATGCAGTTTGTGTCAGTTATTTTCATGTTTGAGAGTGTAAGGTCCTTATCTGCTGGGCTATACAGATTGTAGATTCTTATTTTCACGTCCTTTATCATTATATCAACACCTATAATTTCCGTTTGGTTGTCAGGGATCACAGATACTTTGCTGCAAGGTATTGTATTTCGTGTAAGTATTAGAACTCCTCCTTTGTGTCCTTCGCGGTCGAAACGTGTGGCCTGATATCCTCTGACTGAGAATTTGTGATTGGCGTTGAGGTGTGTCTCTTGAATGCATGCCACATCTATTCTATCTTTATGAAGACGCTGTGTTAGGGAGTCTTTCTTCTTGTAAACTCCTTCGGCATTCCACTGTAGTATGTTGAGTGTCCGGGGTATTTGGTCAATAGCTCTTAACCTACTCCTCTGTGCCTTGACTCCACAGCACAGGGGAAGGTGACCACCAGTAGTCATGGGTGGACCCCCTCGAGGCAGGGGGCCCGGCAATATCGCCGCCTGATGGGACTTCACGGGATTAGCACCATAACGATTAAAAATTTCCTTTCTATACTCCATAGATTATTTGCAGATTTCTAAGCATAAGTAGTGAGATATTGTTCACAGTGCCTAGAAGTTTTAACATAGGAATATGAAATTGACAGACACTAGTTCTTTACTATGAAGTATGAATCAGGGGTCTGCTTCTACATTGAGAAAATCTATAGAATGTGTTTCAGACATGAGAGTTGATACTCTACAGTACACCTAATATTCATAGGTTATAAACACTATTAGTTAGATATAAGTTCATAATGCCTATAAAAGATATTAACATAGGGATTTGAATATGTAAGACATAGGAAAAATTACAGCGTGGCACCCACATGTGTTTCCTTAGTAAACAAAACATCATCCAGCCTGGTTTAAGAGAATTGTAACTAATTCTTAATTAAACATACTGGTCTATGTAATACATAAATATATCTTAATAATGTAGATATCACATACCAATTGGCTTGCAGAGAATGATGATTTTAAAAGGCAAAATACTTTTTGCCACACGGGGAAAGAAACCCCACCCGGGGAACACACGTCTGTTTCCTTTGATTGTCTGCACTCAAAATGGCTACTTTAGTCCTTTGTTTTCCCATCAGTCCCGATCTTGCCAGGTACGTGAAAAAATTAAAGCCAAATAGATTAAGCTGCCACGGTCAGTCTATCGCTGTTTTATTTTCTCCTACATTAAGTAAGTTACTTAAACAGTAATTGAAAGGGTTTGTTTATTTTTAAGGGAGTCAATGCTTAGGAAAGGGTAGGGACGTTTTTATTATATTACAAGTCCCGAATGCTGTTATGTCGGCTCCTAAATCAATCAATCAGTCAATCAATCAGTCAGTCAGTCAGTTAGTCGCTGTTCCAACTTCACGGCAACGGGTCGTCCCCATTATGCTCCGTTCCTGTGCTAGTGAATATCACACAAAATGCTCCTCACTGCCCAATGTGAAAAGTGGAAAAGACAGAAGTCTCGGCAAGCCAACAGCCCGCGCAGGTACACTGTGCATAATGCCGCCGACAGAATGCCAACACAAACGTCCTCCACGAAAAATAGTTCATCGTCGATGAAATCGGCATTCACCAGAAAGACTTCATTGACCCGGGTTTTATCCCATATGGCTCGGTCTCTTTCCTCAGGGCGACCCACCGAAAGCGCCGCACAAAGCACGAACTCTGTAGCTGCAGTGACGACTCCTAGGAAATGTGTGGAAGTCAAAAGAAGTTAAACTTAGCACTAAACTTAGGATTGTTAACTCTAGTGTTAAATCACCTGTACTGTATGGGCTGGAAACACGGAGGACAACTAAAATAATTACTAATAAACTACAGACATTCACTAATTGGTGTCAGCGCAGAATAGTGGGACTAAAGTGGTAAAACAGAATCATCAATGTGAAGCTCATGGACAGAACTAAACAAATGCCAGTGATCCAAGAGGTGGGGAAACAACGCTGGCGCTAGACAGGACGTACATTGAGAACACCTGAGGACAACACGACTAGACTCTCTTGTCTGGAACCTACAAAGCAAACGAAACAGTGGGAGACATAAAAACACATAGCGAAGAAAATTACAGAGATGAATAATATTGGGGGGGGGGGGGGGGGGGGGGGGGGGGGAGCTGCACAAGAAATGACGGCTGGCGAGGTTTGGTTGAGGGCTTATGTCCCGATTGGGGATAAAGGGCAGCAGCAGTAGATGCTGCTGCTGCTGTTTGAATTCAGTCATCTTGTGCTGTTGGCTCGTGTAAAACGTGACGGTAACACATAGCACATACACTGTGGTTGGGGTGTGAGGTGTTAGCCCTTAGCATCTCGCAAGCCATGATATACGAGGTGCGATGGTCAGTTCTCTTCCTCGTCTCCTTTCCTCCCCAAACAGTTCCCATAAAATGTTTCACTGTTGGGAATTTTAATAACGAAGTCACAAAAACATAGGTTGCATAATTTATTATACATTCCACTGCATCTCGTCTAAAATTCGCCGAATTGTTTTTGCATCTTTTGTTTTGGCGTTGGCTTCTGCAGTATGCGCCCGACGAGCTGCAGAAATATGCCAGCTAATACATTCTGAAAATTGTCTGAGGCTTATCTATATGTTTCTGGGTTGGTCCCAGGATAGATAGGCGAACATTATATTAACTTTGCTGAGGATTGAACCTGCATCAGTGTCTTGGCCGGCAAGCACACTAACCACTGTGCTACCGTACTACTGCACCTTCACGAATTGATTGACTCGTGGTGAACATTTGGTTTTATTTTGGTAATCAAACACGATAATTTCGGGCATCGAGTCATCATGACATCGGGTGTGCAAGACGTGGATACTGTTCATCTGGCCATCCTCATGCCGATTGATGTGACCGACTTGCTGCTGTCCAGTCCTCGGCAGGTTTCAGCATACTGGAAGCCATGATCCAGTCTTCCTTCGGAGAAAGAGTGGGGTGATAATATAGCAAAATCAGGCTTCTTATTATGTGAAACAAACATGCACAGTGCGACTCTAGCCTGGCCTCCCCCGCATTCTAAGCCACTCCACCCCGTGAACTCATTCTAGGCCACTCCACCCCGTGAACTCATTCTAAGCCACTCCACCCCGTGAACTCATTCTAAGCCACTCCACCCCGTGAACTCATTTACTGTGCAGCTGATTACTGTGACGAGCTACAAGATGCAGACCACTGACAGCGCTAGGCTAGAAGTCTCTCCTCTCTCACACATGCCCGGTCTCTCTCAAGACACTGTTTCTCTTTCACACTGTCTCTCATACTCTATGTCTCTCACACTTTCTTTCTCTTTCTTCTCTCTCCCTCTCTACACTTTCTATCAGACACTCTGTCTCTCATACAGGTCTCTCTCTCTCTCCCTCTCTCTCTCTCTCTCTCTCTCTCTCTCTCTCTCTTTCTCAAACACACTTTCTGACTAAGTCACTGTCTATCATGCGATATGTCTGTCTGTCTGTCTGTCTGTCTTTCATATATTCTGTATGTTTCTTAACTGTCACTCACTCACTCACTCACTCACTCACTCAGTCATTCACACTCACTCACTCACTCACTTTCTGTCCCATGAACTTCGTTCTCATACCCACGCCTTCTCGCTGTCTTTGCCTTTCTCTCTGAATCTGTCTCACGTTGTCTCACATGCATACTTTTTCTGTGTGTTTGTCTGTCTGTCTGTCTGTCTGTCTGTCTGTCTGTCTGTCTGTCTGTCTGTCTGTCTGTCTCTCTCTCTCTCTCTCTCTCTCTCTCTCTGCCCTTCTCTGTACATGTGTGTGCGAGAGAGAGAGAGAGAGAGAGAGAGAGAGAGAGAGAGAGAGAGAGAGAGAGAGAGAGAGAGAGAGAGAGACCCCCTTTCGTTCAAATCTGCGAAAAGAAAACTGACATACCACAATAGATAAACCCACATAGCTCTCGACTTTCTGCAAGTCAAGAAAGGCCCCCTTCTCGATAACCCTTGCCTCGCCGCAAATAAAACAAAGGCGACGCCGAGGACCAGCTCTCGTGTACAAGCCTGACAATATTTATCCAAGAAGTATTAGCTTCTGAAGCAACAACTCCAGTGCTCAAATCAAATACTGTTCCCTCTGTGCCCGTCTGCCTCGGCCCTGGGCTCGGCATCTGTACACTAGCTAGTGGCAATACCTTGTGGGCTTGTGTTTATCACCGCCTCTCTAAACCTTGGCCTGGTGTCGCGGTTCCCAAAGTGTGCTGCGAGTCTTAATGGTGCCGCGTGAGTGCATGACAGGTATGCGGGTGAGTAAGTTATATATGTGGAGGTTGCGAAGGTACCATACTCGTGGCTTTGTTGTTGTTTGTGTGTCGATTATACATCTGCTACAAATACTTCTGGTACTGACAGTTCAGCGGTTTAACAAAATGGGTTAAACATGACCACAAAATGGGTTAAACATTATCGCAAAATGAGCTAAACACTAGATCAACACTTTCATAAAAATGAGATCAACAGCTTCACAATATGAGTTCAACAGATTTACAAAATGAAAACTTGCTTACACTTAACAGGAGTTCCACATAGCGGACATATTCTTAATCAACATAGGTCCTCATAGCGGACACAATCCTACATCAACACAGTCCCACATAACGGATACAATCCTACATCAACACAGTCCCACATAGCGGACACAATCCTACATCAACACAGTTCCACATAGCAGACACAATCCTACATCAACACAGTCCCACATAACGGATACAATCCTACATCAACACAGTCCCACATAGCGGACACAATCCTACATCAACACAGTCCCACATAACGGATACAATCCTACATCAACACAGTTCCACATAACGGATACAATCCTACATCAACACAGTCCCACATAGCGGACACAATCCTACATCAACACAGTTCCACATAACGGATACAATCCTACATCAACACAGTCCCACATAACGGATACAATCCTACATCAACACAGTCCCACATAACGGATACAATCCTACATCAACACAGTTCCACATAGCGGACACAATCCTACATCAACACAGTCCCACATAACGGACACAATCCTACATCAACACAGTTCCACATAACGGATACAATCCTACATCAACACAGTCCCACATAACGGATACAATCCTACATCAACACAGTTCCACATAGCGGACACAATCCTACATCAACACAGTCCCACATAACGGATACAATCCTACATCAACACAGTTCCACATAACGGATACAATCCTACATCAACACAGTCCCACATAACGGATACAATCCTACATCAACACAGTCCCACATAACGGATACAATCCTACATCAACACAGTTCCACATAACGGATACAATCCTACATCAAAACAGTTCCACATAACGGACACAATCCTACATCAACACAGTCCCACATAACGGATACAATCCTACATCAACACAGTTCCACATAACGGATACAATCCTACATCAACACAGTCCCACATAGCGGACACAATCCTACATCAACACAGTCCCACATAACGGATACAATCCTACATCAACACAGTCCCACATAGCGGACACAATCCTACATCAACACAGTTCCATATAGCAGACACAATCCTACATCAACACAGTCCCACATAACGGATACAATCCTACATCAACACAGTCCCACATAGGGGACACAATCCTACATCAACACAGTCCCACATAGCAGACACAATCCTACATCAACACAGTCCCACATAACTGATACAATCCTACATCAACACAGTCCCACATAGCAGACACAATCCTACATCAACACAGTCCCACATAACGGATACAATCCGACATAAACACAGTCCCACATAGCGGACACAATCCTACATCAACACAGTTCCACATAGCAGACACAATCCTACATCAACACAGTCCCACATAACGGATACAATCCTACATCAACACAGTCCCACATAGCGGACACAATCCTACATCAACACAGTCCCACATAACGGATACAATCCTACATCAACACAGTCCCACATAGCGGACATAATCCTACATCAACACAGTCCCACATAGCGGACACAATCCTACATCAACACAGTCCCACATAGCGGACACAATCCTACATCAACACAGTCCCACATAACGGACACAATCCTACATCAACACAGTCCCACATAACGGACACAATCCTACATCAACACAGTTCCACATAGCGGACACAATCCTACATCAACACAGTTCCACATAGCGGACACAATCCTACATCAACACTGTCCCACATAACGGACACAATCCTACATCAACACAGTCCCACATAACGGACACAATCCTACATCAACACAGTCCCACATAACGGACACAATCCTACATCAACACAGTCCCATATAGCGGACACAATCCTACATCAACACAGTCCCACATAACGCACACGTGCCTACATCAGGACACTTCCACAAAGCGGACACAATCTTACATAACTCTAAACGACCACTGATAGAAATCACGGCAATCTCTTCCGTCTGTCTGAGATTGCGTTTGTTGAAGAACGTGGACGCCTGATGCCCCTTCTGATAAAGGAACGCTGTCCGATCGTGTTTGTATCGACGGGTGCTGGATCGAAGAATCCAGGCAATGAAGTTCTCCTGTTTGTCTTAGAACTACCAATGCTAACTTTGTTTGCTCTCTTAAAAGGGCTGTCTGTGGAGATCTCCAGGGGAACTCCCTGTGAAAATATCGTCTTTTTAAAACCAGAATCGCTGCCATTTTTTTAGTTTGAGAATTTTTAGTCTTCTTTCCATCTCGGCTTTCCTCTTCTATTTTCTCTCTCTCTCTCTCTCTCTCTCTCTCTCTCTCTCTCTCTCTCTCTCTCTCTCTCTCTCTCTCTCTCTCTCTCTCTCTCTCCGCGTGTGCGTGTGTGTGCGCACGTGTGTGTGTGTTCGCGCTCTTTGAACTCAATCGTAGTCCATACACGTGCAAGCTGCTTCTAGTGCACTGGACTGTTGTTTGCGTGTGGATTAGCTTTTCCTATTATTAGTGTCCCTCACCATCGGGCGAACCCACTCCGACTTCTGAGGTACTTTTAATTTTACCCCCCCCCCCCCCCCCCCCCCCCCCAGTCAAGGACGAGAAGTCAACATTTTAGTCTAACTGACCGGTGTATCGTGTCCGTGGTGTTTTCGACTGAGGTTATGCGTCCAATTCACCGCGTAAGTTCTCTGTAACATATGTCATCAATTTCCTCGTGTCAGACATTTCTTTTAACATTGCTGTTTTGAGAGGACTAAAACTGTTGGTATGTATGTTGTAAGAGGCGACTAAGGGAAGTTGGGGTAAGCTAGGCTATCTCACCCCTATGAAAGCTGTGACTACAACATTCCACAAAGCATGAACAAGTCGACAACAGGCTTGAGATGAGTTGGTTGAAGGCCTATGCTTCATTGGGAAATGACAGGCAGAAGTAGAAGATGGTGTGTCCAGGTTGCCTGGTCTGTCTATTAGCTCTCTGTAATAGAAACGCTATCAACTGTCTCATGCTAAACAGCTCTTGTCTGTGGACATCTCTTTGCCTTTAGCTCATGTAAGAGAACAGCTATCAACTGTCTCATGCTAAACAGGACTTGTCTGTGGAAATATCTTTGCCGTTAGCTCCGTGTAAGAGAACAGCTATCAACTGTCTCATGCTAAACAGGACTTGTCTGTGGACATCTCTTTGCCGTTAGCTCCGTGTAAGAGAACAGCTATCAACTGTCTCATGCTAAACAGCTCTTGTCTGTGGACATCTCTTTGCCGTTAGCTCCGTGTAAGAGAACAGCTATCAACTGTCTCATAATACAGGTGTGTCTTTTGATATCTCTTTGTTGTTTAAAAAGTGTTTAGTTTAGTTTAGTCGACTGATCAACATCACGACACACGGGTGTAACCCATAAGTGCTCCGTTCTACTCCTAACTCGTCTGAGTCCGGAGGTACTCAGCTCAGTGCACGTACTCCGTAGCACCGGCGAGGATCCTGAAATACTTTGGCTAGATCTTTAACTCGAAATTTTGCCCGGGCAGCGCCGTTAGGCTAGTCTTTTTCGATTTCCAACTGCCAAAGGATTTTCTACGTGCGCAACAATACACACGGGCGTCCGATCTCACTTCCCAGAGCTCATGGGACATTTTGTTACTTAAAGTCCATGTGAAAAAAATCCCGGCCCTCACCGGGGCGCCTCCAGCACTCGAGGCGGACACCATACCTCGAGACCACTCAGCCCCCTTAAACAGTGTTCAGAAGACAAGAGGGCCGGCTTCATTGCACCGGGTTTTATCCCATATGGCTCGGTCTCTTTCTGGTCTGCCGAAAGCGTCGGCTACTTACCTGGTTCCTAGTTGTGAACTGGGCACGTTTGAAGGACATAAGCGATGTGTCCAGTTCATGACGCCCGTTAGCCCTCTGTTAAACAAAATCCCTCACCTGCCCCCTGACTAGTAAAGTAAAGGTGTGTGAGAATTATATGTACACGGTCTCACCGCTAGAGTAATGGTATGTTAGCATATCTGAACACCATGGTATATATATATCTCTGTCCATGATATTTTTAGCATTCTTCTCTGCCCATGATATTTCCATCACTCTTTTATATCTATGATATTTTCAGCATTCTTCTGTATCCATGTAATTTTCAGCATTCTTCTCTATCCGTGATATTTTCAGCATTCTTCTCTGTCCGTGATATTTTCAGCGCTCTCGATGTATTTCCTTAGTGAATTTGAACAAAATAGCCACAATCAATATGTTGCACGGTTTATTGCCTGACATATTGCGCCGCATCTTGTCAGGTGCATACTGCAGAGTTATATATCATTTGAAGTGAATAAATGAATCATAGTTCATCTGAAACAATTAAAACCTGTAGTCACAGGTACTGTTGAATGTGGAACATGTGTTATCCACACGGTAATTTCCAATTTACAAGGAACTCTTTATCTGCAGAAAACGGCTCGCACCGCGTAACTGCTAACGCCTGGCTATATTTGAGCAATCGACGAACAATGCATTTTTGTTTTGGGGGTGATACAATAAAGCAAAAAAGTTTCATGTCCTCTACAGGACATTGCGACCAACTCCAGCATTTATTGGCCATTTGGTATTTTCTGGGCAGCTTTACGTTCATTACTTTGTCATTGCTTTTTTGAACGGCTGTCGCTAATCATCATCATCATCATCATCATCATCATCATCATCATCATCATCATCATCATCGTCATCATCAAGTGCCCTGCCAGCTGGCGTAGGCGTTCATGGCTCTCCACAGATCTCGGTCTTTGGTGTTCTGGATCAACTCTGCTGATGATATTCCTCCATGCCACCGTCTCAATCCATCCAGCATCATTTCTCTTGGTCTGCCCCTGCCTCTCCTCCCCTCGATCTTTCCAGTTGTCACGAAATTCTCGAACGTGGCTGTCGCTCACACCATCAAAATCAACATAAAGCAGTCGTTCGTTGGCCTTCGCTAACCTCTAAACCACAGACACGGGCTGATGATACAGTAGTATCGTGAGCTTCTCGCCATGTTCCTTGTGGTGATACAGTAGTATCGTGAGCTTCTCGCCATGTTCCTTGTGGTGATACAGTAGTATCGTGAGCTTCTCGCCATGTTCCTTGTGGTGATACAGTAGTATCGTGAGCTTCTCGCCATGTTCCTTGTGGTGATACAGTAGTATCGTGAGCTTCTCGCCATGTTCCTTGTGGTGATACAGTAGTATCGTGAGCTTCTCGCCATGTTCCTTGTGGTGATACTGTAGTGTCGCGATTTGCATGCACATGTTTCTTGTGATATACTTGTGTCATGATTATCATGCACATGGCTCCTGTAGCGATATACTAGTGTCATGATTTTCATGGACATGGTTCTTGTAGTGGTATATTACTGTCATATATAGATTTTCTTGCATACGTTTCTTGTGATAGAAAAGTGTTACAATTGTCGCGCACCTGTTTCCTTTTTATAAAAAAAATACAAATAGTGTCACAACGTGACGAGTTTTTTGTCGCGATACAATAGTGTCACATTTTCATGCACAAAATACTTGAGTAATACAATAGTGTCACGATTTTCGCATGTATGTTTCTTGCTGTGATACATTAGAACCACGGTGTTCATGATATATTAGAAACACAGGTTTCTAGTGGTGATAGAATGATATCACGATATTTATGTATGTGTATCTTGGGGTGATAATGTCACGACCTCCATGCACATGTTTCTTGTGGTAATATCACTGTTTGCGAACACGTGTTTTTGTGTGGTGATACAGTGGTGTCAGGATTTCTATAAACACGTTTCTTGTGATATAATACAGTATAGTCTTGCGCTGTCACCACAAGTTACTTGTGATACAGTAATATAAGATTTGAGGTTTTTTTTTTTTTTTTTTGGTTTTTGCATGCTTCTTGTGGGATACGGTAATGCCACCAATTTCATATAAACTGTCTTGTATGTGTATAAAATATAGTGTCACGCTGTCAAGTTACTAACTGAGATACAGTAATATCACACTTGACTTATCATTACATTTTCTAAGTGACACAGTAATATAGAACATGTGACTTGTGTGTGTATGTGTATGAGTGAAGGAGAGAGAGACAGAGATAATTCCCACTGACATCTGCTGTGATCGTAAAGTAGCGCAAGAATTTCCGCCTAAATAGCCCACGTGGGAGTACAATTGTATAAGTATTTCCGTCTAAATATCTTCCACAGATGAACTGCGACCCCGGCCGTTTGACGAAAGAGGAAAGCAAGCACGGCAATATTTAAAATGTTGTCAGGGAATCAGCCACGGCGGATTGCAGAAATAAATAACAGTTGGCAGGGTAGTTTACACAAACAGGCTAAGAATAGAAGTGCACTGGATAGTCCGAGAGGCAGGCGGATGGAGCATGTGTAGCGAAGAAGGTTGGTTGCTCTGGTTTGTTTTTCGCCGGTAACTGAAGGAACGAGGCGGCACCGACAGTTTGACTGACATCACGGCCAAAAGTCATACGCGCCAAGGTAAGTGGGAAGAAAGAAAGTATCACCAGACCCCGGCCGAATCTCAACCGGAGCTACAGGCGACGAATTTCTCCTTTTGCCCGAGTCTGTGCGAACAACCAGCCCCCCTGTGGTTTCAGCCGTGGCTATAGATGCGGAGTACTACCCCCGCTCGGAAACATTTGCATTTCGACTACATGAAGTAGCCAAGGGCTGTATTTCCGCCCCGAACGCCAACCTCGGGGTTTAGTCCTCGCTCGGCGCTCAACGAGAAAGCTAGGAAGGAACCGGGTGGAAGAACTCGGGATTTCATGTTTTTCAAACTCGCCGAGCCATCGTTTTATTGTTTTTCCTCCTCTGGATATGCATTCCCAGCTGAGGTGTGTGTTTGCCTTCACCTCCACACTATAATCTCGGCTAGTTTTATGAGCCATTTGTGTGGGTTTACTCTTTGTTGAAAAAAAAAAAAAAAATCACTGCACGCTAAGCTACAACACCTGAGTTTGGGACTGAAACACAACACACGAGTATTACCTGCATACAACGACTGCCTGGTTTCACGCTAGTTGAAAGTGTTCTATCGCCGACCCCGCTTCTTGTTCACGGATTTCTCACACATAATGGACATATCCGCCGTGGAGAAGGCGAAGTCTGAAAACACTCAATGGGTGCGAATGTAGAATTTTCATGATCGCCGTATAATCTTGCTGGTTGATTTCTTGGGATATTTCACCGGTTATTTCTGCACGGATTCTTTGTTGTTATTGTTCTTTATTTTTTTCTTCTCGCCACTGGATTGATCATTACCGCCAACTCGGTTTATATACACAACGTGTGTTTGTTAGTCGTTAAACAAAACGCTGTCTGCAGCCTGGCTGGCGTACGAGAAATTCTACAAACTGCATCAACAGACGGATATTTATCTCAAATGAACGTAAGTATGTCCATGTGTTTTATTGACTTCTTGTTTTCTGAACAACAGGTTAAACAGTGCTGTGGTGGAGTTTTATGAATGAGACGCTGTCATATGTTGACTAGCGTATTGTTATGTTGCTTAAGCGGGCGAGTTTTATAGTCTTATAAACAGCCGTTTGTTGGTTAGGTTTATTATGCTGCGGCCGGATGCATACAGCAGGTTTATTAGTTTATATAAAAACCACAATCTGGTTGCGAGACAATGTATATGAATACATTGTTGAAGGTAGTTTGTGTACATGTGTGCTAATATATTAACGGGTGGTTAAGGAACGGAAGTAGTTTATTTATTGAATTAATGCAGCAGTTTTTAGTAATGAATTAGCATAGTTTATGTAGCTAATATGTATTTGTGCAGCTGTTGTTGCTTAATGAAAGGGGGTAGTTTATGTAGCAAAGGTGTATTAATACAGCTGTTGATTAATGAAAGGAAGTGATTTATGTAGCATGTGTGTAATATTAACGCTATCTTTGATTAATAAATGGGCGCCGTGTATTTAGCGAATGTGTATTGATACAGCTGTTATTGATTAATCAATGGGCGCAGTTTATTTATCGAATGAATACAACTATTGTTGATTAATGAACGGAAGCAGCTTATGTTACAAATTTATACAGGGTGAGCTGGCGGGGCGTTCGTTATGCAGCGAATGCATATTAATACACATGTTGATTAATATAGTTTATGTAGCGAATGTATAGTAATATACATATTGATTAAAGTAGTTTATGTAGCGAATGCATAGTAATATATATGTTGGTAAATATAGTTTATGTAGCGAATACATAGTAATATAGATATTGGTAAATACACTTTATTTTATGTAGCGAATGCATATTACTACTGTTGTTGTTGATTAATGAACGTAAAAAAGTTTATGTAGCGAATGTATATTAAAACAACTGTTGCTGATCAATGAACGCGCCTAGATTATATAGCTAGTTGTATTAATATAACTGTTGTTGATTATTGAACTGTCCTAGTTTATATAGCTAGCTGTATTACTACAACGGATCTTGATTAATGAACGTAAGTAGTTTGCGTAGCTAGTTATGCAACAAGTAATACAGCTGTTATGACCGGTCGTAGATCATGTAGCGAAGTATATTAATATTAATTGTTGATTATTAATGAACGTGCGCATAATATGTAGCGAATGTATACAACTGTTGTTGATTAACTAACGTAGTTAAATGTCACGAAGTATACTGAGCACAGCCGTTGTAGTTATGTATGCAGCGCGCAATAATACATCGGTTGTTCATGATTGAGCCGGCGAGGTGTATATGTGCGGGTCTGTGTTAGCATACTCATGTGTTTTTAATGCAAAGTCGAGGTATATACATTCATCCAGTCACTTGTTGATTGATTAGAATAAAGAGTTTAATTAGTTCGAATGGGGGTATGTTTTACAGAATGGTATGCGAAAGGGAGATCTGCAAGGCGGAATGGATACAAATACAAGCACTCGTTCTTAAACATCCAGTGTGCTGATGCCGAGGTAGCGGGTTCAACTCATGTAGCGGTCAGTTGGACTAACATGTTGACGTGTCGTCCTTGGCTAGGGCACGTAAATTCCAAGTACTTCAGAAGTTTGAGTGGGTTCGCCTCATGGCGAGGGACACTGGCAATAAGAAAAGCTAGACACAAAAATCAGCCTAGGGCACTCCCCAGTACTGGCAACTACTAGAAGTATTATCACATGTATGGACTACGCTTAAGATCAAAGCGAGCGAACAAAAATTGTAAAAAGTTCTGCTGCGTATTGATCGGTCTCCTCCTCGGCTGCCGAGACAGGTGTTATTTTGTTTCCCCTTTAAATTTGTTTTCATGTTCATTGATGAAGACTTGGGTCAAAATGCTCTTCTGTTCTCTCTCTCTCTCTCTCTCTCTCTCTCTCTCTCTCTCTCTCTCATCTCTCTCTCTCTCTCTCTCTCTCTCTCTCTCTCTCTCTCTCTGTGTTTTCCTTTTCTCAAGCGTCTTTGTCACATTTTGTCTTTATTCCAACTCCAGTTTCAGTTTCCACAGACACCTCACAACCTTCCCCCACCCCAACCTCATCCTCGATACCTCTTCCTGATACAACAGTGTGAATTAATACAACCACTCCGCTTCTTCTTCTTCTTCTTCTTCTTCTTCTTCTTCTTCTTCTTCTTCTTCTTCTTCTTCTTCCTATTCCTCCTCCTCCTTCTCTTCTTGGATGGCGATGTGCTGTGATGGACAAGATTTGGGCAACTGTGGAACTGTTGAAGTGTAATGATGATGATGATGATGATGATGATGATGATGATCCTTACAAATCACTGGGTTAATGTTAATGACAAAGCGGAATTTATGTAACAGTTGGTTGCATATCATTTACAGGACGTCGCAGTCGACCCCAGCATTTTTGGCTGTTTGTGATTTCTCGGCAAATTTACGTTCAGTAGTTTGCCATTGCATTCTGAACGACCGGCACCCATACCATTTCATTTAAAAAAAACAGCGCAATGCGGTCTGCTGCCAAATCGCGAGCAGATTTGTTTCGAACGCGGTTATGCTGGATCACGAACTGCGTCTGTAACACCTTTGCCACAGAGACCGGCAATTGATACTTGCCACGTATTTTTATATACCAGTCGGGAAGCGAGGGAGGAATGGCAAACTACTAACCGTAAAGTTGCCTATTAAATCAACTTGGAGTTGCAGATCAGCATGGTAGAATGGATAAGAACGCGTGTTATTAAACATCCGGTGTGCTGATGCCGAGGTAAGCCGTTCAACTCCTACACCGGACAGCTGGACTAAAATGTTGGCCTGTCCTTGACTTGGGGACGTAAATTACAAGTACC
Organism: Cepaea nemoralis; assembly: GCA_014155875.1. Taxonomy (NCBI): domain Eukaryota; kingdom Metazoa; phylum Mollusca; class Gastropoda; order Stylommatophora; family Helicidae; genus Cepaea; species Cepaea nemoralis. Next base: position 425,082 of record JACEFZ010020020.1, read on the forward strand.
TCTGAAGTCGGAGTGAATTCGCCTGTTGGCGAGGGACACTGTTAATAGGGAAAGCTAATCCACACGCAAAATTCAGTCCATCTCTATTATAAATAGTGTGTATGGACTACGCTTGAGTTCAAAGCGAGCGAGCGCAAAGAAAAACTTGCAGTTGAGATTGAACGCGACGTTCTGCAAAAGACATGCAATATTTTAAACGTGCGCGCACTGGGTCTCTCCGTGGCGAAGGTGTTACGGGCGTAGTTCGCAATCCCGCATACCGCGTTCGAAACACAGCTGCGGGCGATTTGGCAGCAGATCGCCTTGCGTTGGTGTTTAATGAAATAGTATGGGTGCCGGTCGTTCAGAAAGCAATGGCAAACTGCTGAACGTAAACTTACCCAGGAATCACGAACACCCAATAAATACTGAGGTTGACTGCTACGTCATGTAAAGGATATGCAACTAACTTTTAACAGAGTGGGTTCTTGTATAAAGTTTATTTTGTTTTAGCGTAACAATGTGTGTGAACTGATACAATTTGTCCGGTATGTTTATATTAGAGCAGCCGTTTGTTAATTCATGCGCGGGCGGAGATTATGTAGCAAAGTTGTATTGATGTGGCCCGTGTCTTAATTAATGTGTGAGCGGATTTTGTCTAAGTATAACAAGTAAATGGGAATATTCTTCAACAAGTGAATCGGTGCAATTATCTCGGAACAATAATAACATCCGATGGGAGATGCCTTGAAGAGATTAGAACAAGAATCGCCATGGTGAATGTAGCCTTTAGCAAGATGAAAAAGATACTGACCAATAAAAAGATGTCAATTGAAACGAGGAAAAGAGTGTTGAGGTGCTACATAGAACCTGTACTTTTGTATGGATGTGAAGCGTGGACAATGAGCAGTCAAGCTGAAAAACATCTGTGGTTTCTGAGGAGAATGCAAAGAATACCATGGGCAGACAGAAAAACCAATGAATAAGTCCTTCAAAATCAAATGAAAATCGTAAGTTGATTAGGGAAATTAGACGTAGTCAGTCAAATTTTTTTGGGCATGTATTCGAAGAAATGAATTGGAGAACTTGGTGACAACTGGCAAGATCGAATGGAACAGACCAAGGGGAAGACCGAGAAGTAAATACTTGGATGACTTGGCCACATGGCATGGTCGAGACAAGAACACTGAGCTTATCCACGCCTCTGATAATTGAGTGAAATGACGAGTCATGACCGCCCACGCTTTCCGGCATGGCACATGATGGATGGATGGATTTTGTCTGGTCCATTCATATAAAAACGCGGTCATTCGTTGATTAATGTATTAGCGGATTTTGTTTTGCTCATTCATATAAAAGGGCGGTCATTTGTTGATTAATGTATGAGCGAATTTTGCTTTTCACCCCCCCCCCCCCCCCCCCCCCCCTCCCTTTTGCCCATTCATATTCCAGTGCGGTCATTTCTTGATTAATGTATGAGCGGAATTTGCTTGGCCCATTCACATAAAGTGCAGTCATTTCTTGATTAATGTATGTTCGGATTTTGTTTTGCCCATTCATATGTCTTGATTAATGTGCGGACTGAGTATGTAGCAAATGTATTTACATCACAGCAACCATTTGTTGATTAATGCGTAAAAATATGCCACGTATTAAATTTATTTTAAAGCTGCCATTCTTTGATTAACGTGCGGATTCAGTTTATGTAGCATATTTATTCATTCATTCATTCATTCATTCAGTAGCATGTCCTTTGTAGAACATCGCTCCCATAACAACCGGATAAGTTTGTTACATTGTGCTTTAAAAAATTAATAACTACGGCCCTATACGGTAGCCAATATAACTGGTCAGACCAATTGGCACGGTAACTGTTCGTCCACAATTGATGCATGTGAACACATGATCATTTCCACAATCACGCACCTTCTGTCGTCGCATACGCTCAGTGTGTGACTTATCTGCAATCATCTTCTCTTTTCCCCCCTGATCTTTTACACACACACGCGAGCGCACGCGCGCGCACACACGCACACACACCGGTCTCACTGGCGAAGCGGTTAAAGACGTCCGTAATCCCGTATACTCACGTATGAAACACAACTGCGCGAGATTCGGCAGCGGATCGCGACGCGCTGGTTACTTACGGGGGTATGTGAGCCGGTCGTTCAGAAAGCAGTGGCAAACTACTGAACGTAAAACTTTGCCAAGATATCAACAGCAGCTGAAAAATGCTGGTGTTGACTGAAATGTCCTGTAAAAGGACATCTAAGCTATATGAGCACAACTAGATCAATCGAAAGAGCAGTAAGAAGAATTGAACTATTTGTCCAAGAATGGGCCTTATTTCGTATTCTCTTATTCCATTGTCTTCTTGGCGTTTTTCTGATGTTTTTCAAACATCACAATTTGTCAGGTGTTTCTCGACTTGTCTGCATATTGTCCAATCTCGGGTGTATACAACAATACAGGTTCTGTATAATACGGTAAGGATTCGTTTTCTTCTAGCAAATAACAGCTTTGTATTGCAAAACATGTGACGATTGTCAAACGTCAGGAAGAGAGAAGTGGCATGTATACAGAGAAAAGGTTTAAATCCCGTGAATAGATGTGAATGTAGTGAACAGACAAAAGGTTCACCCCGGAAACTGAAAGCAGTAAATTACAAGTGAATGCAGTGAATAATAACCCACTAAGCCCCTGGAATTACAGATAAATTGTTTGTGGTTGGGGTTGTACAGAACCGTCTTCGCTGCACACGTTTAACTCCATAAGTGCTCCAGTCTCCTCTCGTAGGTGAACGAAGGGGACATTTTCGCACAGCGCACGAACTCTGTACTGCAGAAACAAATGACTTTAAAAGTATCATACGCGTGTGTTTTGCATCGGGTGAATCTAGTCTTCTCAAATAGTGGCGAAAAGGTCGAAGAACCCGTTGGCACATCAGCAATTCCCCGGCAGTTGGAAATGGAACTTGCAGACGATTATACCGATGCCCGGGCCACACTTCTCAGTTAGAAAAACTACCGGCTCTGTGGCGTAGGTGTTACGGATGCAGTTCGTAATCCCGCATACCGCGTTGGAAACACACATCTGCGGGCGATTTGGCGCGGCAGATAATTTTGCATTACCGTGCTCCGTGGCCAAAGGCTTGCAAACGCGGTTCGTGAACCGCTTAACAGGCGTTCGAAACTCAGCTGCGACTTATTTGTGCTGCAGACCGTGTCGCGTTGTGTTATAACGTGTTAGTATGGGAGCCGGTCGTTCAGAAAGCAATGGCAAACTACTGAACGTAACACTTGCCTAGTACATCAACAGCAGCTGAGAAATGCTGTTGTTGACTGCAACGTCCTGTAAGGGATATGCAACATTTAAAAAACATCTTGCATTGGTTTCCATACAACGGTATGAGTGTCGGTCGTTCAGAAAGCAATGGCAAACTACTGAACGTAAAAGTGTCGAGGTGAAGTATAACAGCGAGAGGATGCCCTTTTAAGGGCTACACATATCGAGATACCATTGGACTTTGTTATTCCCCCTGTCCATCGTTGACCTTTAAAAAAAAAAACGGATAAAAAGCAATAGATATTTATGAATAATAGGAGGACATGGGCGGAGCTGTATGGGATGGAAAGCTAAGGATAGGAGGGCTGGATAGCTAAGGATAGGAGGGCTAAGTGTTAGTAGGCTGAGGGCCAAAGCCTCATTCCATTTTTCACATGGGGCAGTGAGGAGCATTTTGTGTGATATTCACTGGCACAGGAACGGAGCATTATGGGGCGGCCCTTTGCCGTTAAATTGGAATTGCGACTAACTAGCCTCGATGGTAGATAAAATGCGAAAGAAGAAAGTGAAGTCCTTGGCGAGTCGCTTCCCGGCCGACGTCTGTGCTGGAGAATTGGCGGATTTTACATGCCTTTAATCGTCGATGTGCCTGCACATAGTAAGTGTTAGTCACGGCAGTGTGGCGGCATGAGGCGGGCAAATCACTGTCAGTGTCTGTTGGAAGGAACTGTTTTAAATTCATTACCATCATCCGGTACCTGGCTAACTGGCGTGGGCGAACGTGCTTCTCCACATCCTGCGATCTCCAGCTGGATGTATCAGCTCATGCGTTGACATCCTTATTTGTTAAGAAGCGAGAGTTCCCGTGGGTTACTGGTTACGTTGTCTGCCTCGCTATCCAAAAGTTGTGGTTCGATACAGGGTTACGTCGATCGATTCACGAGTGCAGTTTTCTCAGTGACTGGGGGGGGGGGGGGGGGGGGGGGTGTCGTCGTTGGAGCTACGGAGTTCGTGCTGTGTGCAACTCTTTAGGGGGCCGCCCTGCGGAAAGAGATCGAGCCATTTGAGACAGAACCCGGTGCAATGAAGTCGAATCTCTTGCTTTTTAAATTCCTTCTTATGTTAAAAAACGATGTATGTGTAATATTATATACAGAATTAATACCTGACTATATATGACAAATGATAATCTTTTATAAAATTCACAACTGTGTGATTACCATAGCTTCATTCAATATACTTTATCAATTAATATAATATGTTCTGACAAATGAAATCTATGTTAAAACAAAATGATATCTTAGCGCTATATAATAAGATATTCAGTATTCACAACGATATGATATACGACACCTCATACTACATTATAGATCAACATAATATATTCAAGAACGATATCAGTGAAATAATAATTCATTCATTCAGTTGCATGTCCTTTGCAGAACCTAGCTTCCCTCCCCCCCCCCCCCCCCCCCCCCCCCCCCCCCCCCCCCCCCCCCCCCCCCCCTCACCCCCCCCCCCCCCCCCCCCCCCCCCCCCCCTTTTTGGTTCCCCCCCCCCCCCCCCCCCCCCCCCCCCCCCCCCCCCCCCCCTTTTTTTTCCCCCCTTTTTTTTTTTTTTTCCCTTTCCCCCAAAAAAAATTTTTTTTAAAAAAAATTTTTTTTTTTTTAATATATATATATATATATATATATATATATATATATATATGTTAAAGTAGTGTTAATACAGAATACATGGTCGAGACAGGAACACAGAGCTGCTCCACGACTCTGGTGATCAAGTTAGATGGCAGAACATGATATATATATAAACACGACGGTTGAACGGGAAATTTAAACAAACATCAATAAATAAGTCAACACTAAACTCTTAGATGTAGGCAAGTCTTAAAATACAGATATTCTAAGCAAACTAGTATTGATTAGAGATTTATTAAGCGAGCGAATCAACACAAAGCTGTATCCAAGTCATGGAATACAGAGATTTACTACACGAGTAATTTACTAAACATTAAACTCTAAACTAACAGTCCTAGAAGACATACCCTAAACAAACTAATATTGATTAGTCATTTACTAGAGCAGTGAATAAACACTAAATTCTAAACTCTATGCTGATCCAAAACAAACTATTCATTGATTAGAGATTTGGAGAAGAAAAAAATGGGTTCACAAGAAGAAACAAGAGGAAGGAGAACATCAACAAGAATTAAGTTACATAGATAAATTCGTTGTATAACTATTTATATTGGAAGGTTCCATAAATAACTACCGCTCAATAATCACTTCTTAGAATGGCGAGTTCAATAGATAAATATTGCTCATTGATGACATGTGTTCCATTTGTAAAAATTTAAAAAAAATAGTTGCATGTCCTTCACAAGACGTGGCAGTCAACCCCAGCATTTTGCTGTTCGTGATTCCTAAGCATGTGTAAATAAAGTTTATTAATTACTTATAATATCGGCTTGTTCCATAGATATATATCGATGAATAGTTAATTACTTATTGTATTGGCTTGTTCCATAGATAAATAGCGCTAAATAATTACTAAATAAATAAAGATCGAAGGGAAGATACCAAAGGGATGATGGAGAAGTAAATACCTGGATGGCTTGGCCATGTGGCATGGTCGAGACAGGAACACAGAGCTGCTCCACGACTCTGGTGATCAAGTTAGATGGCAGAACATGACCGCCCACGCTTATCGACATGGCACATGATGGATGGAATTACTTATTATATTGGTGTGTGCAGATCCGCTTGGCTGAATGGATAAGACCGATGTTCTTAAACATCCGATGTGCTGGTGCCAAGGTTAGTGGTTCATCCCCTACACCGGACAGCTGGACTAAAATGTTGACCTGTCGTCCTTGACTTGGGGGACGTAAATTACAAGTACCTCTGAAGTCGGAGTGGGTTCGCCTGATGACGACGGACACTGTTAATAGGGAAAGCTAACCCACACGCAAAATTCAGTCCATCACTACTATAAAAATAGTGTGCATGGACTACGTGTGAGTTCAAAGCGAGCGAGCGCAAAAAAAATATTGGTGTGTTCCATAGATAAATATCGCTCTATAATTACTTGTTATATAGGTTTGTTCCACAGATGAATATCGTTCAGTCATTACTTATTATATTGGCTTATTCCATAGATAAATGAATACCGCTCAATCATTACTTTTTATGCTGACAAGTTTCATAGCTAATTAATATATTGATTTGTTCCGAAGATATATCTTGTCTGATAATTATTTATTATTAGTCTGTTCCATAGATAAGTATAGATCATAAATTACTTATTATACTGGCAAGTTCCATAGATAAATATAGATCAGCAATTACTTGCTATACCTGCAAGTTCCATAGATAAATGTCGCTCAATAATTACTTCTTATATTGGCGAGTTCCATATACAAATATCAACCAATAATTGCTTATTATAGCAGCAAGTTCTTTCGATAAATTTCTCTGTAATTGCTTATCACATTAATTATTATTTTTACTTGGCTCGTTACAGAGAGAGAGAGAGAGAGAGAGAGAGAGAGAGAGAGAGAGGGAAAAAAAGAGAGGAAAGAGAGAAAAAAAGAAAGGGGGGAAAAAGGGAAAAAGGGGAAAAAAAAAAAGG